>JBBMJZ010000074.1:3335740-3347419 GCA_037833815.1 Zingiber zerumbet | reverse complement strand
AGGCGCCCTTTCGGAGACGTTGCAATGAGGATAGAGCTTGAGTCCACGTCAGCAACACTCCAGACGCTTGAACCAATCTTGGCGCCGGGTGAGGATAAAATTTTATCTTTAAGCCATTGCGAAGAAGATAAGGTGCGTTGGGCGCCCGGACCTGCTCCAGGCGTCGAGACCTACTCCAGGCCCCCGAAGCTGCCACGTCAGCCAACGAACGAATTCAACTAGTAGGCTATAAATAGATCCTTGTCCTAGAAGTTTAGCACAACACTCTGTATTTCGATTATAAACTTCTTCTTTAGTTTATGTGCTTTCAACGCTTGTAAGAGGTTACTCCACCTTCGTCAAAAAGGAGATCTCTGAGTGGAGCTTTTATTGCCTTGGACTAGCAACCTTTCCGGTTGTAAACCAAGCATACCTTGAGTCTCTTACTTTCTTTTATGTTATTATTTTTGACTAACTACATGTGTTGTCTTTGCTAAAGAAGAAAGCAAAAGATTGGTTTTAATTATAACTTGCAGGCTATTCACCCCCCTCTAGCCGGCCTCTTCGGGACCTACTGTTAGTGCCCCTTGTTACTTGAAAAGAAAGACATCTCTCATTCCCCTCAATTTTCAGACGTCTCCCGCTCCCCTACCCCCTCCGTGGTGGACAACTACTGCCTAAACGGAACAGGGATCCTGTTGGCATTATAAGATTCAAAGAGCCCCGTTAAGTACTATCTTTAGGTTCTATAAAAGGCTAAAGCATAGTGAAGACCACTCTAAAATTGCTTTCTGAATATATGCTGACTAACCTTGAAAGTAGTGGTGACATTATAACTCATTGCAACAGATTATGTTTGAACTCCAAAACTATTTCCTAAAATTAAAGATCATATTAGGTTCCCCTCAGGAAATCTGGTAAAAGTAAATTGGTCAGCAATTTAGTATGGAAAACTATAGCTTGTTACCCATACAATAATCCTAATCACTTTTGCCCATCTCCACTAAGGTTTTGTTATATTTTTAAATTTTTGTAGGATCACAATACTCATTGGATCAAATTATCTACCTACTCTGAAAGGCACGGTCACAAACAAATGAACCAGAATTTACCATGAGTGATGCAAGACTCATCTTAGCTAAAAAGAAATAAAGCATACAAATGACAAAACAAGATCATCAATTTTTTTGACAATTTTATCGTACAAAGTTAATTACCTCCAACATTCAACGGCTTGTCATTCCCATCCCTCCTGGGTGGCTCACTTGAGTAGAAAGCATTGAATCGTGGTAATTGGCACCGGAAAACTTTCACACTATGAAGATTAAAAAAAAAGGTGACATGAATGACAGAAGCAAGACAAAGAAAAAGCAGTTGAAAGAATAGTAATATGTAAGTTTTTTTCCAAAGAACACCGTCGCACCTTCGTCTAGGATCTTCTTCTCTGTGTTTCCATTGCTCATACTGGTTTTCAAGAAGACATATCATGGATGGGCACAAAAACACATATAACATTCGATGGAAAGTAGACTCTTTATCAGAAATTGGAGCATAAATCTGAAAAAATTGAGACCTTGATAGTATAGTGTCACCATGACTAAGTAGGATATACACTAACAGCACAAAAGTATATTTGCCTGAAGAAGAAACTGAAGAGGCTCTTCGCAAAAATCACAAATAGAAGCCTTCCCTGTAGGCAAGTCCAATGGATCCATCCATGCCTATAATGAAGCAACTAGATGAGTACTTGAAATTATTTACGGAAGGTCATTTGTCAAAGAAAAACACATACAGGAGCACCTCCAGTTTTGCTTGGGAATAGATGGCGAAGAAGGAACTTGGGGTGCTTGGGCTTCTCAAGAAAACCAAGTGTTACATATTCCTCTAATTCATCTTCTTCCTCTAACTCCTCCAACTCAATTTCTTTATCAAGAGACAGTTCTTGAAATGATATGATGTCATTCGTGTCAGGATCCATCCAATTTCAACAATCTAATGAAGCCAACAAATCAAAAAAAATCTTGAATTAATTTTACTTAGGATATTTGAAGGTACACATGCTATGAAGTATCATACATAACCCTTTTATTTATTTCCGCACATTAAATAATCTCTAGGTGATTGATTCTGGAATTATAGTGTATACGTGAAAAATAACTGTAGTCACCATGTAAGTAAGTAGCGTCACTGCACTAGTGAACCTCTGGACAAAACGGAACTCCAAATTTTTATCAGCTTATTTTGTTAATTCAATGTATTTATGCCTAAACAGGGTATCCCTCATCACCAAAACACTATCATTATCTCCTTATTGTCATCTTGTTTCTGATTTCCCCATCTCATTTAAACAAGCACTACTAGTATGCACAACCTCCATCCTCTCTCAACCATCACAACCGTAGTTCATTTTCTTTATACTCCATACATCACACTTTGTCCATCCTTCATGATAAGACCATCAAAAATAAAAGCAACATAAGTTTTCCGTAAAAAGTATACACAGCAAGGACAAAATTGAATAGAGCTGCGTCAACACATACTCACCTTTGCACTTTTGCATCCACAGGAGCAGTGCATGAGCTCTTACTGACCATCAGACTCTGAGTGAGAATGATAATCATGGTGAAATTGTGTCGGTGAAATAAGTTAATGAACTCTCAAAGTCTCAATAACAATTGGTGGCAGGAGAGAACAATGACACAACCAAGATTTTCTCCTAAGGTGCCAATAAATATAATGAAAATAATTTCAAAAGGATAATTATATATGTAAAAAAAATCACCTTTTTTTTGAAAGAAGTAATCAGTGTATAGTTGTTTTTTTTTTCAATTTGGAGTGTTGTTCAAAAGCAGCATCTAACATGAATTTTTACCTAGTTACCAAAGACATCATGATAAACAAAAAATTTGTCAATTCGGGCATATCTCAGTACCATGATATTTAACAAGGATGAAACAGGAGACACGTAATTTGACTTTAGAAGTAGGTTCTCTGAACAGCCAATATACAGGACAAATATAGCATAAAGTTTCATCGTTAAAAAAAATGTGGAACCGTCATATCAGCGGCCCTCCTAGAGCTGGTCCTACGGATATAGAGGGAGATAAATGCAGGTACACAGTTGAAAGCGCATGACAGAGAAGTTAACCCCAAGCGTGACACCCCGAGGTTCAAACCCTGAACCTCTCGACCACAAAACCATGCACCTCCAACTGTGCTACGCCCTAGAGACTAAAGTTTCTTCGTTAAAGTTATGATTTTTTATAATGTTTCACATCTCCAACATGCTAATCTAATTAAATTGGATATATGAAGTCCATCAACATCAACTACCAATTTTCCTAGAGAAGCGCAATCCTTGGTCCCCTCATGGTCCCTTCCACAATTTGCACGTCGGATCACGACCGGAATCTGTCCAAAATTGGCTGCAATCTCCCTAGATTAACCTTTCCACCTAGGTTATAGTTTGGGTCGAACTAGGCAGCCGGTGGTTGAGCGGACTGTATGGCGCCGATGAGTGGGTGGCCCACCCACCGCGACCCAAACTATAACATAGGTGGAAAGGTGAATCTAGGAGATTTTGGCCAAATTCGGGCCGCGATCCAATGTGTAAATGGGGGAGGGGACTAGGGATTATGGACTAGAGGATCTTCTCTCGTCTAACATATCAAATTAACTAAACTTTTCTTATTTCCATATTCCACACATATACATTATTTTAGAAGTCAAAGGAAAGTTGGAGCAATATGCTTTGGAACAAACCGTTGATCCCAAAATATAGATTATTAATTTTTAGTGATGGAGCTCATTGGCTTGAAAAGGACTCTGATTGAGAAAAGAGAAAAATAAACAATGAAGAACCAAAGATATCAAATAGGAACAAGATATTCGAGACAGTACGTACAGCCTGGAAGGAAGTCACAGCTGGAGTTGGAGAAGACTGCGGGATGTGGCTGCCGCTGCGTTTGCGGCTGCCGCTGCGTTTGCGGCTGCCGACTGGAAAAAGATCGGGAGAGGACGAGCCGCGCGACGCGAAGCGAAAACACCCCTATTTGTTGAAAAGATTGTTTTCATATTAGCTCCTATTTGTTGTTTGTAATTAGTTTCGATATAGCAACACAATAGTTTACATAAAACTCACTATATTTATCTATATTGCCGATTATCTATTTGACGAAAAAAAAATTTAAATATTCAACAGTCGAAAGAAAAAAGATAAATAAATAAATAAAAATATAAATTTTAATAATAATAAAAATGATAATCCCAAGTGATTAGTCTGTCCCTATGAAAGTTTTCCACCACCGGTGATCAAAATAAATCAGAAAGTACAAGCGACAATCAATCCAGAAATTCAACAACTTTTGATTGTGTCTCTCATTTAGAGGAAAAATTTCTACAAATACATCATAATTAGAGATAAATATCTGAATGATAATTTAAATATCTTATCACAATATCATAACCCAAGAACAACATAAATTCTAATAATGTATCTATTATACATGTTTTATTTTTATTATTAAATATTATTAATGACAGTTTTTATATTAAAAGTTGTAACTCTCTCCTAAGTGTCTCCGAACACTTAGGAAGAGTTTGATATGTAATAATTTACTTATAAATGTAGCCCACGGATTCAATTAAGAAGCGAAATATATGCGTTTTTATTGAGGAAGGGCTTACCTATTCATTATTCATTCCCCCTCTAGTTTTATACCCTTACATGGGATGAAAATTGAATCGAATGGAAATGGCCTGAACTAAATTAATTTTTTAACTAATTAAATTGGCTAAATTTTAATAAAATTTAAATAAATTAAACTAATAAAATATTCATTTATTAGGTCAAAAACTAACTTAACCGGATTAACTAAAAATTTTCAATTATAGTCTAAAACTTTGATTCGACTCAATAAAAATTAAGTTTCGATAAGGTTCAAAAATTTAATTCAGCTTAAAAATTTAGTTTAGTCCGTCTACCCAATTTAATTGAATATATAATTTTAAAATAGAATTCAAATTTAATCAACAGAATTAATAGATTTTCAAAAAATAAAATAAATTTCCAAAGACAAACAGAATCAAAAATTTTAAATTCAACTCAATTTAACCAAATTTTCTCATACTTACCCTTATCCCTAGCTCTACCTCTCTTAGATAGGAAATTAAGAGGGAGGGTGTCACTAGGCTAAATAAACTGAATCGAGTCGATAAAGTCTAAAAATTTAATTCAACTTAAAATTTTAATTTAGTCCGTCTATTCAATTTAATTGAATATAAAATTTTAAAATAGAATTCAAATTTAATCAACCGAATTAATAGATTTAAAAAAAAAATTCTAAAGACAAATGATCAAAAATTTTAAATTGAACGGATTGCTCAATTTAACCGAATTTTTCTCGTACTTACTCTTATCCCTAGCTCTACCTCTCTTGGATAGGAAATTAAGAGGGAGGGTGTCATTAGGGGGTAAATAAACTGAATCGAGTCGAATATATAGAAAAATTAAAGACTCGAATTCAATTTGAAACAGGTGTATTCAAGTTCGAGCTCGATTTGAAGTTTAAAAATTTCAAAATATTTTGTTCGAGTTCAGTTTTAAGGCTCGGTTCGAATTTGACTCGAAAGATTCGAATATATTCGTGAACTATTCAATTGTTCAAAAATAACTATTCGAGAGAATTAAAAATTATTTATTTAATATATATTTAGTTTATATTAATACAATATTAAGGTTTGTAAGTGGCTCGTGAACTATCGAACAATATAATTTTGACTCGAGTTTAGTTTGAAAAAAAATCGAGCATGTTCAAGTTTGGTAAATTCAAATATGAATATAATCAAATATTTTTTTTTAGCCGACTCGATGGGTTTACATCCCTAGATATCACCCTCCTAGATCCGTCTGAGTTGGTAAATATATATTATATTTTATTAAAAGTAAAACGTGGGTGATTTAAATAACTCATCTATCATTCATAAATATCAAATTATGTTTTCATTAAATATTATTAACAGTGGTTTGTGAGATTACTTTTAAGAAAGCTTTAAGGAGTTGTTAATTATTTTAAAAGAATTCATAAATTTTATGTAATTATACGTGGATAGTAAAAAAAAGACATGTTATATTATAAGTTGTGCACGGAATAAGTGTTGACATCAAATTCATTTGTTTCACATGGTATGAATTCTATTGACGTAAGTATAAACCATAGACTTAAAAAAATAATTATTTTAAATAATTTTGTAATTACAAAAAATAAAAACAATAGAATAGAGCATAAAATATTCTTCAAGTAAAAAAACAGAATAGTTAGGGCATTTTGCTCATCACACAATTAATAACCTCTTAATTACAATGGGCAAGGGATAAATTTTCAATGGATATTATTCAAGCTTGTTTGATAAGATAATCTTTATCCCGCCATGTACCTATAACCTGTGTACCTGTATGAACCTCCCTCTATATCCGTGGGGCCGGCACTAAAGGGGCAGCTAAGGTAGCGGATCTACCTTGTTTGATAAGGTAACCAAACCGAGCTTAAAATGAACTAAGTTTTTGAAATGAGTATTCAAGCTTGGCTTGGTTTATTTTTTATGAGCTTAACCTTGTTTGAAGCTTGGCTTGAGCTTGGTTTGTTCAGATATTATCAAGCTTTCAATTCAAGCTTGACTTAAGCTTGGTTCGAGCTTAACTTGAGCTTGGTTTGAGTTTGGTTCGTTTAAATGTTATCAAGCTCTCAATTCAAGTTTGTTTGATTGTTTGAAACTTTTAGTTATTTGATTGGTTATTGAGCTTGATAATTTAGATTTATTTTATTTTATTTTTTATTTAGCATATTTAAAAGAATTTTATTAATAAATATGGTTCGTTCACGAACATTATTCACGAACGTTAACAAACCGAACGCATATGTGTTCAAGCTTGTTTATTTAGCTTAACGAGCTATTCAAGCTTGTTTATTTAATTAATTTTATGTATATTGAACGAACATAAACAAACTCTTACCAAACTAAATACTAAATTTATTCATGAATAATTGGTTCATTTACTACCCTAATCACTAGCTTGATTTTAGCATATTCATCCTTAAAAAAAAATATTTTCATATATTTTCTTTATCGTATTTTTCATATTTGACGTGGCATGGCTAATCTCAGCTATGCCTGAAGCAGCATATGGGTCAATCCCCTATTACCCAAGTTGACTCAGAGAAGAATCTATGATAGAATTGTTCTCGGCTCTAGTCTAATCCAAAAAAATTCTTAGACAGATATTTTATAGCGTATAACTTGGTACTAAAGAAAATTGATGTATGTTTTTTTCCTCATCTTATTTGGTGCTTCACCAACTCTTTTCACATTCAAAATCCAATCCACTTTTAATTTTTGGATATGTCCATGCCCTAAGTCGACCTATTATTCAACATATGACTCGAGCTAACTTTTGATGTCCATTTGCTTGGCATAACTCAAACCCTGTTAGATCAGATTGAGTCATGCCCATTTGACAACAGAAAATCAAAAGCACCTAAATTACCAGACTTAACAGGAAAAAAAACTGATCGTCACTTCTTACTAGTCAAACTATGCAACGCATCACTTCGCAATAATTATAACGCCAAGTGGGACAACTTGTCTTATCTACGGCTTCCCCTCAAACGCCGGTCAAGTTCCGCCATCCTCAACTGACTAGCAGCATCATGAATATCATTTGCTACTCCATAACCGAGTTGACCGGCAATGGGTTAATATGTATAAACTATCAGAATTATTCAAAGAGATGCATGATTTCCTTTTTCAATTAGTCAACACAATGATTCAAAGCGGGAATACAACGTTCCTTTCCCGGCACCCTACTCTGAAGAACTGTTCAGTATTCTCAGAATTCTGTCATTATTTTCCGCTCATTCAATCTATCACCTTGCTTAATGGCTTAACTAAATTTAATTATGATTGTGCCATAACTAATGTATTGCATATGTGTTTATATTCTCATTGAGGAAATTAAAATAACATGTAATTAATGACTAAATTGTGCTTAGTCAAAAAAGTACAACTAGAAAAAAATGAGAACTGGCCTGGAATTAGACCGCTATATAATGCTCCCGTTCATCTCTCATTCGGCCACAGAGCACAAAGTAAGCAGCTTCTCGGTGGAAACAGCAGCTTCTCGGTGTCTCTGTTCTGTTCATAGTTCCCGTACTCTGCCATGGCCTACGCCACCGCCTCCTTCGTCGTCTACGGCACCAATCTGGCCATAAAACCCGCTTCAAGGAGAAGCCCAGCCGGTTCGGCTGGCCGGCGCCCCATGGCCGCCGTCGTGCGCTGCGTCTCGACCACGAAGGAAACCGGCAACCTCGTCGTGGATCAATTCGACCTCAAGGAGTACATGGCGGAGAAGGGTCGCAAGGTGAACGAGGCCCTCGACCTGGCCGTCCCCCTCCGGCACCCGGAGGTGATCCACCGCTCCATGCGCCACTCCCTCCTGGCCGGCGGCAAGCGCGTCCGCCCTCTCCTCGCGATCGCCTCGTGCGAGCTCGTCGGCGGCGACGAGAAGGCCGCGATGCCCGTGGCCTGCGCCTCGGAGATGATCCACACCATGTCGCTCATCCACGACGATCTCCCCTGCATGGACAACGACGACCTCCGACGCGGCCAGCCCACCAACCACGTCCTCTTCGGCGAGGACACAGCCATCCTGGCCGGCGACGCCCTCCTGTCGTTCGCCTTCGAGCACGTCGCCGTGAGCACCGTCGGCGTGGCGCCGGAGCGCGTACTCCGCTCCATTGTTGAGCTCGGGAACTGCGTGGGCTCCGAAGGCCTGGTGGCCGGCCAGGTAAATATCACAATCGAAATAATCTAAAGTTAAATCTTTAATTAATTCTAAGCACTTAATTTTCATGGAATTAATCTCAACTCCAATTCATGGGTCTCAGATTGTGGACATTTCGTGCGAGGGGAAAGTGGTGGACAAGGACGTGCTCGAGTACATCCACATCCACAAGACGGCGAGGCTGCTGGAGGGAGCGGCCGTGTGCGGGGCCATCGTTGGCGGCGGCGACGAGGAGGAGGTGAAGCGGATTCGGAGCTACGCCCGCTGCGTGGGGCTACTGTTCCAGGTGGTGGACGACATCCTGGACGTGACGAAGACGTCGGAGGAACTGGGGAAGACCGCCGGGAAGGACCTGGCCAGCGACAAGACCACCTACCCCAAGCTGCTCGGCCTCGACGGAGCCCGCGAGTTCGCCCAGTCGCTCGTGAGGAAGGCGGAGGGGGAGCTCGCCGTCTTCGACGCCGCCCGCGCCGCGCCGCTCTACCACCTCGCCCGATACATAGCCTACCGCCAGAACTAGTCGATTTCGTTACGCCCGTTGACTTTGAAGTGGTCCGATGGCAGTTGTTGAAATAGAAACATGAGACTTAGTCAACTAGAACGGCGAAAAATTGTGGAACAATAAAAGTTCATCACACCTGTTTACATGGAATTATAACACTTGTTAAAATTCTTATTTATTCATTGATAAAAATGAAACTTAGCGTGTTGATGTGATGATAATATTTAGTTAGTAGAATTTTAAATACGGCACTAGTTAAAATAGAAGAGTCTGTAACTTTCAAATTTTAGGCTTAAATTATAATATTTATGCTCTTTTCAAAGTATTTTATTATTTTTAGTCATTTTTATTTTTTTAATATTTAAAATAATTTTTAGTATATATGGGTTCTAGTCTATTTACATCAGCCTTATGTTAATTTTAATTTCTCAAGAGATTTTTTTTTTAAAGATTTTTTTTATCTACAAAATTTAATCCATATTAGATTTTTTTTTTGTCCTTTTTTAGTTTTAGGATTTAAAGTCTACGTGGAATCATTCCTTAATTATTAATAAAGTTTCTTTTATTTTAGGAAACAACAAATTTCTATTTAATATTCTTCAAATTATCTTCTTGCTTTCTTCCCTAATTTTTCTTCTGGTCTTACACGCAAGATAATTTCTATCATGCTCAGTATTAGAATGATAGTCATTTAGATGAATATTCATTAATATTTTTTGAATTACTTTAGTGGTGGATGGAATTTTTTTTATAAGATTAGACGGATCTTTTTAAAAATTAATCAGTTCAGATAGTTGGATACATGAATTAAAAAAAAAATCATCAATAATTTAAAATAAGATTTATATTGTCTCCTTGCTCCAGCTAGATATCTAATAAATTTCTAGTCTATTCGATTAAAACTTTAAAATGTTATTAAATTATAAGCATGGTCCTCGTTGCGCCACCAATAATCACACAAAATCATATGATATACATTTAACTCTCGCGTGATCGGGCTCATGCAAAAGAGGAAGTTCACCTTTATCCCTCCAAACCAAATGTTTCTAAGTCTAACTGGGAAATTCACCTAGTTGATGTGATCCTTTGCCTCTAAGACAAAATATTTCTAAGTCTACTTTGATCATCTGATAATATATTTTTTTTATTCAGAATTTATTATGCCCAATCAATTACAATGTAAATCATGAGAGATTAATGCAATCTGTTCATGAACGACTACAAGATAATTAAATTTAGCGACGAAATTAGTGACGAAATTTATATTCCATCGTTAACTAATGATAGATATTAAATTTATCACTAAATAACGATTGAATATAAATTCAGTCAATAATTAGTGACAAAATATAAATTAAGTCGCTAATTCTATCGATATTAAAAATTGAACATATTTAATTAACGACGGAATATTAAATCTGACACTATTTTAATAACGGAATTAAGTTTCCATTGTTAAAGTAGTGACGAAATTAGGTTGTTGTCGCTAATTTTGCAAAGAAATTTAATTCCGATGCTATTTTGGGGATCAAAATTAGAGTTTAGTTCGTAATTTTGATTCCCGACCACTCTACCTCTCCGATTGATCCAATCTTGCTCTTCAATTGATTCCTAGCCACTCCTCTTCTCTCGGATTTCTAGCATGTAACTTACTCTCCTCTTTGTCAATACACTCTTTGTTGGAACCCCAAGGTTATTTTGATGCGATCAACAAGTTAAGTTAGGTCATGTGATGTTTTAACCTTATGTCTAAGTGTGCAAGAGCTTAGGAGCACAGTGAGTCGAGTAAAAGACACAGCTAGCGAGAAGGACGGCACGGGAGAGAGCCGACGGGCTCGGTGCGTCGGAGGGACGAGGTGCTGTGGAAGAGTACGCGGGCGGACGAGAAGGAGACGCGCGGGGTTTCTGAGGGACAAGAAGCCGGAGCGGAATGTTGCTCGAGAAGGCCGGAAGTTAGGTTCGGGTGAACTCTATTCCGGATGACCGAGATCACCCAAGCAAGTAGAGTCGGAGCGGAAGACCCGGACCGAGGCGAGCTGAACCAGAGTAGAGGGTCGGACCGAAAAAGTCAACAAAGGTTGACTTTAGGGTCCGGGCGCCCGGAACCGAAAAATTATCAAGTTCGACGTGGACATTGACTGTTGCGTTGGGGATAAAACTTTATCCCTTTCCAGGAGCCTGGAACCCTTCCAGGTGTTGGGTTTTTCGGGCCGCGAAAACCGCTTTTCGCGTCGCGGAAACCCCGAATCACCCAAAGCCAACGGATCCGTGCAAGGTAAAAATTTTTGAAAAACCAAATACGAGTTTGAAAAACCTTTTTAGATCTACTCCTAGATCTACATGTTAAGAATTTTACCCT
>JBBMJZ010000074.1:3265669-3276352 GCA_037833815.1 Zingiber zerumbet | reverse complement strand
TTTAAAAATATTTATGTTAAATATTTTATTTTTTAATTAATATATTTTATATTTAAAAAATACCGAAACTATATCGGTATGACACGATACGAGACCGAAACCGTATCGTTTATGTCCAGGACCGAAACCTCGGCACGGGTCGAAATTTTAAACCTTGATTTGAATTAAAATTGATACATCATAATATGTTACCTTGTAAATACTAAAAGCCATGGCGTGAATCAGATAGAAGCATTAGTTCTATAATCAGTATATAAATTAACACAAAGATGTTACTTTGTATCTAATAATTATATAAATTAGTTATTTATTCATTTAGTTAATTATTAATTTAAATAATATATATTTAAAATAGTAAAAACAATCAGAATAAGTTAAGTAAAAAAATAATCAAAATATAAATATGATTTATTAGATTTTTTTTAGAATTTTTAAATAAAATTTGAAATAGTAATTTTTTCCAGAATATCAATTGTTAAAATTTATTAAAAAATTTTAATTTTAAATATATTTTATTAAGATAATTTAATTAGGACTTATAAAAGTCTATTAGAAATATCACATTTAAGTTGGGAATTGATTGAATTATTTAAATCCGCAAACGTACTTTTTGATCGTCCTTGATAAACCAAGAACTGTGGGCATTGCGCATGTTTGGCCGTGCTGGAGGCGTCAAGGGAGGCTTATGGTGGTGTCCCACGCTTCCGGCCGGGCGGGAGATGCCCCACAATGCCTTCGGGACATTGTGCTTTTGCAAAGAGTTGTTGGAGGCGTTCAGGACACTTTGGGCTTTTGCCAAGAGTGGTTGGAGGCACTTCCGAGACGCCTTGGTCCCACGACACTTTCAGCACTGCCTGAGGCATCCCGCGACACCTCCGATACGCCTTCAACACGTTTGTTGCACGCTCGATTCCTTCGGTCGCACATGCATGGCACACACAATGATGCAAGCAAAATTGGCCCTCATGCTGTGTCGGTGCCGCTCCGTGTCGGAACGGTACGTTTCGAGTGGCACAAAAATTGTATTTCAATTCTTGATTGAAACTATGTCGGCTGTCGGCTCTTTACCACAGCATCTTGGGGGGGGGGGGGTCCATGCACCTTAAAACTATGGAGTAAAACCCTTCAACAAGCCCCCTTTGTGGCCATTTGTTTAGAAATTATCAATCTCCATTGAATTATTGTTGAAGGTGGTATTTTTGCCCGTTATAGTTTTGTGCTTCGCAAAGGCATTTATGATCTCAGTAGGTCACACAACTTTCATGGAGCTCATTGAGGAGTTGCATTTTAATGATTTTTATGGCTTTAGGTAACTTGCCCATGGAATGACATTCATACCAATTACTAGAGACACGATCAAATACCAATGCATGAGGATAACTAATATTTGGTGGATCGAGGAGAGTTACAGACCAAAAGGTCTCTTGGAATTCATTAAGAGAAGAGAATTGAGGTTTTCTTGGAAGAAGAAATTTGGGATTGAACTTGTTTGATATTATTGTGATAAAGGGGAGCCTTGATGCAACAGTACACTTACTGCCGTGTGATCTTGTGGTCATGGGTTGCTGAACAACTTCTTGCAATATAGAGTAAGGCTGCATACATTAGACCCAATGTGGTTGTGGTCCGACCCTTCCTGAAACCCCACATTTCTTGTACCGGGCTACATTTTTTTACATTTAAGGGATAGTTGAAGTTATTATTATTTTTTCTCTTTTTTAATTATCATTAGATATTAGTGCTTTGGCTGCAGTGGTTCTGACATTGACAGAAGGTTTGAGATTTCACTTCGAGCTGGGGTTTTGATCCCTAATCAAAATGAGATGTTTCTGTGCCATGTTGCTAATGCAGAAATATGGTGTCAAAGTTATTGATGGGAAGAGGAAGGAATTGGAGAGGAGAAAATATGATAGGAGGAAGAGAAAAAAGAAGAGGAAATCCTAACCTCATCATGGTTGTTGCGCACAAACTCGTATCTCCTTGTGGTTGATGGTTGGATCTTATGGAAACTCATGCCAAGGATATGATGTCATTACTGGTGGTGGTGCATCATGACAGCCTAACGTAAAATCTTTGAAGTTGTAGTGGTCATTATTGTCGAGGTCTGTGGTTGAGTGACCTTTGTCATCTCGGATAACTCACAGATGGCTTGCTTAAACTCTATAAAATTGTTATAGTGGTCGCCATGTGGTGGACTATTGTTGAGTTATGTTTCGCTGTCTCAGTCAAGTTTGGGTTGTTGATTTATTAGGAACCAAAACTGGTCCTGCATCTTAACATATCTTACAGATATTTGTTTTTCTTTTCCCTGGCATCTTGTAAACTATGAGTTATTCCATCCCGTCAAATCTAGATCTCATTTCGATGGATAAGTGAACAAAGAAAAGTTTCATCCAAATTGGTCCCTTAAAATCCTTTTCTTTCTAGGTACAGTGGGGGATGACTCTTAGATATACTGTAAGGAAGATAACTTCCTTACATTTGTTTGTTACACTTGCATATTGTCAATTTTAAGCAATTAGGCCATTTGGCCAAACAACTTTAGCTCCATGCAGATGAGCCTCTAGCCTAAACCACCACTTAGCCTATGAAGTCTTTCATGGATAATCTAAGTTACCAAGAACTGAAGATTGTCCTTGGCTAATGGACTTGCCACAATAGCTACACGGACGCTCACCAGTTAACCTGCTACAAATGATATTTGAGCCGCCTTTGCTATAACTTTGTCGCACCAATAACAAACTCTTCCAAGCAAGAGTGTCTAAACTAAAAGGGTCAAATAGATATCACTCAAGGCAATGCTGGGCAAGGCTCTCATGGGATTTCATAGAGTAATATGCTGATAGCCTTGCAAAGAGATATTAGAATGATTAAGGTGATTCATCAGCCATAGGAAAATAAAAGACCTATAAGCTCTAAAGATAATGATTATGCTTCAAGGGAGGATGCAACGAAATGTGAGAAACAATTATCTAACTAGTCCTGAGCATGGATTAGATAGTCAACTGCGAGCCCCAAGGAGCATATGGGACTTAAGGAAAGAATTGAACAATGCAGGATTTCACCCTTGAGTCCATTCAACTTCTACAATATGAAATTGTTGAATTGAGAGTCATGCTTACTTTACTCAATCGAGAACTAAATGCTAGGGGATGTAGCCCAAACACCCCCATCAACACTTCAGAAGACCCTAACCAAAATGTTATAATGAACTTATAGATTCAAAGAAATCACAAACTTCTTATTCAATGTAGAACAATTTTTCCAAACTATGACTTGCAAGGAGTAGAGGATATATGTCGCCACTATGTACTTGTTTGTAGTACTGAGCAAACTTTGTTGATGAATCAATGCTTAAACTTCCCAAACACCCTTTACACTTCCCATTTGAGCCTCTGACTTCACCATTAGTGGGGGTACTTATGTAGAATGGATACTCAGTTGCATATGAGAGTGAGAAGCTCAATGATATGAAATAAAGATGTCTTGTGCACGAGAAGGAAATGATGACAATAGTCCATTGTCTATGAATTTGGAAGCATTACTTGCTAGGTTTGCATTTTGTAGTCAACATCGATAAAATTACATTTGCTATTTTCAAGTTAAGAAGAGATTGCCTCCAAAATAAGCTCGTTAATAAAAGTTTCCTTACTGAATTTGACATGTCAATAGAGCACAAGCTGAGTGGAACAATTGTTGCCATCTATGCTCTCAGTCGCAAGATTGGATCTATTCTAGGAGGCATGACAGCTGCAATAATGTTAGTCAAGTACAATCCTACTTTATAAGACACTCAGAACAATCTTAGTCAATTACAAACCCACTTTATGGACAATATTTGATTGAACTTACAAAGTGACCATCAAGATAAGACACCATTGAAAGTGATTAAAGATGGCAAGACTCTAAGATTCTAGTTCCAAGTGGAATTTATCTATGCCAAAGGAAATCAAGTCTATGTTCCAAAATTACCAGGGCTTTGATGAGAACCATTCTTTTAAAAAAATACTATGATAACTTATGGACAGGAACTTAAGCTGCTTTAGAATGCTCTTTTCTGGACAAGATGGAAGATAAAAGGATAGTCCGGTGCACGAAGCTCCAACCAAAGTTGTTATTGTATGAATGCTCTTTCCTGGCCAAAGTTGGAGGATGATGTTGAATAATACATTAAGACTTGCTTAATCTGCTAGTAAGAAAAGTTAGCAAGCCTAAAGCCATCAGGGCTTCTAGTGTCAATGCTAGCTATCCAAACTGTGGTAAGGCATCTTCTTGGATTTTATACCGAATCTTCCTAAAGTTAGAGAGCCTGGGTCAAATCTAGTAGTGGTTGATTGATTCTCTAAGTATGCAATATTCATCGCAATTTTCACTCACTATTTGACATTAGAGGTGACAAAAATCTTGTGATCAGGTACATTGTCAAATATTGGGGTGTTGCAATATCATCATCCAAAAACTCAAGAAAAGTCATGAATGAACAGCTTTTTAAGTTGTTGATGAGATTGTACTTCTCCACAAATTTACATCTTTAAACTTATGGGAAAATAGAGTGGTTCAATGAACTTTTAGAACAGTATCTCAATCTCTTTGTGGCAGCCAACTAAAGGGATTGGGTGAAGTTGATTGACATGGCTCAATTCTCTTATAACTTGTAGAAGAGCTCAACGACTGACAAGAGTGCACTCAAAATTGTGAATGGGCAGCAACTGAACATCCTCACCCACTGGCAACTGGCTATACTTGAAGTGGTGGTGTTGCATATTCGATGGCGAAGAAATGACTAAAGAAACAAGAGATTGCAAGTTCTATTTGGAATGGACAGTTAGGAAGATGAAAAGGTGGACAGATTCGGAAAGGATACATGTGAGCTTTAATATTGGGGATAAAGTCCTAATGAAGCTCCAACCTACTCCTTTCAAGATGTTTCAAAGCAACATTCACAAGTGTTTAGTGCATAATTACAAAGGCCTCTTTCCCAGCACCAAGAAGGTTGGGGAGGTTGCTTATAAGTTGCAACTGCCAACATGATTCCCAATCCCATGCAGGATTCCTTGTGAGCTGTCTGAAGCCCTCCTGCTATGCCGACTTGCAGGAAGAAGTGTGCAACATGCTGTTAAATCGAGGAGCGGAGGAGATAGTTGGGGGGGGGGGGTACTCTGCAACAAAACACCACTCTACGAAAAGTTAGATCAGTTACATCACTTATTAGAAGAACTGAAATATAAATGAACAAATTGAAATATGAAAACACGCATTATGAAGATGCTATAGAATATACTAAACAATTTTCCACTACAAAAGATGACGGATATTATCAACTCGAACTTCCTGGAAAAGGAGAAGGAAATTCAGGGACAACAAAATAATATTATTAGAACATTAATTACTTCTCTTCATTATAGATTAACTTTAATCGAGACAAAACTTCTCAGTTAGAAACTCATACTTCTGGGAGTTTTCACTCTAGTGAGCTTAAGGAGGCTTTTGCTAAACTTAATAAAGATCTAAGCCAGTTATCTTTAGGCAAAACTGTTCCTAAGATACCTCCTGCCACTTCAAAATTTTTAACTTATCAACAGAATGAGTCTCACAAAAACTGAACCTTTCAATAGACCTTCCAGGACAGTTAAATCTATGGAAGCAAATACATCTTCTTTATGGCTAGATGCTATAACCAAAAGCAATAGTACTTCAACTTTAGGACCCCTCAGATTAAAGGAAGTAATTGATGTTGATAAAGATCTTACAATTTTTTCAAATGAACAATTAAACACTTTAAATCCCAGAAAATTATATAGTCAAGGAATTTTAAACTTTTCAACATTAGGATATCCCTTCATCTTCCCGATGGGGGAGAAGTCAAACTTGGACTCATGACAGAAGAGGCTTCTCTTCTGCTAAAGCCTTATATCTTATTAAACATAATTATATTCATCTTGGACTTATTGTGTTTGGGCTACGAGGTCTAACTCGAAAGTTAGGAGGAAAAGTGTTATTAGTCTTACATGATACCTGTTTCTTAGATACTGAGAAAGCGATCATTGTACTTATAGAGGTAGACATGAATGCCAACTTAGGCATTACATACTTAAGTCCAAATTTTAATATGACCATACAAGACTTTGTCAAAAATATTCAAATCCATGTCCAAGCCAAAGGCTATGACCAATTCCGGGGAGATAATCTTTGATTAGATATCATTTTTTAGGCAAAACGATGAATCACATGCATAATCATTTTAAAATATCTGTTACAGATATGATTGAAGTCTTAACCATGAAAAGCATACACTTTTTTAAACCCAGAGAATACAACTCTGAAATTTTAGCATGCTTAGAATGAAATATTAATTTACAAAATCATGACACCACGTTAAAACCAACTTCATCTCTAATGTATCAAGACAGAAACAACCAACTTTTTGTCAGATTTTCTGATCAATGACACCTGACATTGAAAGAGAAGAGGAACTACTAACACAATTAAACTTAATGAATCAAGCAATAACCCAAGATCAATTACTGTTTGTTTTGGGAAAAATACATTTACAACTTGTGGCGCTTTATATGAGAAAGGCCGAATCAGTACCTTTTAATCTAATGAATCCAGCTGAATTCTCTGCTGCTTCTAGACCATATAATGTTTGCCTACCTGAAAGTACCTTGAAAACAATGGATTATGGTCAAGGACATCTACCAAGAACACGAATTATACAATGTACAAACAATAGTCCCTTAGTCAGAACCATAGGCAAACGTAGACCGCCAGAAATGACTTTTTTCGGTAAGGATACTGTTTTACTTAATATAACTGAATGTGATCCTCAGTTGTATGATACTTACTTTGAACAATGGATAATCTCTGTAAAACGAGATTATCAAGTCAAACATGAAATAGACATAGAAACAGGAGATGCTATGATCTGTGTAGGGGTAAATTATTTAGGAGATGTAGTTAGAGCATCTTGGGATGACTTTAAAACTCACTTTCCAGAAGAAGTAGCTCGTATTGCCTCACAAGGCAATAATATTCTTAATTTTTGTTATGCAATTCATAGATTTTTAACTGCACGAGATGCTAACACTGGACTAGATATTAGGCAAAAAGAAGCTATGAGAGATTTAGAGCAACTCCAATTATTTAATTGGAATTATATTAAACCCTTTTGTAATGACTTTTTAGTGTTCACAGCAGTATCAGGAAATTACTGTAATCCAACTCTAGGGGAAAGACTTTTCAGTAAACTACCAGGAGAATTAGGCAAAGAAATTCATAAATCCTAGATAGACTTACAAGTGCCAGCCTTATGTGACAACATTGGTGTAGGTATCCAATGTATTTTAATTACACTTAAAACTAAATGCATTTACATACAAATTCAAAAACAACTTAAGAACCAACAATATGAGTTCTATAGTCAAATACACACACCACAATAATATGGAAGTCAACAGAAACAAATTAAGATACAAACAAAAACATCATAATAAACTTCCAACTCCTAAACCAAAACTGACTCCGAAAAAGACTTATTACATTAGGAAAAACAAAAAAAGAAAGTCCTATTTAAACAAAGAGAAACATGTGCGATGCTTTAAACCAAAGAAAATTTACTCCAATACTATTACTTGTTTTGCCTGTCATAAACCTAGCCATCTATCATCTGTTGTCCAGATAGAAAAAACTTGTATGAAGCAAAAGTAGTCGGCAACACAAATTTTGACTTAATAGAAGTCCAATTACTTCTTCTATTTACTCTATCCTATCTATACTTGATCTTAAAGATATGCCAACTCCGTTACAAAAAGATTATTCTTTAATCAATTCTTTTTTAGATCCCACATATGACTCTAGTTCAGAAGAGGATCCACTAGCTGATCCAATCTTTGAAGAAACTTTACATGACTTTCAGCAGTTCTCACTTACGTATCATCAATTTATTCCTCAAAACTTAACAGAACGTACCAAAGAACTTGCTCCCACGATTGGGTTCTCAAAGAAGGGTCAGAGATAATATCCCTTGTTTTACTTGTGACTATTGCCCATCAATTTTACAACGAGGAACTTGCAAAGTATGCAAGAAACAATGTTGTAATTTATGCCTTAGTACTCTCTTTCAAATCAGTATACCACCAACTCATACATTTAAAAGAAGCACGAGAAATACTTTGTTAGAATCACGAGTTTCTATCCTCGAAACTAGACTAAATTTGTTAGGAACTGAAATTGCCCTTCTTACATAAGGCACTTGCCCACAGTATCAGGAAGCTAGCCCTTCCTCCTATATACAAGACCCTTATCAGGACAAAGGAAAAAAACCCCTTCATTCTTGAGGAACTAGCTAATCTAGAATTTGTATTTATTCAGACACCTAGTATTTGTAATATTGAGCTCACTATTGATATTCGCATACAATGTACCCTGAATATCCAAGGCCATGAACTTACTTTACATGCTTTTCTCGATAGTGGAGCCACTACCTCCACCATTACGAAACATTACATCTTTTATTCCTTCAACTTTAATCAAAACAACCATTACTTCGCTTTTAAGTACCCAATTTGACGACCAACAACTTAGTTGCCATAAATTCGTAAAAAATGTTCATATTCGTTTTTATATGAATTGCGGCGTTTTTAGCTCTCCTCTTACTTTAGCCCAACTTTGGACTCACCCTATGCCTCATAAATCGATTCCTCTTATTCTCGGTCTTAATTTCCTGGTTCCTTGACCGTGCTCTTTTACTTACCAAGGATTACGTGGTTTTTCTATCTACTCCTATTATTTCTCCAATCTTGTCAGCCTACCCTTCCGAGGTCCACGCTGGAAAGTGTGGTGACATCCCTCCTATCGAATCTTGTAACCCTACTTCTTCTTCCACCTGTCTTTATCCTCAAGCCAAACCTTGCTCTAAGAAACCTACTGCTAATATTTCCTTACAGGAAAACTAGGCATACTTGGCAATTTCATCCCTGATGAAGACACAGACGAGTCGAAACCTATTACCAAGACTGTTTCAATCCGTCCTCCTTAACTAACTTACTTAATAAACAAGATTCTTTGGATAGTCTAATCTCTAGACTCGAAAAACTAGAGGTCGTAGGAGAAAACCCAACTAAATATTGGGAAAAGGATAAAACTTATTGCAAACTAAACATCATTAATCCAAACTTAACCATAAAAGCACAAGATCTAAAATACGAATTTGAAGAATGCAAAATGCATATTACTCAACTCCTAGCACGTAGGGCAATACAGCGATCCGATTCTAGACATAGAAGTCCTGCCTTTATTGTTAACAAAGGAGCAGAACAAAAATGTAGCCAGTCTAAGGATGATACTCAATTATAAGCATCCGAATGACAATTGTCATGAAGATGACTATAAGATCCCTGATAAGGATCAGCTACTTAACAAAATCCAGAAATCAAAATGCTATTCTAAGTTTGATATGAAATCTGGATTTTGGCAAGTAAGAATGCACCTTGACTCTGTTCCTTAGACAACATTTTCCTGTCCTGAAGGACATTTTGAATGGTTAGTTATGCTGTTCGGACATAAAATAACACCTCAAGTTTTTTCAAAGAAAAATGGATATATATTTAGACATGTATCTATTTTCACTTGTGTTTACATTGATGATATCCTAGTATTTTCTAGTACCAAAGAAGAACACTATGTTCATTTACACATGATCTTTAACTTATTTAAGAAACATGGGTTAATTGTGTCAAGGAAAAAAATGCAACTTGCCTTAACTCATATTGAATTTTTAGGAAGCCGTATTCGCCAAGGAAAAATAACACTCCAGGCGCATATAACCAATAAAATATTAGCTTTTCCTGATAAAATGGAAGATATTAAAACACTCAGATCCTTTTTAGGATTACGCCATACCGTATCTAAAGGTCATTGGCAAACTTAGTAGTCCTTTATACAATAAAACCTCTCAAACTAGACAAAGATATTTTAGTCAACAAGATGTTGATCTGGTTAAACAAATTAAAAACATGGTACAACACTTACTCGATTTAACCTTACCCTTAGATTTCGACTATTTAATCATAGAAACTGACGGTTGTGAAACTGGTTGGGGCGGAGCTATTTTCAGTAAAAGATCTAAATACGACTCGAAAACTTTTGAATCTCTTTGTTGTTATACCTCAGGCAAATACAAAGAAAAAGGTTATCTTACATCCTTAGACTATGAATTACTGGTAGTCATTTATTATTTAGCGACCTTCATATTATTTATTTGCAGCAAGTAAGAAATCACATTTGGAATCCATGAACTTCCTCAATCCTCAAGACCAGAAGATACTTTTCAGTTTCCAGTCAGAATACAACTTGATTTTATCCAGCAGTGTTTAATTGATAACATCTAGAACATTCCAACGTCTCCAAGAATAGCTAATCAAAAGATAGCAATAATTAATGCACTGTCAAATTACTTCCTTACTACGCTCCAGAGACCACTTGGGAAGAAATTCTCATGTTATGCTATTCTTGCAGGCAAGGTTCTAAAATTCGCTAGGCGGTAGTCGGGTGGCAGACCAACGCCTAGCGCCTAGGCCGCCTAGGCGGGGACTAGGCGCCGCTAGGCGGATTCCTTGGTATCCCTTGTTTCATGTCGACTGTGGACAATGTCATATGCAAATCTAAATGTTGTCGTAAACAATT
>JBBMJZ010000074.1:3193958-3212883 GCA_037833815.1 Zingiber zerumbet | reverse complement strand
CAAGAAGGGGAGAACGACCGATTCGAAGAGAAGAAAACATCCATCGTCGAGTCCATTGTCAATGCTCTTGATTATGGTGCTGACGGTGCGATCAAATGGCTTCAAGAGAAGGGCTATTTAACCTCGGCTCCGCCTGCAAGTTTCCTCAACTGTCAAAGACTTCTCCGGGAATGCCCACCCAACTTTTTCCCTGTCTTAAAATAGTTTCTGTGAGCCTTCATAATATCTGTAACCTAACTTTTAAGGCTACCCCTTCCTATATTTCCTCCTCATTTGGCCATTTTGTTCGTTCCTTTGTGACTACTTATTTTATTATTTTCAAAAGAAGTTACAAGAAAAAACTTGGCGTGCCCGCTTATCTCTCAGTGGACCAACACACATAGATAAGAAACCAAAACTGCTTAGGCTTGGACCGTGTGAGAATCCCAGGCCCGGACAATCTTTTAAGTCAGTCAGTTCCTTAAATATTCTAAATAGGTGGTGGGGGTGAGAAACCGGCCTCCACTTGAGGTCGTCATTCAGCAAATAATTACGCTAATTGCTTAGAGACAAGTAAATCTGCCTCAATATTAAACATCATCTTGCTGCAGTAATGCTGTACCTGTGCCATCCCTCATAATTACACACCTCTTATTGATGACATGTGTTCACCTACCTTACCCTTCTGACACCATAATTGGCGCATCGTTCTTTGGGGCTAGCGTCATCCCGTCTTTTGATCTAGTAGTCCCGATTGTTAACCCTCTTTTTTCTTCTGTCAATTTGACGGTTCTTGTTAAGGAAGGGGTATTTAAAGAATTTCCCGAGAAGACCCCTTTTGAGAAACCCTAAGCCCTTCGTTTTCGTTACCTCCTTCCTCCGGAAGTTCTTCGCTACCTTTTTTTTTTATGATGGCTACCTTTGATTTGTCTAACACCCAACTAGTTCCCCATTCCTCCGGTCCCGCCTATACCCAACTAGCTTCTTGCTTTCGCGACATAGACCGGGACGATATTCGATACAACTATGATATTCCTTCTTCATGGGATATTAGGGTGCCCAATACACGAGCCCGTCCACACATTCCTTCGCTACATTACGTAACTTTCTTTATGGAGCAATTACAGGTGGGTCTACGATTTGCTCTCCCTCCTTTCCTGATTGAAGTGAGTCAATACTTCCACATCCCCTTCAACAGTTAACTCCCAATTCTATTCGTATAATATGTGAAGCCTTCATTGTTTTCCGTTTATTCGAGATTTCTCCCTCTCCTCGTTTATTCCATTATTTTTTTCATCCCCAACAAGTGTCGGAAGGTTACTTTTGCTTTATTTCTCAACCGAAACTCGGTCTCTTTAACAAATTCCCTGTGCAAGGCAACGATTGGAAAGGCCACTACTTTTCCTTCTCCTTCCCCCTCTAATACCCTGGCCACATGCTTGGCAGTCAAGCCTCCCGCCTGCACCCCTTTTGAGTGACTTCGATAAAGAGCCCCTTCTCTGCAGGGCTGCATCAAAACTAATCAGGCTGAAGTTTGATATCTCAGTGTTACTCTAAGAGAAACTACTATATATATTTGGACTAAGTCCCACCAGATTCGAACTGGCCTTCACTTTTGGTAAGACTCATATTCTTCCCTCAAATAATATTTTTATACAGTGATATTTCCTAAGTGTTATGTGAGTACAGTATAAACCAACTCCAAAGCCCTCCTATTTGGTGGCGCTCGGATAGACAAAGATACTGTCAACCGACGGAGTGACGAGCTATGGAAAGGTGTGAGGCTGAATGAGTGGCCTTAATACCTGACCTTCCCCGAACAACAACGACCCCTTCGGACTCCAGCGAATATAATGTTCAGCTTGCTAAAAGGCACTGCCCGGGTACTCAAGTTATAACCTAGCGACCTCCCTCCATGCAATCATCACCCACGCCTCGAGCTTCCGCTGCTCGGGGAAAAGAATCCACGACCGCCCATCGGCCTCCGTCTCAACCTTGCTTTTTTGAGCCGCTCGGTGCTCTTGTTGTACCTCCCACTAGGCAACTTCGGACGACCGACGCAATCCATTATCCTACGTCGATGGTCTCTCCTTCGCCATCGTCTGGCTTGGCCACAGGGTTAGGTCTTGGCCATGAAGACTAACCCTGTGGCTAATCCTTCGCGTCAATTTAAATCCTCGTTCAGTCTTCCTTCCCCGGGGTGACTACCGTTCCTCCTTCCTATGGGGTTTTGAAATTACAAGGACAATTGGCTGAGACCTGGGCGAGTGCGAGGAAGCACCCAAAAGATCTTTCCAACTCCGAGTACGCCGATGAGTATGCTCTGAATGCTACCGCAGGGAGTTTGTATCATTTTATTTAATATGTGCACACTTTTGTCAACCCTTTTCATTGTTATTTGCTCCTAGTTCTATGCTTCAAGGTTGAACATAAGTCACCTAGTAGTGGATTTAGAGAAAGATAATAAAATTCTGAAGGAGCGCATTCAAGAGTTAGAGCTTTTATCCTCCACCCCAACAGATGAAACAACCCGATTACAGAAAGAGGTAGACCACCAAGCAAGGTCGCTAAAGGATACAGAACGAGCTCTACTAGAATCACAACAACTGGTGGCATCTCAATAAGAGGATAAGAGAAAGTTAGAAGCTCTATTGGCCGCCAAAGAATCGAAGGTCCTAGCAGAAGTTGCCTTGAAGACCAAAGCATTATCGGGCTTAACCAGGCAAACTACCCTATTATAAGAATTAAGAACTTCCCTTATCTCAGGATCAACTAAACAACTTAAGGAACCATCCTCTAAAAATATCATGATCTTAGAGTGCAGCGTAATCTGGATACGCGCGCTGGTACAAACCGAACTAGACATGGCCAAATTCGAGTAGTCTTTCTACCAAGCTGAGGAGGATGACCGTTTCAAGGCCAAGTAGAAAACTTACCTCGAATATGATGAATTTAGTGCCATCTTCGAATCGCGAACACCCTTACTCTGGGGGTCGAAGGAGCGATTCAGTAATTGAAAGAGGGTGGTTATGGACCCTTGCAGGCAACAAGAGGGGGTGAATTATCATGCACAAAAAAAACAAAATACCTTTCTCAACTCGATCAGGCTTTAAAACAATTACACACTTAATTGAAAAAGAATAATATAATTAAAATAAGTAAGAGACACAAATTTACTTGGTTGACAATCAGAGGATTGTTACTCCAAGGCAAATTAGCTTAGTAAGAAAATCTCCTTATCAAACAAAACGTCGGAGGCGGAGAAGCCTCGTACACGAAAATGAAGCTCGAAAGTGAAGAACTGAATAGAACTCGAAGTACAGAGTGTGTTGTGTATGAAATGGAGAAGACCGGGACTCTATTTATAGCTCACTGGGTTTGCTGACATGGCATGGTCCGGGCGCTTGGACCCTCTCCGAGTGCCCCAGTGTGGCAACTCTTATCAACTCACAAACGCCTATGTGACGGAGTTCAGATAAAACTTATCCCGGTCCGGACGCCCGGACCCTCACAGATGTTATCCGCAGTCGAGGACGCCTTGGGGGTGCCCTGGGCACCAAAAGTGGTCTGAGTGCCCGGACCAACTCCGAGCGCCTGGACTCCGAGCGCCCAAAATAGCTCCGGGCACCCAGACACTAGTAAACGCAGAGTTGACTCTCCGGTTCTACTCTATTCCGACTCCGCTCGCTTGGGTGATCTCGGTCATCCAGAATATGACTCACTTGAACCCATTTGTCGACCTTCTCGGGTCATCTACTACTCTAGCTTCTTATCCTTCGGAAATGTCGTACGCTTCTCGTCCGCCAGCGTACTCTTCTACAGCATCTCGTCCCTCGGATGCACCGAGCCCGTCGACTCTCTCTCGTGCCGTCCTTCTCGTTAGCTACATATTTTGCTCGACTTCCTGTGCTCCTAAGTTCATGGACACTTGGACACAAGGCATCAAAAGACAACATGACATAACTTGACTTGATTGATCACATCAAAATTATCACAGGCTACTTACAGTTACCTCTCAGTAGACCCTCCCAAAAGATTCATAGATCGTCAACGACTGCTGAGGGAACATCCCAAAAGCCTTTTAAGCAAGTTTGACTAAATATGATACCTGTATATGCCGATGTCGTGTTGTTATCAAAAAACTTGTATTTTGCCGGTTGAAATTGGGATAATAAACCGATCAGAATTGAACTCGTTCGGGATCAAATACGATTAGATTTAAAACTAACCTAGAATAAATCCAACCAAGTTTCCAATGACCGCCTCGATTACTATTTTTCATAACAAGTTTCAAAAATTCAACTGGACTTAGTATAGATCAAGCTTTTCAGAGAGGTTGCACCAAAAACATTGACTTCGGTTAATCCATCGATGTTTCGGGTTAAGTACCTGTCACCTCAGTTATCAACGTCTACACATGTACATTCGTATTATCATCAGTGTACATCTTTTCGCCTACCCACCATCTTGTCTAATCCTACGGTCCAAAATTCCGCCCACGTTTCTACTTTTACGATCGATCAGGTCTACTTAAAGAGGGTTCAAAAAAGAGTAACTTTTGAGAGTTTTCTTAAGTGGCTCTCTAAAACCCTATAGCCTTCCTTTCTTCTCCTCCTTCGTTGCTCTCTTTACTCTTCTCCTTCGTCTTCTTTCTCAAAATGGTTGTGAGTGGTATACAATTTGTTCTTCAGCTTTTCACGCATTCGATGTTGATGATCTTCATTTTAACTACGAGATTCCTACTTATATGGTCATACCTACTAATCAAAGCCCTGTCCCCACCTTCCTCCTAAAGCGAGCATCCTATCTTCAAGGAACAAGTGGTTGCGGGACTTCATTTTCTTATACCCCCTTCCTTGGCCGCTTATTTTGGCATTTTCCTGAAACTTACCCCTAGTTCTATTCGTATTCTGACCGGCGCTGCTATAGTTTCCTATCTGTTTGGAGTCCCCTTATCTCCCCGTCTGTTTCATCATTGTTTTCATCCTCAACCAATGATAGCCGGCCTATTTCGCTTTCGTGGCCGCCCTAAGGCAACTCTGTTTGATAGAATTCGACATCAAAATGAGTGGAGAGATAAATTCTTTTTCCTTCACATCTTAATCCCTTCAACTTGGCCAACCGCATGGCAAACACACCTTCCTCCCATCCTGAATCCAGGCAATATTCGCACGGATCCTGTTTTACGCATGGCCTCGGAAAAGTTAAAAGGTTTGAAATTCGATCTAATCAGGTTGATCATAGAAAGTTTATTATACTTTTTTGGGCTCAGTCCTGTCAACCTTGAGTTAGGCTGTACTTTGGTAAGAAATTTCTACCTTTTCTTCAATTATTGCTTAAGACTTTTCTCCTTATACCTATTTATTGTTATAGTGGAAACTATTACCTCCACCTTTCTCTTCAAGACCGCCGGGCTAAGAAAGGATGCCTTGAGCCAATTAGGTGAAGCTTTGCTAAAGGAGCGTAAGGCTCAGCGAGCATCATCTTCTGTAGATCACCTTTCTTCTCTTGAACGTTCCTCTTGTAGTTCTTCTAACTCGAACGCTCCTCTCATATTCATGCACCAAAGGCCCCAATCGAGAACTCTTGGCATGCCCGAGCAAAACCCAGACGGGTGGACTACAATTGGTACGACTGAGGTTCTTTCTGCTCGAGGGAAGGTGCCTATGCCAGCAAAGAGTCGCCGATCTAAGTCAACTATAGGGCCAACTAGTTCTATATCTGTACCTTCTATGGTAGGTCGAGATCCTGAACTGCCTGAATCAGAATCGGAGCTCTTATATCGCCAAAGGTTTATGGCGTCTTTTCTACCTCCGCGGAGCATTCGCAACCACCTCTAGGGACTAGACAAGCCATTGCTACACGCGGTCTACCTCCACGACTATCCGTTCAAGGTCATCAAGGGTGTTCGACCCTTCTCTAGTGATTAGATGTCCTCGATCAAAGGCCCCTATGAGACCAAGCAACCCTAGATCTATATCACCTGGGGTTGAGCAAGCCTTTAAAGCGACCACAACCGTATCAGAATCCTGTCCATCTGTTCACTCGAAGTCCCAGGGGACTTTTGGTGCTTTCTCTATAAGACATGGTTCTCTGATGAGCCCCAACCATCATTTCAAATAAACTTACGCATTACCCTCTCACCAGGGGCTGGGAGCCCTCGCTCCATCTTCGTACGGGGCGTTGAAGTTGGGTGACCCTTTAGCCAAATCTTGGGTACAAACAAATAACCAGCTAGAAGGGTCTATGACGTTGGCCTGCGCGGATGAACATGCTCAGAATGCTAGCACAATAAACTCTCAGTCTGATCTACTTTATGAATTGAATTCTTACTATTGTCCTTTCCAGCATTACGCTTCAAGACTAAACTTAAACCAGCTACTCATGGACCTGGAGCGAGATAATAAGGTCCTAAAAGGGCGGGTGCTGGAGTTAGAAGCTACCACCTCCCTTCTCGATATCGATACGGCCAGCCTGCGCGTAATAATGAAAACCCAATCCGCGCTTCTTGTAAATATGGGGCAAACCCTAAAGGAATCCCATCAATTGGAATCTTCTCAACAAACTGACAAGAAAAAATTAGAAATCCTACTGCAACACAATGAAGCCATGCTTCGAGCCGAAAGTGCCATAAGGGCCAGGGTAGTTTCCGACCTGGCTCGAGAGACTACTTTACTAGAGGGGCTTAGACATGCTCGTGCTTCCGAGCTCTCCGAGCTATCCAACCAGGCCACAGAGCTATCATCCAAAGACCTCTTGATACTAGAGCAACAAAGGAATTTAGACACGCAAGCAGCCCTACTGAGATCACTACAGGCTGAATTAAACACTACGAGGGTTGAGCTAGCAACTCATAAAGTCGGGGAGGATGAGCACTTTGGGGTCAAAAGCAGGGCTTTTCTTGAATCCCCCGAATTCAGTAAAAAATTTGCTAATCGTATTACGAACACGCTCACCCTTGCTGCCGATGGAGCTACCCAACAATTAAGGGAGGGTGGTTATTTATCATCAGAACCTCTTCCACTGCCTATTGATCATCACCGACTTCTCAAAGGGCTTTCGAAATACCTTTTGAACAAGTTCGATTAGTGTTATCCAAGTTATGCTTTCTTGGTGTGTACTTATTGAATAGGAACAAAAATTTAATATCAAGATGAGCACCAAAGGTTATTTAAATCGCACCTATTTTTGGTTGTCTTAAGAACCACCCGCTCTTTCTTGTAAAATTGACCCCACTTACGTCCTTCATGAAATATTTATTAACCCGCATTATAAACTAGGCAAGACGGAGATATGAGCAAGTTGTCGCATAGAATAATGATTCGGGTTGTATAATATGATGGACGAGATATTGTAGTTGAGCCGAACGACTGCATTCCCTTCCGCTATGACTGGCATATAAAGAGTTAGGAGTCCAGATTCTAAAGGCACGAAAGCATGCTCGCTTATAACTCGGCCGGTGGATTGGGAATCTAGGATAGGCCCGGTCTAAAATCCAAGGGCTTATAATTTGTAAGCGCGAAAGCATGCTCGCTTATAACCGAGTCGGTGGCCCGAGAGTCTGGGACAGGCCCGGTCTGAAACCCGAGAGTTTATAATTTGTAAGAGCAAAAGCATGCTCGCTTATAACCGGGTCGGTGGCCCGGGAGTCTAGGACAGGCTCGGTCTAAAACCCGAGGGCTTATGATTTTAAAGCACGAGAGCATGCTCGCTTATAACCTGACCGATGGCTCGGGAGTCTAGGACAGGCTCGATCTGAAACCAGGGGTCATAATCTATAAGCGCGAGAGCATGCTCGCTTATAACCCGACTAGTGGCTCGGGAGTCTGGGACAGGCCCAGTCTGAAACCCAAGGGCTTATAATTTGTAAGCGTGAGAACATGCTCGCTTTTAACCCGGTCGAAGGCTCGAGAATCTGAGACAGACCTGGTCTGAAATCCGGGGGTTATAATCTCTGGATTTCTCTGAGTCGTGAGAACATGCTCGCTTATAACCCGGCCGATGGTTCGGAAGTCTGGGGCAAGCCCGGCCGAAGGCACGGGGGCTATAATTTGTAAGAATTTTCGAATGAATTCGCTTGCAATCTCATTAAGTGTAAAAGATTTTACATAATACATGAGTAAATTACATGCGTACTTTTTAAGTCCTATAAAACTATAGATGATTCGCGCTCCATAGCCGCTACAACCTTTTGCCTTTTGCATCTTCAAGGTAGCAGGAACCTGAAGTGAGCTATTGTATCACCTTAAATGGTCCTCCCCATTGTGATTCTAGCTTGTTGAAGTCCCCGACCGATTTGATCTATTTCCAAAATAGATCCCAAACCTGAAAAAAAATCTATGGTTAACTCTTTGGTTGTAATTCTGCCTCATTCTCTGACGGTATGTCATTAGCCGCGCGATCATTTTGTCTCTAACTTCTTCTATCAAATCAAACTCCATAAGGCGCCAACCATTATTATCTTCGTCGTACAGCCATCTTCGATCGGACTCCACACCAATCTTGACTAGACCGCTACTTTGCCACCATAAACCAAGTGAAAAAGGGATAATACTTGTCGCTTCTCGAGAGGTTGTATGATACGCCGACAGATGGCGCCAAATTTGATCCTGTCTAAAAAGATGATGCGCTGGCACGGTGGATTGGTGGTTGATTGGAAGAAGATCTCTTACTTCAAGGAGAAGCTTCCTTCTCCTCCTGCGCACACGTAGACGAGCAAACAACACGTCAGCGCCTAACAACTAGAAGGGAGTCTCTGGCAAAGGCCCTCCGATACTCAAGTCAATACCAGTTCAGACGGGTGAATGAAGAACAATAGAGAACGTGCGCATGAGAGTAGGTTACAAATGTTCAGAGAACGTACCTTCACCACGAAGAGGACTCCCCCTCTATATTCCACCTCTCAAAACCTCTGCAATCATGAGGTGGTAAAGTGTGTCAAAGTTTGTTAGGCAATGCACAATAATTTTCCAAGAAATCTTTCTTTTACCCACATGTATACCTCTTTTGTAGTTTATAGCTTCTATTATTACTGAGGTTGACGAAGGAATATACTGTTATAAATGGTCTGCTAATAGGAGATATGGTGGTACTTATAGAAGTTTCTAGAAGAATATGCTCTAACACATAGCTGTTATTCTGACAGGTGTTGGGATTCCTTGATTATGTCGTCAGCTAAGTATATCCCGAACGACCTATAAGGTTGGTCGTCCATAAGCAGGTACTTGTATTAAAACACCTTGTCATATATTAAAGACCATGTAGAAATCTGCTTGAGAAATAATAGAATGTCTTGGACTTGTTGGGAACCTATTTGAGAAACAGTATGATACCGCCCAGCCTTTGGGGTCGCTCGGATATATGAAATCATCTGGAGTTCTGGGCGAGGTAACGCCCGGGATTTTGGGTCGCTCGAATGTATGGAGTCATATGGAGTTCTGGGCGAGGTACTGCCCGGTATTTAGGGTCGCTAAGATATATGGAGTCATCTAGAGTTTTGGGCAACCTTATAATCGCCCTACCACATACAGGGCTACCTGGCTGCCCTTGGGACTTGGATGCTCGTTCTTCAGGAACGACCGATCGACCCTTAAGCATGTCATCTTTGCATTGGAGGCCTTAATACTAGGTCGAGAGTTTAAACTTTGCCCCAAGATGACCCTCCGACCGCTACCCTGCCTTAACTTTGACCTCCACCTCATTTTGACTTTGACTGTCACATCATCCTCAGAGTCCGCTCATTACATCCCATATCAATGATGTAGGAATCATAAGGTTGAATGTATATCTTTATCAAAACATCCAAAACAAGGGCTTAAGTAATCTAAAGTACTTCCATGGCACTCTCTCAAAAGGACAGACATTTATATCTTATAAAGAAAGAATGCACTTGGATAAAAAAAAAAAAAAAGTAGGTAGAGCGAGATTGGTTGACATTTCAATGGCTCTTACCATCATAATAATGCTATGATAGGGGAATTACTATCTCAGCCAAAGCCATGAGGTTAGTTAGGAAGTTTGAATAATCTCACTGTTACCCAATTTGTCTTTTTTTTAGTGTAATCAAAAAATTTCCCAAGACTTTATATCATAACCATTGGGAAGTAGTTGTAATGCAATCTATGATATCTCAAAAATAATAAGGATTTAGTATTTTGCCTCTCAAATACACTAAACAATGGAAAGGTTTCAGGTGTAACTAATCCTACCTAGGAAAGTAGAAAAGAACAAATCAAAATCATCAGAACAATATAAAGAATTCTCAACAACACCCATATACACAAACTAATCATGTAAAAAGGAACAAAAAAACAACTGAAAAAAAAATAATCAATGCTTAATAACTATTAACAGTTAACACGATCATGAGATTTGACCACCTGTGATTTACATTAAAAAAATGGCAACTAGAAGTTATTCGAGTATCTTAGCATCTTGGTGGCTTTAAAATGAAAAGGTGGAGATAGGCTTGTAAGTACTTAGAGCAAAATTGCTTAATTATGTTTAAAGTGGAAATATTAAATACCGTATGCAACTTTATCTGCATTTCTTATAAAGTACAAGCAAAATTATACATCATGAAATACAAGAGTAAATATAAATGAGTATTTATGAATAATAGCAAACATATGCGACATCCACGAAAAAATGTCCAACTTTCAAATTAACTTGTCTAATAAATGATACTACAATAGTGGAGGTTGGGTTCTGTACCAAACCAGTAGTTCCTGGTATTGATAAGCATATAGGATCAATGTATTCCGCTCATATGGGCATCTATGATCATCAGACACCTAAGATTACCACGTTTATTTGATAAAACAAGTTGCTGTATACTAAAATAAGATTTTTTTTTTTTAGTATGCACTATTACATGATGAACATGCCCACCCTATGAAATAATCAGCTTAACTACTGAACCAAACATAAAATTGAATAAAGCAGAATTATTCAGGGATATCAATATGAGGCTTTGCATAAAACATTAATATAAACACACCCAAACTTGGTTAATTGAGCCAACTTAAAGTATCGCCGTTCTTGGTCAAACCAAATCCCCCATGTGTTCATAGATAGACACTGACACTCAACTGACCAGATATAATGAATCACCTCTAGCAAACAAAGTCAAACAAAATAAGGAGTAAATGCCTTTAACTCAATTATATAACTTGGTATTACATATTGTGTTTGCTAGCAGATATCTTAAACATGTTATGGTACTGCTTTGTCATTGATTCACCATCATGAATAGGCTATAGAACAAAGAAGCATAGCAATTATGAGTTAGGAGCTTGGTACTCACTTCACAAAATCATTCTTCAGCATTTGCATTAGAATTGTTGCAAGAAACCCAGTCAATAGGAGAATGGAAACACGAGTATATGATGAACCAATGAATCTCCAAACGATGAGGCTGTGAAGAGGATGTGAGTACTTTTCCATCCTCTTTTCAAATGTTGTTTTTGTCTCCTTCCACTTAGCATTGTGGGTACATTCATGGTGAACACTGATCTCAATCACCCGATCCTCATTATACATTACATCAAAATGAATAAGTTGGTAAAGGTAATATTTGTTGTTCCCAGATCCTTGCCTTATCATGTGGAGAGGCTATCATAGTACATCTCGAGGCAGTAATCCTTGGAAACAGCATTCCAAAACTTAGCCACATCTGATATCAGCATCTTCTTGCAAAGTAACTCTGAATCAAAATCTTCTCAGAAATCAAACTTATAGGGGGCATCTACAAGACAATCTCCATTCAAATTTTCATTAAGTGGCACCCTTTTCTCTTTTAAAAGCCCTGTGGCCAATGTTAATGCATAAATTAGTAAACATTTTGAGAACAAAATATAGCCATAAAAAATAATACCAAAAAACCAATCTGAAGAGCAAAAGGGTAGATCAAAGTAGCAATATGTTTCACCGTAAGAAATCAACAAAAAAAACATGCATCAAAAATATCATCATTTTGATTCAAGAATTAAACTCTTGCTACAGAGATGTAGGTATGAGAACTGTTGAGATTTGGATATATATTTGGAAAGATCTTATCACTGATTTCATGGGATTGGATGAATTGTGGATTAATTTGTAACCCGATTATATGCTTGATTAGAGTAGTTTTCCTTATATTTTTGGTTGACATACTTGTATATAAACAGTGTATATTCTGTGAATGATAACAAGAAAAGTTTTATCTCTATTTTCCCATATGGAATCAGAGCTATCGGATTGATCTTGGGATTGTCGGCTATTTCTTCACTTTTCTTCAGGGGATCCACTTTTCTTTGAGGTTCCGATTAATCAATCATGTCGGAAACAACCGAAAATAACTCCAACACTGATATGCACTCAACCAACCAACCAACCAACCAACCCTCGACTGAATGGAAAGAATTATTTGAAGTGGTCACAACTTGTTCGCATAATCTAGAAGGGAAGAGACAGGTAAAGTCATATACCCAAGACAAGACCGGATTCAAAAGATCCCAAGTTTGCTGCGTGGGATGAAACAGAGTCATTAGTGATGTCGTGGTTGTCGAATTCGTGGATTCCAAAAATCAGCGACACATGCATGTTCCTTGAGACAGCCAAATAAATTTGGGATCCATCAAGCAAACATATTCCAAAGTTCATGATGCAACCCAAATTTATGAGATTAAGATCAAAATCTCAGCCATGGAACAAGAAACTTGTACAATCACTGAGTACTCCAACCTCTTGCAAGACTTATGGCAAGAATTGGATCACTATTAGTGTATCGAAATGAAGTGTGGGACTGATGTGGTCAGCCTTAATGTTGAATTTGATGCAGTAAGGATACATATCTTGGGAAAAGAGGATTTACTGTCTCTAAATGAGACCATCTCCATCATCCGCACTAAAAAAGGGAGGAGTGTTATGCTTGAAGATCAGGCATCTAACGGGTCAGCCCATGTGATGAAATTTGTCACTTCACAGCCTCTTGAAGAAATCAATAAGCCAGCAGAATTTTCAAAGGTTTTTTTTCAAGGAATCTCTTTGATGCAATTACCGTAAAAAATCAGGTCATACCAAGAAGACTTGTTGAGAACTAAATGGGAGTGAATAGAAATTTCTCCGGCAAAACTGAAAAAGAACGAGGACAAGCACAAACTGCAAATAGTCATCCAAGCAAGGAAGAAAACTCAAATTTTAGGTTAAGCAAAGAAGATATTGAGAAGTTTAAGGATATCTTGGGGACACTAAGCACCATCTATAGAAGGTGCATGTTCGTTGGGTTTTTCAAGTATTTCTTCTACCTCTTGTTATCCTAATGTTTCAAATTTAAGCGCATGGGTGATTGGTTCAGGCGCCATTGACCATATGACCTATTCTTCTAAAAAATTCATTACCTATACCCCATGCTCTAGCCAAAAGAAGATCACAGTAGCCACTGGATCCACTATCACTGTTGCATGCCGTGGTGATGTTTCTATAAATGATAATCTCACTGTAAAAAATGTTCTTCTTGTTCCTAAACTCCTTACCAATTTAGTCTCTATCAAAAGGCTCACTAAAGATTCTAATTGTACTGCCATCTTCTACCCATCTCATTGTATGTTTCAAGAAGAACATGCTAGTGAAAGAGAAGGTTTTACCATCGAAAGAAAGCAATGGAACAACTAGAGTTGAGAGTTCCTTTCCTTTATCCTTTTGTCCACCATTTCCAATAAAGATAAAGTTTGGCTTTATCATCGTCGTTTATGTCATCCATCAATTCATGTTTTTAAGTTTATGTTCCCGTCCTTGGTCAACAAGTCTTTGTTTAAGAATTTTCATTGTATTGATAGTGAGTTTGCTAAACACAAGCGCTCTTCCTTTCCAATCAATAATACAAAGGCATTTGTTCCTTTTTCACTTATTCACACTGACATTTGGGGATAGCTGACCCCACCTAGTGAAATAAGGCTTGATTGTTGTTGTTGTTACAGTGACATTTGGGAACCGTCCACAATACCTAACATTTCTAGGGCAAGATGATTTATCTCTTTCATTGATGATTGTATTCAAGTGATTTGGATATACTTAACGAAAAATAAATCTGATGTAAGCACTATCTTTCAGAATTTCTATCACATGGTCAAAACTCAACTTGATGATGGAATCAAAAGAATTCATTCAGATAATGATAGGGAGTACTTCAATCAAACACTCACTCATTTCTTTCAAAAACAAGGAATCATTAATGAATCCTCGTGTGTTCACACTCAACAAAATAGAGTAGTTGAAAGGAAGAATGGTCATCTTCTTGCTATCACAAGAGCGTCCTTATTTCATAAAAATGTTCCTAAACATTTTTGGGGAGCAGCTGTTCTTACATCAGTCTATCTCATAAATCGACTCCCAATAAAAATCCTTAAGCTTAAAAGTCCTTTCGAAATTCTCACTAAATTCTTCCCTAACTTCACAGTTTCAAACAATCTGACCCCTCAGATCTTTGGCAGTGTTGCCTTTGTCCATATTCATCCGCATAATAGGGGAAAACTTGACCCAAGAGCTCTTAAATGTGTATTCATTGGCTATTCTTCCACTCAAAAGGGATACAAATGCTTTCATCCCCCCAATTAATTTTTTTTTTATCTACTGATGTTACCTTCAATGAAGCAACACCCTATTTTCCTAATTCCTATCTTCAAAGGGAGCATTTGAGTAAAGATAGAGCAAAAGATCAGTTTCTTCTTGAGTTTCCGAGTCAATCTAGTTCTGCCACTATAGAATCATCATCTACTGTCACTGATTTCAATCCTACCCATCTATCCAGCTCACATGAAATGATCAAGGAACAAGGAATTCAAGACACCACTACATCTCCACTGAAATTTTATTCCAGAAGGCCGAAGGTCAACACTGTCACTAAGGATGTTCAATCATCACCTATTCGAGCTATAGTTCAACCACCTAGCCATCATGTTCAAACTCCTGAGATTATTATGGACTCAATTGAAGAAGCAACTCCAATCCCTAAGGAATCAAACCATGACACCACAGAGCCAAATGATTGGGAGATACCTATAGCACTAAGAAAGGGAGTTAGAGCCTGCACCAAACATCCTTTGCATTCATTCTTGTCTTACCGGAACTTATCCCATAATCATCAAGCCTTCCTTACCAATTTACGTTCTATTCCCATTCCAAGAAACTTAACTGAAGCATTAGGGAACAAGAAGTGGGGAAAATGCCATGAAAGTGGAAATGGAAGCCTTGGAGAAAAATAAAACTTGGGAATTAGTTAAGATGCCGAAAGAAAAGAAATTAGTTGGATGCAAATGGGTGTTTACAGTTAAATACAGGTCAGATGGTTCATCGGAAAGATATAAAGCGTGTTTGGTTGCAAAAGGATATACCCAAACCTATGGCCTAGATTACATGGAAACATTTGCTCCAGTTGTTTTTTATGATGATCTCGAGGAGGAAATTTATATGGTAACAAGGCATTGTATGGACTCAAGCAGTCCCCAATGGCCTGGTTTGGAAGATTTACAAAAGCAATAATCGGGTCGGGCTATAAGCAATGCCAAGGGGATCATACATTGTTTGTGCGACATTCAAATTCAGGGGGAGTAATTGCATTGCTGGTTTATGTGGACACATTTTTCAGAGAAAAAACAAGAAGCACATCTTGCATTGTACATAGTTTTCAAGCCAAAGAAGAAATCAAGAAAGGTCGTTCTCTAGCGGCCTCGATCTTACGGAAACAGATGGAAGCAACAACCTCAAGGTAACCAATGGATATAACAGATCAATGTCACATTAGGCATATCATCTAGGGTTACGGAAAGGGCCAACCTTGGTGGCGTAGAAGGGAAGATGGTCCTTCTTCTTGTAGCGGTGGTAGGAAGCGTCCGATGCGATTCCGACGATGCCGTAGAAGAGAGGCCAACACGAAGGGGAAACCTTACTTTTCACAAAGACCCTCATATTTTAGACTTAAAACTAACCCCTATAATTTTTATGTTTTAACTAGTAATTAACTAATTATTATTGATGATTTAATTGCCTCGATTTCATATTTCCATTGCTCAAATATTCTACTTATGCAGAATAATCTTAGGTAAATTAGATAAATTGTAAGTTTTTCACCGGATAATAAATTGGAAAGTGCTTAGACGACCAATAATGTCAATTCGTTGAAGTTAAAACTCGATCCTTAAATACTTAAAAAATTTAAAAAAATACTCCATTGCACCACTAATGGGTCAAAGAATCAAATAAACTTTTAGAGCATCTCCAATATAAGATTTATAAGAGGTTTGTAAAATCTAAGAAACTGAATAAAAGTTTTAAACTATTGTAAAAATGAAGTTTAAGAACTTAAATGTGCTTTTTGTCATGAAATTAATTAATGTAATATGTATGAAGTCATGCAACTCATATTATGAATTAGATTACAACAAAATTTATTTAGAGCTCTAACAATTAAATATATTTCAAAAAACTTTTATATTATTAATATAGTGTATTGAGATCTTAAAAAAAAAATTATTTAAAATTCTAATTATTGAAAATGCTCTTATACATTTAAAACCTCATAGTGAAACCTATGAGTCAAAGTAACAATCAATTATAACAAATTTAATTGGTTATTAAAAAATATGGCTCAATAGCTGCTTGATTTTAATTAATTGGGTTCTTGAGAAACGATATCCCTTTCTATTATTATTATTATTATTATTATTATTATTATTATTATTTGTTTTTTATCGTTATTATTATTAATCTCTTTTGGGGTGCGCCCCCGGACGGCAGCGAGCAGCTGCCGTTATGGCCCCGGATATGCATTCTCCGCATCACATTAATTTTTTTTTCTTTTCTTATCACAACCTTATCCCCTAATTCTGTCCCATGTAACGAGAGGATAACCTTAACCATGTGTCCGGCAATCACAACATCCCACGTATGATCCACACGCTGACCTGGCAAACGGAAACTAATCCGAACCAATTACTGCTATCGATATATCGTCTTTCTACTCTCCATTCTTCAATTACACAGCGAGACAGTGCCACCCAAATAAAAAACCCCAGCTTTGTCTCGCCCGATTTGCCTCTCCTCCATGGCATTGGCTTCCGCTGTCACCATGTCGAAGCCGGCGATCAGCTTCAGCCGACCCTTCACGGGCTCAGAAACCTTCTTTCAGCCACTCATGTTGCCTGCTCACACGGCGGCGGGGCGGCGGCCCGGCGCCCAGCTCAAGGTCCGGGCACTATCATCATCGGAGAAGGAAAAGGCCCTGGGCGGGCTGGCAGCGGCCGCAACGGTGGCTGCGCTAGTGATCCCGGAGGTGGCAGAGGCGGCGCAGCCAGGCATCTCGCCGTCGCTGAAGAACTTCCTCCTTAGCATCGTCTCCGGCGGGGTGGTGGTCGGCGTGATCGCAGGAGCCGTTGTCGCCGTCTCCAACTTCGACCCTGTGAAGCGGAGCTGAGTTGTAGATGAAGCAGCTTGGCGTCCAACTCCAACCATTCATGTATAACTACTACCCCTTCTTTTTTTATGTACTCCCAGAAATCTGGTGAATTGAACATCATATGATGAAGAAGATCTCTTGATATGGAAATTTGTTGAATTGTACTTCATTGGCTTTGTGAATTCTTTGTTCTTAAAAACTGGGCAATGGGTTTTACCACCATTTCTACTGCTCTAAAATTATACTCTTGCTAGTCTACAGTTGCATCAAACTTTCTTGTACCAAACTTCGAACATGGATCATATCAGAAAACAAATTTGACTTTAGAAACCTTTACCTTGTTCCATGTGAATGATGTGGTGGATGCCTTAGCTCCCACGGATCCTGTGTGGCCGTGATAAGTCTAAGGCGGGTCAATCATGACACAAGGGATATTAGACTTGGCTGGGAAGCGGCTTGCGTCTGGTTGAACCTATTCGAAACACTCATTCTAAGGACTCAAGTTCATCCAAAGACAACTCAGCTATTTGTGACTTGGCCATAGTTGCCGATACCATCCCGACTCGGTATCACACATCGACCTCTCTTCCGACTCGACCTCTAGCGCCGACCTCATCTCCAATTCAGCCTTGGGCACCAACCTTATCTTTGACTTGGCAACAATCACTAAGATCATCTCCGACTCGGCCTCAGGCACCGGCCCCTTTCCTGACTTAGCATCGGGCATCGACCCATCTCCGACTTGGCCTCGGCCGCCAGCCCCTTTCCCGACTTGGCTACAGTCATCGACCTCATCTCTGACTCTACCACAGTCACCAAACTCATCTTCGACTCAGTCTCGAGCCCCGACCTCATCTCCAACTCGCCCTCGGGTGTTGACCCCTTTCCAAACTCCGCCATAGTCATCGACCTCGTCTCTGACTCGGCCTCGAGCTCTCTAGACTCGACCACAGTCATCAACCTCGTCTCCAAAGGGGCCTCTCCATATCAACCTCATCCACCCCCAGCTTGGGGCCACGCCTTATGCATGTGGTCCATGAAAACAAAGGGGTGTGGGGATAAGGAAACATCGTAACCATTGCATTCATGGGATTGTTTCTCCCTAGAGACATGGAGAACAACAACATGCATCCCTAAGCATCTGGTAATAGAAGTGTACCTTGCGAAATACATGGTAAATGGATGTGTGCATCCAAGAGAACATGCACATTCATAGCTCTTTAAAAGGTCGTCTACTTTTGCAGGCACAAGTATGCACACACGAATCCTTGGATTCCAAAACCTTTCCTAGTTTTTTCCAACACCCAAACACCCCACCAACTTGAGTGTCGGAGCAGCTTCATAGGGACACCCCCATGCCATTCTAACCTCTTTCTTTGTGAGATTCAAGTTTGTTCGTGTCCTCCATCGGCGTCCTTGTTATATTTGAGAGGTGTCTTAAGGCAATCACCTTAGATATTATATCAATTATTGGATAAAAAATTCACTATTTGAGTACACATTTCCTATGTGTAT
>JBBMJZ010000074.1:3166439-3193858 GCA_037833815.1 Zingiber zerumbet | reverse complement strand
TCAGTTGGAGTAAACAATTAACAAAAAAAAAAAAAAAACTCCTCAAGTCTCAACTCTCGAGCCAATGAAGGAGATATAAATTGTTAAAGGAAGTAGACTGTATCACCGATTTAGGGTATCCGTAGTTGTAAATCTTTTAAAGAGGTTTATACTTCGCTACATCATTGTCACATCAAAAATTAAAAACCTTACTCCTTTTAAAAACCCCTCTCCATTATCATAAAACCTATCTCTTTTAAAAACCTCACTTCTTTTAAAATTGTTTCTCTATCCTCTCTCCACTATTTTTTTTATAAACCTAATCCTAAGATTTTGATACAGGTTTATAAAAAAAACTAGAAACCTCATCTATGTAGTGAGGGAGGGATTTTTATTGAGAGGTTTAAAGCATAAATTGTAGACTATAAACCTCCCACTGCAGATGTTCTTATACCTATTAGTATCACTGCATAGTCATCACCACATCACGATATGTATGCATTGTATTTTTTTTTTATTTTTTACAACTTGTGATTTAAAAGAGCTCAATTTTCTTTCAAGTAAGCCCTTTATATGCTTGGATAATTAGGTTATCTAGGTTTTAATAAAGGGTGGGGCTACCCACACTCCAAGAATAAACACACCCCAATATCTCTCTCTCAAAAATACCTTTAGGTGAAAAGTCTAAAATATCCTTTATATAAAATGTATATCTCCCTCCCCTCTTTCTCCTTCCTACGCCCATCTCTTTTCTCTCTCTTTGTCTCTCTATCAACCCTAACAACCTAATGTATCCCCAAACTTTGATTTTGCAACAAATCAAACACAATGGACCATGAAGATCCAATTCCCACAAGCAATGGAAGTTTTTTCCCCATTTGTTCACATAGTATAATTGTATATTTGTATCCTTGTGATTCGTTCAGCTGCTGGAGGCTGAACGTTTAGTGTTTCATTCGACGGTCATTGATCGAACACATTGTGTTGCATTCTGTAGACCATGACAGAATATATCTTGGTGCGTTTGGTAGATTGTAGCGAACAAGCAGTAATGTGTTCGACAAACCAGGGAAGAACGACACATGACTGAAATTCGAGAGATTTTCATGAAAACTTGAAACTTAAACACAAAATCTAACAAAAACAATATAATGATTTGAACGAACACTAAAATTGTTTGATGCTGCTGGAAATCGAGTTGCCCAAGTAGAGAAAAGAGAGGGAGAGACTTCGATTCTTGAATTCTCTCGACGGCGAAAACGGCACAGGTAGGAGCAGTTGAGGAAGATGACGCTTTAGTTTTTATGGTTTTTAGAAAGGGTAAAATAGATATTTTATGGGGTGCATTTAGAAAGAATTGTGATAAAATAATTTTTTGATTGGTGTATTTAGAAAATTGGGTTTGTTTAGCAATCCATGGGGTATGGATAGCCTCACGGCCTTTAATAAATTAAAAATATTTCTTTTAGACCTATAACTAATCTAAAATATTTTTGGGGTCTGTTAGCTGTTTGGCCCCAAGGAAGATGCCTATTGGGCCTCCCCTTAGGTCCAATCTTGTGTCGAGGTTGATCAAGTAGGTAACAAATAGTAAAAGCCCAATAGTTATATGGCAGAAACTGCAAGTTAAGACTATTAGGACTGAAAGTATGACTAGAGAAGAGTGAATAATCTTTTGCATGCTTTTGTTGATTTCGTTCTAGTCTATAATGATTAGTTACAATAGAATAAATAAATAAAATAAAATAAAAAACAATAGAATAAATAAATAAAATCAAAATAAAACTCAAGAATAAAAAGATTTACAAGGTTTGGATCTTATTTTCTACTCTATGACTTATGATCCGACGGATCACTCCTTGAAATCACCATTATCTTCTTCCTTCTGGAATATTTTTCAGAGGTAAAGAAATCTTTTACTACACTTGTTCTTACCATCAATATAAAGCATAGTAAAAGAGTATAAAAAAGAAAGAAAGATAATATAAATAAAGTTTACACAAATGAGATCTATGCCTTCTTTTGCTTTGGATTGCTTCTGAAGGTCTTAGAATGCAACAACACTTGCCTAAAGAATCTCCAAAAATTTTAGCTTCAAAACCTCACTAAAATCGACCTTTAATTTATAAGCTCCTACTGGAGTCTAGACGATGCTCATTAGTTGACTGTTGAAACACCTTCAATTGTCTGCTTCATTTTGCCACATTAAAATATGACTGTCCTCCTGTAGCTTTTCATCCTATGTATCATTTGCTTAGTGCATGCCTACCTTGACCTTACTATTAGTAATCTATTGTTGGTACAATCAACTTCTAGAATTATAATAGTTTAATTGAATAATATGTTTAATGAGAACTTAGTCAAAGATGTTGTGTTGGTATAGGAAGCATTAGACGATCAAATATATCTTTTGATAATGACAAAGAGTTTAAAGTTAAGGTTACTTGTTGTCTAATAAATGTGAATGAACTTGAAAAAAGTCCTAAGTGTTCTTAGACAAAAAGTCCTAAGTGTATATTTTAGATAAGTGCAAAACCCTAGGGGGAGATAACCCTAGGTATTAGGAGGTGGTAACCTTAGGTTATGGAAAGTTTTAACAGTGGTCAGACAACGAAGTCTTGGTGGGTCGAGAACTTTAGAGGAAATCCTAGAGTCAAGGACTCTAAGTGAAAATCCTAAGCATCGCAGACCAGGTGGAAAACTGGACGGGTCGTAGAGCAGACTCTAGCATGAAGTCCTAAAGTCTCGGACGTTGAGCAAAAGTCTAGACGGTCTGGAGGACCGGTCTGACAAAAGGTAATTTCTCCTAAGATGAGTACGTGAGGACACGCTCCCCAAAGAGGGAATAGTAGACATCGGTCTGATCTAAAGTTTTAGCGAAACTCAAAGTCAGGACTGGACAATCCGAAAACTGTCAAAACTTATATTTCATTATATATTATTGTTTGGACTAACCTTGTTTTGCAGGAAAATGAAGTAGTAAAATTAGGGGGTTCGAGTGCCCGGAGCAGCTTCCGCGGGGGCGAGGCTCCTGGGTAGGCGCCTTCGCCGTTCGGGCGCCTGGAGCTCGTTCGGGCGGCTGGAGCTGGTCCGGGCGCACGGAACGCCAAACTTTATCTCATCGCCAAGCTGGAGCACGCTGATTGGACGGGCCTATGTCACAATCCAAGCGCTCGGAAGGGATCCAAGCGCTCGGAGCAGCCTATAAAAGAAACATTCGACTAGCACTTGAAAAACAACATTCCAAGCAACTTTCACTTCTTCGTGCTGCTGTGAAAATGCTTCCTCGATGCTCAAAATCCGCCCCAACGACCACCGCTCTGAAGATTTAAATTTCTGAGTCGTTGGTATTCTTTATTTTTATAATTACTTGTAATCATTTAAAATTATACTTGTACTCTTTACGATTGATTAGTGATTGCCCAACGAAAGCACTCTTATGTGCAGACCTTGAAGTAGAAGTCGTCATAGACTCCGAACTAAGTAAATCTTGGTGTTTGTGATTGTTTATTGTGTCTTTATTTCCACTTCCTTTACTCTCTTTGATTGTTTTTTAAACAAACGTAAAAGTCACGAGCGTTATTCACCTCCCCCCCCCCTCTAGCGCAACAATCCTGCACATTGATCAAGTTAAGTATAGAGTCCAAGCAAGTTAAAGTTGACTTGATGCTTGGAAGTAAGTGAGAAGTCCAGGTAGAAACAAATACTTGACAATTATTTGAAAGTCCTAGAGGGACTATGCAATGTAAGTCCTAGTAAGACTAAACAGAGTAAGTCCTAGTTAGAAACTAGATAGTGAAAGTTCTAGTTGTGAACTAAGCATTGGAAAAACCTAGTGGGACTAGACAACAAAAAGACCTAGTAGGACTAGGCAATAGAAAGACCTAGTGGGACTAGGCAATGGAAGTCTTGATTAGGAATCAGACAGAAGAAAAACCTAGAGGGACTAGACAATGGAAGTCCTAATTGGGAACCAGACAACATAAAGACCTAGATGGAAATTAGATAGTGGAAGATCTAGTTGGGAACCAGACGACGAAAGTCCTAGTGGAGTTAGGAAGTGGAAGACCTAGTTGGGAAGTAGAAAAACCTAGTTGAAAAGTAGGTGAAGTCCAAGAGGGTCACTGAGAGTTGAATACTTAGCAAAAGAAACTCGTAGGTTAGGTAGACCAATTACTAGATTTTGTATGTGATTTTGCATGTTTATTTTACATTAAACTGTAGTTAGATGAAGGTTCAGATGATCGAAGTATGTCCAGAGTGTTACAGTTAAAGGGGGGTTGAATAGTTTCGTTCGATTCTTCGATAATGATTTACAGTGAAAACTCAAAGTGAAGACTCCACAATACTAACACCTTTGATTTACTTAGTCTCCACCTTCTTGAGGTGACTAATCCAAGGATCTACACCATGTACACAACTTCACTATGAACATACTCCTTCTTGGAAACTTTCCGAATGCAAAGAAGCCTCATACAATCTTGAACACAAGAAATATAATAAGAATACAACCGAAAATGCAAGTAAACACTTTACAATGAGATCTTGCTTAGTTTACTATCTTGTTGCGTGGAAATGCCTCTTGATCGGTTGAAAATGCAACAATAGTTCTTCCTCAATGTCCCAAGAACTAGCGATGAAAACCTTAGATGAACACCCTTTTATATGGACTTTGTTCGAACTGCTTTTCACCTCTTAATCGATTAACATTTCCCCTAATCGATTGCCACATTAATCGACTATCCAACAACTTGTAGAATGACTATTTTTCAAACCTCAAATTGATTATCTCAATCGATTCAGAAGCTTTCTGTTTACAAGAGAAAACATCCTAATTGATTCCTAAGCTCTCTGTTCTCTTGCAACAAAAGCCCCAATTGATTGGGAAAGATTGAATCGATTTCCTCAATCGATTCACTAAGTCTCTGTTCTCTCGTGAATCTCAAGCCAATCAATTACCTTAATCGATTTCCCAACCTTTGTTCACGAGAAACCCTATCCAATCAATTGGACGAAGCCCAATCGATTATCCAATTGATTCTGGCCCTCACTATAATTTTGTAAAACACTTCCAATCGATTATGCACGATTGGCCTTGGACTAATCGATTGACATAATTGATTACCCAACTCTAAACTCTGAACTCGAGTTTAGGGTTTCTTTGTCCAACCTCAAAGTCGACCGTGACTAGTTGGGACTTCCCGTTACTTAACATCCAGTTAACCTTGACTTGCTAGGGTTTTCTCATTACCTAACATCGTTAGAACTTTTAATCATCAACTGTGATTCTCCTTGGCCTACATGAATTTTCCTCTTATCTAACATCTAGCTAGGATTAATTGCTCAGTAGACTTCCACCCTGCCTAACCTCAGTTAGGGAATTTCCTTGCCTAATCGAGTTAGGGCTTTCCTTTGTCAATGTGCAATCCTCATTCACCCACTTAGACTTTCCTTTGCCTAACCTCAGCTAAGACTAGTCACTCGGTAGATTTCTATTCTGCTTAACTTCAGTTTGGGTTTTCCTTTGCTAATGTATGATCCTCCTTGACCCACTTGAACTTTCATTTGCCTAGCCACACTAAGACTTCCATTGTCTAGTTTTTAACTAGGTCTTCAATGCCTATCCCTACTAGGACTTCCACTTCCTAGTTCCCAACTAGGTCTTTATTGTCATCTAACCGTTAGTTAGAATTTTCTTAGACAAGTATCCGGTCACCCCTTAACCTATATAACTTCTCTCTTATAAATTATTAAACATCAAAACTTAAGCTTGAACCAACTCGAGTTTAGTCAAACTAATCAACCTTAACTTGAGGACAATTGCACCAATATAGAGGCCGGACCAATTGGGAACTCATCCGAGTGATCAGACCCATGGTTCCGTCGACCAGAACTTGTAATCCAGTCGACCAAACCCTTCTGATCAACCAAAGTTGACTTTATCAATTCGAGCGAATTAATATTCGAATAAGCTTTGACTAAGATCTAGGAGACTGAAAGAGTTCCAGGCGATTGGAAATCACAAAAGTTCCGCGAATCTACAATCGAAGAAGATCTTGTTGAAGCCAAGTCAGTGTAGGTCCAATCGACTAAAGGAGCTTCCAAGTGACTGGAAGAATGCCAATTTAGCTCTATAAAAGGGAAGTCGAGGAAGTTTCTTCCATCATCAAGTGCAATCATCTACAATCAAAGTTTTTCATTCAGTGCTCAAAAAAGTCTATAAAGCTTTGCTCATGTAATCTGGGAAGTACCAGGAGGAGTGTTACGAGATTCAAGGTTTCCAATCGGATCAACATGAGTTCGTTTTCTTTTATTCTTGTGCTTGTAATTCTTATTTTCATACTTGTTACTATACTTATCAATTTGTAAGAGTTTTTTTTTTTCATTTTCGGAAAGTACCCAAAAAGGAGAAAGACACTAATGAACTCACAATTGAGTGTATAGTCTTGGACATAACACCTTAGATGGTGTAAACTAAGTAAATCTCTGTGTTCTTTATCTTTCTATATGTCTTTCATTATTCCACTGTGTTACTAACACTTTGATAGGAAATAAAGAACAACGAAAGAGAAGCATACAATATTCCCCTCTCTAGCGTTAATATGTTCCTACATTTACCAGCCTAAGGACTCCTCATCTCTTAAACTTCCCTCGTGCTTAGTATCAAGTCGACCTCATCCTATTAGGATTTCTCTTTGCCAACATTATTGTTAGGACTTTTACTATCTAGAGTTCACTCCTCTGATACTTCATCACTTGTCAAATATCTAGTCCTCTTTTATCAGTTAGGGCTTACATTCATCTGCTTAGCATTTGGTCCTTGTCGACCCATTGGGACTTTCACTACCAAGTTTTTGGTTATCAATAACCTACTTGGACTTTCACAACCTAAAAACTCAATCATCATTAACTTGTTAGGAATTTTTATCACTTGTCAGACATCTAATCATCTCTGACATGTGTGCACTTCCTCTTCTAACACTTATTGGACTTCTCTTCTACCATAGATCTAATTTTCCTTGACTTGTTTTGACTTCCATTGCCAATACCTGTTGAACTTCTACTAATGCCAAATGTTTTCTCTACATGACCCACTTTGACTTCTCATCAGCTACGTATCTAGTCAACCTTAACCCACTTAGAATCCTCAACTACCAACTCTCTTGTTAGACTTTTACCACTACCAGCACCTGCTACTCTTTCACATCTACCAACATCCTAGTTGGACCTTTTCGATTACTAAGTGTCTGGTTGATCTCGACCCACTCGGTCTTCTCCGACATCAAATATGTAGTTAAATATTAAGTCAACCTTGGCCTACTTGATATAATCAATAAATGTATTGTTCAAATATCAAAACACAATGCTTGGTCAATCTTACCATGAGTTGCACCTACCATCTCTCTCAATCTAACGATGTGTTGATTACACTAAAAAGCTCTCTTTTTAATATTTAAAAATATATTTATCTTAGGATTATTATCCATAACCCCAAATTTTATTACTTATGCTAAACCTAAGAGAGGTTTCCTGATTTAAAATTTGTTTCTCTGCCTTTAACACATATAAAAAATGATTGTCAAAAACATTCTTGATTTAAAATCCACTCTTCATGCCAATGTCTAGATGAAGATTCTCTAACCTTGTAATCTCCCATTTAGCAATTTGTCCAAAGCTCATTCTTGAGCTATTCCCTAAAGTGGGTTTTGTTAAGATTTCAATATATATATTTGGAAAGATCTTATCACTAATTTCATGAGATTGAATGAATTATAATTCCTAATTTGTAGGGATTAATTTGTAACCAAACTATACACTTGGTTAGAGTAGTTTTCCTTATTATTTTGTTGACATACTTGTATAAAAATAGTGTATACTCTATGAATGAATACAAGAAAAGTTTTATTTTTATTTTCCCACATGGTGTCAGAGCAATCATATTGATCTTGGGATCATCCAATTATTTCTTTACTTTTCTTTAAGGTTCCGATTAATCAATTATGTCAGAAACAATCGAAAATAGTTCCAACACTGATATGGACTCAATAGATCAACCAACCCTCATTTTAGCAGATGAATTACATAACATTCAAGTTGCACATCGACTAAATGGAAAGAATTATTTGAATTAGTTACACCTTGTTCACATAACCTTAAAGAGAACAGGCAAGTTAAGTCATATACTTTAAATAGGAACTAATTCAGAAGATCCCAAGTTTACTGCATGGAATGAACTAGATTCATTAGTGATGTCATGATTGTGGAATTTAATGATTCTAGAAATAAGTGACACATGCATGTTCCTTGGGACAACCAAGGAAATTTGGGATACCATCAAGCAAACATATTCAAAGTTCATGATGTAGCCCAAATTTATGAGATTAAGACCAAAATCTTAGCCATGAAACAAGGAATTCGCAAACTTCTTACAAGGCTTATGGCAACAATTGGATAACTATCAATATATCGAAATGAAGTGTGAGACTGATATAGTCATCCTTAAGAGATTTGTAGAAAAGGGAATACATTTATGATTTTCTTGATGGTCTTAATGTTGAATTTGATGTAGTAAGGATACATATCTTGATAAAAGAGGACTTATCATCTCTAAATGAGACCATCTCCTTCATCCACATTGAAGAAGGGAGAAGGAGTGTTATGCTTGAAGATCAGGTCTCTAATGGGTCAGCCTTTGTGACAAAATTTGTCACTTCACAGCCTTGTGAAGAAATCAATAAGCCAGTAGAATTTTCAAAGGTTTTTTTTCAAGCAATCAAAGGAATCTCTTAGTGCAATTATAGTAGAAAATCAAATCATACCAAGAAGACTTGTTGAAAACTAAATGGGAGACCTCCAAACATGAACAAAAATTTCTCCAACAAAACTGAAAAAGAATGAAGACAAGCACATATTGCTAATAGCCATCCAAGTAGAGAAGAAAACACAAATTCTAGGTTAAGCAAAGACAATATTGAGAAATTTAAGAATTACTTGCGGACACTTGAAGCACTATCTATAGCAGGTACATATTCATTGAGTTTTTCATGTATTTCTTCCGCCTCTTGTTATCCTAACGTCTCATATTTAAGCACATGGGTGATTGATTTGGATGCCACTGACCATATGACTTATTCTTCTAATAATTCATTACCTATACCCCATGTTATAGCTAAAAGAAGATTACAGTAGCTAATGGATCCACTCACTATTGTAGGCTAGCGGGTGATGTTTATATAAATGATTATATCACTCTAAAAAAATATTCTTCTTCTTCCCAAACTCCTTATTATTTAGTCTCTATCAAAAGACTCACTAAAGATTATAATTGTACTGTGATATTCTACCAATCTCATTGTATATTTCAAGAATTGGGCACGAAGAGGAAGATTAGGCATGCTAGTGAAAGAGAAGGTTTTTACCATATGCAAGAAAACAATGGAAGTACAAGAGTTGTGAGTTCCTTTTCTTTATCTTTTTTGTCCACCATTTCCAATAAAAATAAAGTTTGGATTTATCATTGTCGTTTAGGTCATCTATAAATTATTCTCTTAAGTTTATGTTCATGTCCTTCTTAACAAGTCTTTGTTTAAGAATTTTTATTGTATGATTGTGAGTTTGCTAAACACAAGTGTTCTTCCTTTCTAATAAATAATACAAAGGCATTTGTTCCTTTTCAGTTATTCACAGTGATATTTGGAGACCCTCTATAGTATCTAACATTTTTAGGGAAAGATGATTTATTTCTTTCATTAATGTTTGTACTCGTGACTTAGATATACCTAATGAAAAATAAATCTAATGTAACCACTATCTTTCAGAATTTCTATCTTTAGGGGGAGAATTTGAGTAAATATAGAGCAAAAGATCATTTCTTCTAGAGTTTCCGAGTCAATCTAGTTCTACCACTATGGAACCATCATCTATTGTCAATGATTTAAATCCTACCCATCTATCTAGCTCACGTGAAATGATCAAGGAACAAGGAATTCAAGACACCACTACACATCCATTGAAATTTTATTCCAAAAGGCTGAAGGTCAACACTTTCACTAAGCATGTTCAATCATCACCTATTAAAGCTACCGTTCAACCACCTAACCATCAAGGAATCAAACCATGACACAATAGAGCCAAGGAGAAAGGGAGTTAGATTCTACACCAGACATCCTTTGCATTCATTCTTGTCTTATCAAAACTTATAGCAGAATCATCAAATCTTACTTACCAATTTACATTCTATTCTCTTCCAAAAAAAACTTAACTAAAACATTAGAGTACAAGAAGTGGGAAAATGCCATTTAAAGTGGAGATGGAAGCCTTGAAGAAAAATAAAACTTAGGAATGGGTTAAGATGCCGAAAGGGAAGAAATTGGTTGGATGCAAAGGGATGTCCATAGTTAAATACAAGTAAGATGGTTCATTAGAAAGCTATAAAGCATGTTCGATTGCAAAATCTATGGCATATATTATAGGGAAACATTTGCTCCAATTATAAAAATGAATACAATCTGAGCACTTTTATCATTGGCATCTAACTTTGGATGGAACTTACAATAGTTTGATGTAAAAAACTTTTTTAGATAGTGATCTCGAAGAGGAAATTTATATGGAAATTCCCACAAGATTTAAATAAAAAATTGGGATGGTTTGCAAATTGAATAAGGCATTGTATGGACTCAAGCAGTCCCCAAGGGCTTGGTTTGGAATATTTACAAAAACAATGATCGCAACGAGTTACAAGCAATGCCAAGGGGATCATATACTATTTGTGCAACATTCAAATTCAGGGGAAGTAATTGCATTACTAGTTTATGTGGACAATATTGTAGCAACAAGGAATGATGCCAAAGAAATACAAAGATTAAGTCAGTGCTTAAAAAAAGAATTTGATATTAAGGAGCTTGGCAGATTGAAATATTTCTTGGGAATTAAAACGGCTCATTCAAAGCAAGGAAGTTATATATCACAATAGAAATATGCTTTAGATTTGTTGAATGAAACTAGAATACTAGGGTGTAAGCCAGTTGATACATCAATTGAAGCTAACCATGGATTACACACAAGACTAGACATAACTTTCGTTGTAAGCAAGGCCAACCAATTTATACATAATCCAATAGAGATGCATCTCAAAGCTATTCATAGAATGCTACACTATTTGAAAGGAACATGTGGAAGAGGAATTTTGTTTAAGAAAGTAAGAAACATAATACTAGAAGCCTATACATATGTTGATTATGTGGATTCTCCGATTGATAGAAGATCAACCTCAGGTTATTGTACATTTCTTGTAACATGGAGGAGTAAAAAACAAAATGTAGTGGTAAGATCAAGTGCATAATCCAAATTCATATCAATGGCACTGAAATATGTGAATCATTGTGGTTAAAAAATAGTTTTGGATGACTTAAGAGTAAAGTGAGATGGTCTTATGAGATTATATTGTGATGACAAGTCGCAATTAGCATTGCACATAACCCAACAATGCTTCAGGCATTGTGCCAATCAACTGGATAAACATTTTCAATCGATTGTTGTTGAATAGTATTCCGAATTAATTGACTTTTTTGTCCCTTATTTTGTATCAACAAACTCTCTTTTACAGGATTAAAGATGGTTGAATACAATGAGATAGGTAAACTTATGAAATTTCAACTAAATTTAAAATTCAACAATACTTCAAGCATTGTGCTAGTCAACTAGATAAACATTTTTAATTGATTGTTGTTAACTAGTAGCACCGAACTAATTGACTTTTTTTGTCCAAAAATTCTAATAGTCCAACTTCAAAATACATAAATATTTCAATAATTTTTAAAATAATTATACATGCATTATTTATGTCATAAATATTATTAGGAAAAAATAATTTTTTATGAAAATAACCTCTATTATGGAAGATTGACATAAAGTTGAAAATCATTAAAGCCTTCAATGTTTCACCTCAACTTTATATTAATAAAATCAATGGTGATTTCTACCACCTTGTAGGCAATACCAAATTTTTTTTAAAACTATTTTTAAATATTTTTTCAAAATAATTTTCAATCGTGATTTTGGGGCTAGACATCCATTACTTGATCATAAGCTTTCCTAATGATTAGCCAATAATTTATGTTTATTAATGACACTTAGGTCATCTAGATGCACAACAACAACTTCCTAAACTTATTTCATTATTGTAGCACCTCACTAGTTTTGTATGTGTCTCAATACATAAATAAGTTAACCCTATGGTTCTTAATTGATGTTTCAATTTAAATCCTACAATTAGGTGACCATGCAATTCTATCTAGACAATCCCAATTGACCCTCCAAACTTAAATGATAATTGATGCATTTATCCTTAATTGCATGTAATGGACATGGATGAGAACTTGTAACTAATCATGACAAAAGAGAAAATGTATACAAGTCATATAAGATGAAAAATGCAAATGCTTCATGACATGTAACAAAAGCCTAAAGCCTATAACTAGCATGCCATGGATCCACAAATATGCATAACAATGCATGACATTCAAAACACCATAACAAAGGTAAGACATAAAAGCATGTGTAGCATATAACCACCCCATTGAACATGTCGTTAGAGACATATCTCAAGGAATAAGGACTTGGTCCTACTTTAAGAACTTGGGAAATTAATTTACCTTGATATTCAAGTTGAGTTTAAGATCATAGATCATGTATTGTTAGATCCAAATTGGGTGCTAGCTATGTAACAAGAATTGACCTAATTTAAGAGGAATCAAGTTTGAACTTTGATTCCTATACCCCCAAGAAAAACTAATTATTGTAATAGATGGGTTTTTTTGGAACAAATTGGATGGTAAGAAAATCGTGGAAAGAAAACAGACTAGACTTGTTGCTTGTGGATTTATCAAGTAAAAGAATTAAATTATAATGAGACATATACACCCATAGCTCATCTTGAATCCATCTAGGTGCTTTTAGCATTTGTTGTTCATTTAAATTATATTACATGATGTGAAGTCACTAGTCCTAAATTAGTTTATTAGAGAATAAGTCTATATACATCAACTACTTGGATTTGAAAATTTAAAATTACCAAACCATATATACAAGCTTGAGAAGTCCTTGTATGGGATGAAACAAGTATCCCAAGCATAGTAGGAGAGGTTCTCATCTTGTTCATTTCTAAAGACTTCAGAAGAGGACAAATAGATGTCACCTTGTTCATAAAGTCAAATGGAAATAATTTTCTTTATTACACAAGTGTATGTAGGTGGGTCAACTAATAGGATTCCCTGAATGAATTTATTAGAGCAAAAGATGATATCGCTCACCCCAAGTAACCCAATATCATTAGTCTCATGGCAAGATACAGGTAGGTAAATCACCGAGAGTGGGGGGGAGGTTTTTTGTCCTACTGTAACCACCCTTTGCATAAGAGAAGTCCCTTAATGAATTTATCACTCATATGGGGAGTGACTTTGAAATGAGTCTAATAGAAAAGTTAAATCTTCTTAGGACATCAAATCAAATAAACTAAGAGGGAGCACTCATTGAATAGAATATGCTAAAGAACTTTTAAGAAGTTTGACATGGAAGGTACTTAGGAGTAATTCACTCCAATGGTCACAAGTGTTAAGATGGATCATGATCCGAAAGGTAGACTAGTGGATCCTAAAGTGTCATAAGTAGCTTGTTGTACCTTATTGTCAATAAACTAGATGCCTTATCTACGGTTGATATGTGTGCTAGGTATAAACCATGTGCCAAAGAGTCCTATTCGATTGTTGTTAAGTGAATCTTGAGAGATCTCAAATGAACTCTTAGTGTAGGCCTTTTGATTTTGCAACATGCAAATTGAATAGGAATAGTACTATTGGAGGATATCAATTCCTTTGGTCTTCCTTAATTGGAGTAGCCAAAAATAAGATTGTGTTATGTTATCCACCGTGTAGTTGAGTATATGGCTATAGGGGATATGACGTAATTGCTATAAAAGATGCACACACTTGAAGACTATAGAATTGATTATAAAAATGGTAAGTGTTATGTGATAATGTAAGGACTATTAATTTGACTATGAAGTGAAAGATCACTTCATTTGGGAATATGTGGCAAACAAAGACACTTGATTACATAGACTTCAAGGTAAATCTTGCCGACATATTCACTAAATCCCTTCCCAAAGATGAGTTTAGTACTCTAAGAAGCATGGTATGTGCTTTGTGAACTACGATAGCCATTCTAGAATGGTAAGGTTACATACACTAGGTTTCTACCTTCATTATATCTCACAAAGAATTTAGGGTAATATGATTTGTGTATTAAGATAGATCTCACGTGAGATAATAGAAAGAAGATTAAGTTCAAAATGTTTATTATGATATAGTACTTTAGGTTAAAATCACATTTAATATATGAATAGCCGATTTGACCAATCATGAGATTTTTTTATACAATTCATGTGTATATATGATTGAAAATTCTAAAATAAAATAGAAAATATTTTTAAATTTTCTGGTGTTGATACAAACTTGAGGAAGAACATTGAAATTTCTTAATGTTTTAAACTTCATGCCAAGTTTTAAAAGTAACATTTATTTTCATATAAATTATTTTTCAGTGATACATATGATATAACAAGTCTGTTCATAAAATTTTATAATTTTTAGACACTTATGAATTTTCTAATGCATTTTTGAAATTTGAATGCGGAACATTTTAGAAATATCTCCATCAACTCGTTCAAAAACTAATCGATTGCTTGAGGGTAGTAGATTGGAAACTTCTTCCCAGTTCATTGAAATCAAGAAATCTTAATGATTTTAAGGATATTTCACTGATCCTCTAGAACACTTGCAAAAGTGTTTGTCCACAACATGATTCGTTGAGGTATAGTGAAACATTTAAATAAAGGAAGAAAACTCCACAAACAGGAGTGTTGAATTTGATTTTTTTTAAGGGGAGGAAACTCATCATCAGGAGAATTTTTTTTTTTTGAGAATTATAAATTTGTTAAAGTAAATCACAGAGGTAACCTTTTAGGGGTATGAACTTATTAAATATATAATTCTAATAATTCTTAATTGTCACGCCATTTATTATAATAAGTAAATACACATTAATAGTAAATTAACATAACTTTTTATTTATCGATTCCTCTTAAAATCCCCTCTCAAAAAAATAATGGAATAGAGTATTTGACCCAGAATATTGCATTGGCACTACATATTAGATTTGGTATATTGCCCATGTTTAGGACCCACTGCCAGACTCGTATGGCAATGAAAATAACTTGTCCAAGGGCAAAATTTAGTGCATATCGATTGGCTGGCATTCGATTCCAACCTCATATTTTGAAAAGTATAAATGTCAAATTACTTCATTCTTGGGTTCAATAGACAGTTTGCTTTATGCAATGCTCGTACACTAATACAATATAATGACAATACAAAGACAATACCCAATAAACTCACAAATGTGTTTATTGACACCAAGTGGGATTAAGTGCCCGCAAGCACATTGAACATGTAGAAATTACCGACAAAGAGACATTAAAATGCCCTTATCCTGTCTTCTCTTGCACAGGAATACCCAATGCACATCATATTCTTCACCTTCATAGTCTTCTTTGTCAAGGAACTCAAAGTCCTGATTGCATCATTTTCTTTCTTGGTAGACACGTCTACCTACCTAGAGAGTTGAGGCCAAAAATTGTTGGTTTTTGTACTCCCTAGCATAGAACACAAACAATCACGAAGCTAGGGTAGGCAACGAGGATGGTTAAGTGGCTCTATGCTACGAAATTGACTATGGTAGTTGGAGCATTTAGCCATTTCACCTCATTTCTTTTAGCTCTTCAATCCAAGAATACATCTATTCTCTCTTCTCACCACCTATTCCCTTCCCTTCCATTCTTTACTTATTTTCCCTCTGATTGCAGGGCTCCCAAGTAAACATAGCATCAAGAACACTTACTTGAGATAAGGAAAATTTGAGTTTTCTAAAACAGGCCTAATTTGAATTACAGTTCAATCTCGCAACATCAAACATCAGATAGGAATCTCAACAATTTGGACATGTTACTAGCATTTATTGTCAAATATATACTCACTTGATCATTCACCAGAAGTGGCTAACGGCAGATGGTTAGTTGTCAGTACCAAAATAACGATCACCGAATTCCCCCAACCCTGGAATCACTCGGAACTCCTCATTCAGAGCTGCATCAATCTCTGAGGTCACTATCTTCACGGAAGGAAACCTTTTACAAACACAGTGAATCCCCTCGGGTGCCTACATCATTTAAGATAAACCCAAATATGATTTGATTAGGATAGTAGCAACTTGGCGAGCAAAGCTATCCATGACTACATGAACAGAGGGAAACACTCACTGAGATGAGATTGAGGAAAATTATTCGGTTCTCAGGAACTCCTTTTTGAATGAGCAGATCAATAGCATGGTTAGCTGAGTTTCCTGTGTACATCAAAGATAGAAATCTCATTAATTTAGTGAAAAGGTAGAGTGATACAACATGGAGGTTAGAGCAGAACTAGAGTAACAATCTAATCTCACACAGTAAACAAAATCCAAGAGAAATATTATTAAATTGAAAAATGATTAACATTGAGGTTTGAAGTTTCTTTTAAATTCCAACAAAAAAAAAAAATTAAAAATATATGCTAAGAAATAAATAATTTCTATACACCTAAAAGGCTTAAGCTCAGTCTTGGAACAAATTTCCCACTCTTTAAATAAAACAATTATAAATAAAAAATTACAATAATTAATTATTCTCCTAAATAAAAAAGAACAACCAAAATAATTTTTTTAAAAAACATAAATCCGTAATCTGCATTATAAAGTCACATGTGGAAAAGAATAATTACTAGAAGGTGAAGTTTTAGGCCCCTATTTGGTTCAATTCACAAATTAGCTCACTGTCCAAGTTAGCTCACCGACTCTAATTGTCACCAAGTGGCCCATGAGTTTAAATTTCAGATCATGATATAGCACTTTTCCTCTAAATGACGAAATTATGCACTAGATTATATTGAATTCTAAAAACAGGCTTTTGTGAAAACAAAAAGACTTAGTTAGCCAAAGGATAATTATATAGTGATATAAAAATAGTAAATAAGTGATGGAAGTTTCTCATACAAAGTAAACAAGTGGATGTAAATATCAAAAGAAGCATTTGACTGCTATGTGTTTTAAGCTTGTTTTATACAAAAGCTCATAAGCATGGAAAACTTTGAAATTGTTCAATATTTGCAAGCAATCCAATCTTAACAATATATGGTAAACAAAATTGTCAAAGACCAAGAAGTTCAAATATCTCATTATTTGGTTACTGTCATAAATTATATAAATTAAAATAGGAAATATAGGGATATGGTTTTAATTGTAGGAATCAGATTAAGTCTAAATTCTCTCTCTCTCTCTCTCTCTCTCTCTCTCTCTATATATATATATATATATATATATATATAAGATTGATGAATAAAATTAACAATTTGTTTCTTTCAAAATTTCTTAATATAGTATTAGAGCAAAAGCCATCATTCCAAAACCTAGTCTCCTCTTCCCTTCCATTATTGATAGATGCCGACAACTCTTCTCTTGCATTAGCTGTTACTGGCCTACGAGCAACCGCCAATCGTTGATCTATCATTGCCCAAATTCCAATCATCGAAATCTCTGCGCATGAGCCACATGCGTAGTTATAAGTTTTCTAGTCCAATCCCACGAGTCGGCGCATGAAAGCGCATACGTTACCTAAAATCTCTTCGGTTGTCACAATTCAATCTGCCTTGTTCCATACAACATTTTCGCATTCCTGATTGAGTCAACATCTGTTCAATTGTGGGACTTTTTAGTACAACAGGTTCAAAGTTTCTTTGGTATTCCTGATTTAGTTCTGTGTTTTCTTATGTTCTTATTGCTCTTTGATAATATGGACGAGAATAAGTTTATCATGATGTCTACTAATGAATATGTTAAATTCTTCCAATACCAAGAATCGTTAAGATCTTCATCTACATACTACATTGATTACTACCATCGTTGAGTCAAGTAAACCAAATATATGTCTTGTTTCCTCATCCTCCAACTGGGTCATTGATTCTAGTGTCATAGACCATATGATAGGAAATTCTAATCTGTTCTCTACTCTTCAGTCGCATACCTTTATTTCTATTGTACTTTAACAAATGGATCAACCGCTTATGTTCTTGGGTCTGATACAATTACTCTAACTCCTTTAATTTCATTACACTCTGCCTTAAACTTATCTCAGTTGTCTTTGATATTTTAATTTATGTAAACAAACTCATTCGTACTCTTAACAGTTATACAGTTATGCCTCATTCTTTCCTGATTATTATTTTTTTCAAGATCTTACGACGAAGAAGATTATTGGTACACGATAGGAATCTGGAGGTCTCTACATCCTTGATGCACAGTTACCAAATCCATGGCCTGTTCTAGAATAATCATCCCATTTGAAGCACATTATCGATTGGCATCCTTCTCTCCTAGTATTAAAGAAACTTTGTCCCCAGTTTTATAGTCTATCCTCATTAGATTGTGAGTCATATCAATTTGCTAAACACTATCACCTTAGTTCAAATCCAAGAGTAAAAAAACCAGCTAGTGCTCCATTTGAATTAGTTCATTAAGATGTTTAGGGACCTTCTCGTATTATGTCTCAACTTGGGTTTAAGTATTTTGTTAGTTTCATTGATTATTCTCGTATGACGTAGTTATATTTGATGAAAAGTCCTTTTGAGTTATACTTTCATTTCTCTGCCTTTTTCACTTGATTAAAATTCAATTTAATATCCGTGTACAAATATTACAAAGTGATAATGCTAAGGAATACTTGTCAAAATCTTTTCAAACTACACGACTCATTATGGCATTCTCCATCAGACCTCTTGTATAGACACACCATGTCAAAATGAGTTTGTTGAAAGAAAGAATAGACACCTTGAAACTACAAGAGCTTTATGATTTCATACGTAGTTTCCTAAATGGTTTCAACTGATGCAATTTCCACAACTTTCTTTCCAATTAATCGTATGTCATCGTCCATTCTTCATGGTGAGACTCCTTATCACGTTCTCTTTCCAAACAAATCATTGTTTCCTATTGAACCTAGAATATTTGGTTGTACCTACTTTGTTTGGGATATTCATCCTCAGGTCACAAAACTTGATCCAAAACCTCTGAAGTGTGTTTTTCTTGGGTATTCTCGAGTTCAAAAAGGGTATAGATGTTACTCTCGTAATCTTAACAAGAATTTGGTATTGACTAATGCCACTTTTCTTGAAATCACACCTTTATTTTCCTCTACCGATCACCCTAGTAGGGGGAGGATAATGATTTGTTATTTTATATCGTCACATCCTCTATTTATGATCCTGCTAAATTGTTCTTGTTAAGCCTCTCATATAACAGGTTTGTTCTCGACAACATATCCTCCTGATCCCATATCTTGCGCCAACTTCTTCGTTTGCGAATCCAGCTTCAAATGATGATCTACCAATTGTTCTTTGGAAAGGTAAACATCAATGTACTTATCCAATGTCTTCTTTTGTGTCTTACAACCACTTATCATTATCTACCTATTCCTCTATTGCATTTCTAGATTCTGTATCCCTTTCTAAAATTGTTTTTGAAGCTCTATCTGTTGGCGTAATGCTATGATCGAAGAGATGAATGCTCTAGATGATAATGGTACTTGGACCTTAGTCAAATTACCAACAGAGAAGAAGGTAATTATATGCAAAGAGTGTTTACCGTTAAAGTCAAACCCGATGGATTTATTGCTCAACTGAAAGCCCGTATTATTACTAAGGTCATGCCTAAACTTATGGAGTGGATTATTCTAATATTTTTTTCCCTGTTGCTAAATTTACTTTTGTCCGATTATTTATTTCTATGGTGGCCACTCATAATTGACCATTACATTAGTTAGACATCAAAAATATTTTTTTATGAGAAATTTTGAATGAAAAAAATATAAGTTTGATCATTTTGTGTTCTACTGACAGTCTGCAAGGGCATCATCTTGTTGGTTGTATATACAGACAATATTGTTATTACTAGGAATCGTCTCTTAAATCCTTTCTTCACAGTCAGTTTTATACAAAGAATTTAAGAATTTTAAAATATTTCTTGAGAGTTGAGTAACAAGAAGAAAGGAATTTTATTATCTCATAGGAAATATATACTTGACTTATTGTTCAAGACAAAAAAAAAAATAGGACTCGAACCATGTAGTGCTTCAATGGCTCCTAATTTGCAACTCACAAAAGATGTTGAATTATTTGAGAATCTTGAGATGTATAGAAGGAAGTTGGTTGAAAAGTTAAATTATCTTACTGCGACTTGTCTAAATATTACATATTCAATCAATATTGTGAGTCAGTATATAACTTCTCCAACAATGAATCATTGGGCAGCTGTAGAATAAATTTTGTGCTATTTGAAAAGAGCACCTAGACGACGTATCTTGAATACTAATCATGGCCATACTAAGGTTAATGTATTTTAGATATTGACCAGCAGGATCCAAGGATGATCGAAGATCCACATCGGGTTATGTTTGTGTTGGGGGAAATCGAGTTTTATGAAAAAGTAAGAAGTAGAATGTTGTCTCACATTCTAGTGCGGAATCAGAATATAGAACTATGTCAAATATTGTGCGTGAGATAACGTGGATACATCATCTTTTGGCTGAAGTAGGTCTTAAAACTTCAGCACCAACCTGATGTCCGTGAAAAGATTCATCAAGGTTTGATCTCTACAAAGTATGTGAAGACAAGATAACAGTTGGAAAATATTTTCACAAAAGCTTTAAATGGGGTTCGGGTTAATTAACTTTGTAACAAGTTGGCATGATCAATATTTATGAACCAGTTTGAGGGGGAGTGTTACAAATTATATAAATATAAATAGAAAATATAGGGATATGATTTACCTTAATTATAGGGATATGATTTATCTTAATTGTATGGATTTAATTAAATCTAGATACTTTTTCTCTATATGTCTGTATATATGTATGAGATTAATGAATAAAATTAATAATATTTTTTTCTTCCAAAATTTCTTAATAGTTACCTTAGTTACACTACGTCCTTCGTGTTCTATGAAATGAGAAATCTAAAGTTGCAACCTTTTTACCGTAGAAGCTAGTATTATGATTAAATTTTGGTTTTGTATTGTAACTGATAGTTGGCAATATTCAATGATGTTTTCCCCTGAAAGCAACATTATTGAACAATGATATCATTGTAATTTGTGTTTAATAGGATTTATAAAGACATAACTCATAAAAAGCTCAATTTATGACTTTTCTATTTCTTTGTTGTTTTGTATTTATTTATGTTGTTTTGGTGTTAAATATTACTCATACACTTTCACTTATTCATTTGTAGAAGTATGAAATTAATTGACAAATTTTCTTTGAAGTCATTGAATATTCTCAACCTAACCTCGTAAAACAAATATGGTTATGATTCATCTGGTTTGACATAGTTTGCCTTCGGTGCATCCCTCCATCTATTTTTATCTGAGCATCTTAAGATTGCCGGTGGTGTGGTTGTTGTACGATATTCTATCGACAAAAACTAGTGATCTCTAGAAAAGCAATCATATATGTAAATGAACATGCACTCTTGGTTAAGTGATTCAAAGTTCAAACGTTGAATTAACTACAATAGTGTCACATTCATATATGAATTTTATTTCAAGAATGAAGATATATGTGTTATGAGTATTAGAATTAATATGATTATTAGGTTTAGTGGGTGAAGCCTCAAATAAAAGTTCTAGATTCTCCAATATAACTTGTGAACCAAATGCCACACCTTCACTTCTGAGCTCTCCATATGAATCTATGCAGAGTCTTTTTATTTAGACAAAGCATTCTCCCTTATGTTTAGATTTGACCACAATGCTTCAATAATCTGACAATGACTTAATTTAAGTGTGAATTTGATGATATTCATCGAGTGCAAAGTATCATATAATACGGAGATCAAGCAGAGAACCATGAAGAGTGTAGAATTTGTGGATGATCAAGCTTAGAGAAGGAATTAAAGACATGTGAACCTTTGTACTGATTGTAATGTTGTATATTGGATTTAATTTTAAGTGTAGATTGAATCAATGTTGTGATGACCTAGTTAGAGGTCAGACGACCTAGAGCTTAATTTTGTTGAAGTCTTACTATTTTAGGGTGTTCTTACATCGTGCTTGTCAATGATTCAAATACTGCAGAATTTATGTCAGCTCACAATAGGGTATAACGTGAATAATAAGATTGTTGGAATGTTTTTAGTTGACTAGGACAGATTCCAATCGACTGAAAGAGTATTTAGTCAATTAAAAATGTTTTGTTAGTTCTAACATTCATATTTTAGTCATTCAATCAATGGACTAGGTTGTCAATCGATGGACCAGATTTTCAATTGACTGGAGATGTCTTTTTTTATTTTTATTTTTTTTATCTTTTCCAAGGTGAATATTAGACCAAGACTTATATAAGCCTTTGAAGTTAATTTTGAGAACTAGGACTGAACATTAAACGCTCTCATTTATTGTACTATATAAGGTCAAGTGCCTCAAGCATTTGAAGAGCTTAGGCATGCATATCAAACAATGAAGAGAAATACCAAAAAAGACTTGGTTAGCAATAATTAAATTAGATAAAATTTATTTAATATAAATGATGATATAGTAGGAGATAAAACCCGATGGCGTAGAAGGATCCATATAATAGATCCCACCTAGTAGGATAAAGCTTGGTTGTTGTTGCTGTTGTAGGCATGCGACTTTCTAAGCTTCAATTCTTTCAAGCTCTTTAGTAGCCTTTTCTCTCCCTTGTGCTTTTATTTCAAAGGAGACATTATGAGGGTTGGTGTAATTATATCCTAAGAGACTTATCTTATAACTTAAGGGAAAGATTATTGGTACAGTCATAATCTAAATATTGATGGTTTTGATCTAGTTGACCAAAAATTTAAGTTAGACTTAATCTATACTATATTAAAGAGTGTCAAGTATGAAGGTGCAAGAACTTGACAAGAACTATAGTAAGAGATCGAAAAACTCCAAGTGAGTGAAAGTGGAAGAAAGTGGAAGAAAATTTAGCAAAGAAAATGTCAAAGAGGTGGTTGGCATATATGAGAGAAGTTCAAAAGGAGTTGACAGAAATCCAAGAGGTATTTAGTAGATAAAGAAGTCTCAGAGGAGTCAACTTGAAGTGAACTCTTGGCATGTTGATGATGGAGGAGTTAGCTCTTGATTCAACAATTGTCGAAAAAGATATGGATGCCTATGAAGATGTTGTTGGTCCCCTGGCGACCGACAAGAGGGGGTGAATTGCCCTGAAAATTAAAATCAACCTTTCTCGACGTTTCAAACTAAATTAAGAAAACACTTGTATAATAACAAAAAGTAAATACATAAATTAAAAAGCAGAGGCAAGAGGATTTACTAGGTTTGCAATCAGAGGATTGCTAATCCTAGACAAATGAAGTTCACTCAAGTCTTTTTTAAGCGGAGTAGCCTCTTTACACTGTTGACAACTTACAAAAGTAGTAGAACAAGAATAGAAGTCGTTTTACCAGTGATGTTCTAAGCTACTGGGATCAGGATTGTATTTATAGCCCTGATCGGAGCACCTGAAAGGGTTCCAAGAGCCTGGACATGAATAGAATTTTATCCTCTTCGCAACGGATCGTGTCACGTCGATTTTTGATAAAATTTCTAGTCTGGGTGCCCAAACCAAAGTCAACCTTTGTGTTGACTTTTCAGTCACTCCGGCTTCGCTCGGTTGGGTGATTTCGGCCATCCGGAATAGGGCTCACCCAAATCCATTTTTCAGCCTTTGTGAGCAACCTGCAACTCCGACTTCTCGTCCCTTGGAAATGTCACGCGCCTCCTTCTCGTCCGCTAGTGTACTCTTCCGCAGCACCTCGTCCCTCAGACGCATCGAGCCCGTCGACTCACTCCCGTGTCATCCTTCTCGCTAGCTGCATCTTTCGCTCGACTTCCTATACTCCTAAGTTCTTGAACACTTAGATACAGGGCATCAAAATAATAACAGAACTTAACTTGACTTGGTTGATCACATCAAAACCATCACGGGATACTTACAGATGTTGGTTCCAAGGTTTTACATTTGAATCATGCCAAAGTTTCATATTTTGACTGGAACAGTATTGTTTCGGTACCGTGCCAATCTTTCAAGCAATGGTGCGGGTGGAGAATTAGAGGGGGAAGGAAAAAGGAGATGAAAAAGGGAAAGATGAGGAAACAACTTTATACCTAAGCTTGGATTTTGTCTACCATTTAAAATAGTACAGTTTTGACATTGTATTGTAGAGGAACAAGTTACAAAACATAACAAACACTATTTCAATTTATTTTGACATATTTTATTACATGTTCAAGGGTATCAAATGTCAAAACAACACTATATTCAACCAACATGATTAACACAATGACACAAGATGGGTTACCTGTACTGAGTAGCATCAAGTTTGGCAATTTATTAGAATGATACCTTACGAACATACAACCCCTAGTATGGTACGAAATTTCAAACCATAATTATTTATGACTCAAAGATCGGGATCAACTCGAGGGAGGAGTTAATATGAAGACTCATGAGATGAGTAATGATGAATGAATGTTATTTTGGGTATTTTAGATAGAATTTTTCTACTTTGGCATGTTTTCAACTAGAGAATAGTGTTTCTAGGTTAATGTTGATGAATAAGTTCAAAATTTAGCAAATTTGATCCACTGAGTGCTCTCGGTAATCAACTATAAATTGGTTGTTTGCAAATAGGAACACTATTTGAGTTAATTGTACTTAATTCAATAATTGAAATAGCTTGAATTGGCTGCCTAGTTGATTGTGTTACGTTTTTGTGCTAAGTCAAGCAGAATGGTAGTACGTTGAATCAAGACTTTATCTTCATGGGATAATATTTGTGGCTACAAAATTTGAGTTGATTGGAATGATCAGAGTTGACTAAACTGTGTCAACAGTGAAAAGGTCATAACGCTATCGACTAGAGATTGAGCCAACTAAGTTAGAATCATTATGAAAAAGGTCAAATAATAATGCAAACAAATCGACTAACAAAAATAAGAGTTGACTAATAAAGAGTTGAATTAAGTGATAAAGGTTACGGATTAATAATTCGACTGGAGAAAAGTATGAGTGGATTGAAGACAAAGTCATTGAACTAAAAGGTGATAATTATCTAATTAAGTAGATGACATTTTAAATTGACTAAGGAAGATTGAGCCAACTGGATAGGATAAGGAAGTTATTAGGGATAAGGTTTAAAATTGGCATTTCAATTGACAAACATGTAAATTTAAGTCAATTGAATCCCTACAGACTAAGGAATGTGACTTTGAAAAAAAATTCAATCACAGCTCTTGACTAGCATTGCTCTCTCTATTCTTAGAGTTCAAAAGTGCTCTCAACTACCTTAAAGAGGATGATCTAAAAGGTTTACTTTTATTAGAAAAGTAATTTTTTGTACAAGGCTTCTCCACCTCTTAGAAGGAGAAATTATTTTGTGCAGGGAATTTTGACGGGAGACTCACTTTAAGACATAGGTCGTCGTCCAAACGATGTTAAAATATCATGTTAGCATTAATTAATTGTCTTATTTTTCCATCATATAATTTTTAATATTGATTGCTAACATTTGATTACGCCTCTCGATTGCAAGAGCAAAAATAAAAGATTTTCAAATTTTAGGTTGGTGCTATTTACCCCCTTTAGCCGCATTGGTCCTAACAAAGTAGCAACAGAGCAAACTACTCTCAAGTTGTTTAAAATTGAGATGGCACCATAAGAAGGAAACAACATGACCACCTAATTTTGAATATTTTCTCATGATAAAGCTCAAGAACTAGATCAATGTCAACAATGATTTGGAAATTCTAATTGATAAACTTCAAGAACCCCTATGTTACAAGTTGTGGAACGACCAAGTTAAAGAGGAGGTTCAAGAAAATACAAAGACGACCATAATCTTGCAATGTGGTATATCGCCAGATCAACTAAGCAAGGTCGATCCCTTCTCAAGTGTAAAGAAATTAGTGATAAATACCCAAGCATCATAAATGTTTGTCAGACTCTCGTGTAGCCAAGCAAGATCTTTTAATGGGTCAATTGCAAGGATTCTAGTCAACCAAATACATGACCCATTTAAGGGAATCATCAAAGGACTCCATATCAAAGTTTGTAGAATCGCGATCCAACGCAGAATCGATTTAGGGTCGGGATCGGATCATAGAATCGTGCAATCCTACCAAAAACCCTTAAAATCTTCTCATACATGATTAATAATTAAAAAACTCATTTACATATAAATAGATAACTAATTTTGCATATATATACAATCATTTACACTCAACACCTTATATGACATTACTACATGTATAAATTTAAATTAACTAGTAATTTAACTACCATTCTAGTATAGTAATAATATTTTTATTTTCATATCAAAAAATGAAAGAATATAAAATTTCTATTAACACAATAATAATAACACATTCAACCTCAAAAATATTTCCTTGGTTTATAAGATGATCCAATTTAAAGATCAACAAAGCACCTGACCTACATAACAGAAGTTATTGAATCCTTTGATTCAAATATGAACGTCTTCTAAAGACTGGTTGATGCCACACAATACTAGACAATAGGCATCCAAAAACTCATCATTTTGGGGGAAAAAATGCCAGAATATTATTGATCAAAATCTAACTCAAAAATAATTAAACATATGTTTAAATAATTTAAAACCCTAACAAGACAAAAAAATAATAAAAAAAGATAAAATCTTATGGGCCTCCAAAAAAGATTTAAATGATATTTTTTGGATTTGAAATATGGTGGTTAAGGATAAACTTTGAAATTTATTAAAGATATCTGAACAAGCTTTGATTTGATATATTATAGGCTCTATGGTTCAATCCGAGTCAAAAGTTATGACTTCTCAAAGTCTCCACCGATCTTGCTTTGATTCTGCTCTGATCCTATTATGATCCTACCGATTCTATTCTGATCCTGCTGCGATCCTACTGCAAAAATCGATTATGCACGATCCTAGATCGATTTGTGCTTCTAGATCGTAGGATCGTAGGATCCTACGATCGCAATTTTACAAACATGGCTCCATGAAATAGGTGAGCATGTCGACAATTGAGGGAAAATGAGCATGTAAAAGTTTTTCCAAAACACTACTTTGGAAATCTATGGTTGTTACATACATGAAATAGATGATTTTTTTAAACTAATGATAAATCCCAAGACACTTGTGATTTTATGGCTCAATTTCATATTGCCTGCAGTATTAGTTTACAAGAAGAATATAAATAGCAGCGAAAATCAAAAAGATTAAAGTCGGCAC
>JBBMJZ010000074.1:3136437-3149494 GCA_037833815.1 Zingiber zerumbet | reverse complement strand
GTGATGTATTCTCAAGATGGGAGTCAATTACCCTAAACCATGTTGATGCCCAAGGGTTCACTGACTCAAGTGATAAAATAGAATATAAGGAAAATATGTTAGGAGAAGTTGAGAAATTATCCTAGTACAGTGGTGTATGATGTACCCAAAGGAATATGCTACCCTTATACAAGCAGGAGAAGGAAGAAGGGGCACGCAAAATATAATTTCCCAAATGCGTCCTGTATTTTCATCAGAAGATCCAACACATGGATCTACGACAATCCAAGATGATGCCTATAGAAGTCTGGAAAAACTTTCCTGTGACAATATGAAAAATATCATTCAATATATGAATGACTATATGAGGCTGACATCTAAATCAGGAAGATTTTATACAGGCCTAGAGTTATTAGAAAAATTCTGGTTTAAAATGTCTGGTGATCTTGGCAAGAGAATAAAAGCAACATTTGATGAAAAGTACACCAGTCTTACAATAGGTGTTATTCCCAGAATCTTATTCGCATATAAATTCTTAGAGCAAGAATGTAAGGATGAGGCATTTAAGAGGTCACTGAAGGACCTGTCTTTCTGTAGCCAAATTCCAATCCCATGCTACTACAAAGGACAAGGACAGAAGAAATACAACGTACGAAAAAGCCATACTTATAAAGGTAAGCCCCATGATACTCATGCTTGCATAAAAAAGAGAAAACATCTTCTGAAAAATAAGAAATGCAAATGTTATTTATGCGGTCAAGAAGGTCACTTCGCTAGGGAGTGCCCTAATGATAAGAAGAGTTCCAAAAGAGTAGCCATATTTGAGCAACTCGAAATCCTTGATGACTATGACATCCTGTCAGTACAAGAAGGTGAGGAACAAAGCGACGCTATCTTCAGTATATCCGAGGGAGAGGAAGATAATGGTGATCTTATCAGGTCTATCCAAACCCTAACCATAAATGAAAGTATGTATATGTTAGGACAACTTGATGGTGGCTGTCGATAAAGGATAAAGGTCATAGATGAGCAGTTCCAATGCCAACATGACTGGCAATCCAATGAAGATATTTTCCCTCCATAAACCATTAAACGTGCAAGAACAACAGAAGTATATTCACTATGCTAGCCATTAGTGCTCATGAGGGTGCATGAGGAAGATTTTAAATGATTCACAGGGTGCATGAGGGAAACCATTAAACGTGCAAGAATTCACTATGCTAAGTGCCTTATTACTTCCTGCAACTTATGCGGACCATATTACTTTGAGAAAAAGGTACCTATATCACCATCTTCTTCAATTCCATTCTTTCCTAACTGACTATTGTAAGAACAACAGAAGTATATTCTCTGGTGCGAAGCTGAAATCAAAAGACTCCAAGATGAAGTCTTATTCTATAAAGGACTTCTATTAGAAAAGGAACTTGAAAAGGACTTTATTGCTCTAAATGAGGAAGGAGATTTAGAAGCAGAGCAGGAATCAGCAAATATGTTATACACAGAAAGGACGGAAAGAATATCGGCAGCGGAAGGACAAGGCCCTCACCTTGTCAAAAATATGCTCTATAATCTTCACGTAGAGATGGATATTCCTGGAATTCCCAAGTTTTCACTACGTGCTATACTAGACACCAGAGCAACAACTTGTTGCGTTGACCAAAGGTCAATCCCTGAAAAGGCCCTTGAAGAAAATACGTTTATTGTTCACTTTAGTGGTATTAATTCACAGCAGACTGCAAAGTTGAAATTAAAGCAAGGGTGAATGACTATAGGGGATAATAATTTCAGAATTCCCTATACATATAGTTTTCCAATGACACTGGGCGACAAGATCCAAATGATCATAGGCTGCAACTTTATATGGGCAATGAACGGAGGAGTACATATAGAAGGTAATGTAGTTACCTTTTATAAAAACTTAATTATTATAAATACACTCCCCACAACTAACACTGTAGCTACAATAGAAGAATTCCATCTTGAAGAAGATGAGTATATTTAGATTAAAGAAAATATTTCTTATTCAATTGGGAAATCTTCCCATTTTGCACAAGGAGTCGTCATTTAGATGATTCGAGGTCGTTCTACTACTCCATCCTAGTCGACACTCCAAGATCTGCATCCAAGAGCTTCATTCGACATCAAAGGATAAGCTTCTTCTTCCCCTTATTTGGATTTTCAAAGTTTCTATCATTTTGAGTCCTTGGACTGTATTTCTTTCTATTATAGAGTAGATCTGCATTATTCTAGGACGTAGGGAGTAATTAGAATGTGTGAATGATGTAAAACTCTATGGATTTTCCAATTTCCTTATTTAATGAAGCTTTTATGACACTTGTTTTGTTTGATGAAATGCTTGCAAGAAGGCCCTTTCTATGGACTTGAATTTTATCTATCTAGATTGCATTTATGTGTACATAGATCTAATTTCTATACTAGATACATTGTTGTATATCTAGATCTAAGCGTGAATATAAAGTTTCAGTGAATGGATATATAGATTATTACTTCTTTTGAGTGTATGTTCCGATATAGCTCAACATGACTTTAGGATGCTTATTTAACGCTGAGTATCTAAGGTAAATATCATTCTATATGGAACACAACCTCCTAAGGGAGAACAATTCTATGTATGTATGAGTCTTTCACTTAACCTAATGGGTTTTCCCTAATCATATGCTATGAAAATGACCTACGTAATCTAGAGACGTAAATATGAGGGAGGCCTTATGACAGGAGGTACTCTACTGAAAACCCGAACTCTCTAAGTTACTTCGTCACTTGATGGCATACTTAGTTACTGATAGGGAAAGTACTCTGATACACCATTGTGGGATGATATTCGGTAGTAATTTAGATCATCTTACAAACATAGAAGTGGAGAACTAGGATTGGACAAATTCATAGCACAACATTCACCATTATAATGAAATTGAAAGCCTAGAACATCTTCTTGAATTAAGGGCTTCCTCAATTATTTTCCTTTTATTTTCATATTTTAGTTGATAATCTCAAATCAAGCATTTATCAATTCCATCTAGTTAAATTCAAATTGTAAAATCAATTAGCATTTGATCGTCAGTTCTCGTGCGATTAACTTATATAAATTTTATTACTTGATGACGACCGTGCACTTGCAGGAACACATCATATGATCAAAGTTTTAAATGCCTAGTTAAAAAAAAAATGCATGATCCCTTAGTTTTAGGAAAATCCCATTTTATATCTCACAAAGATTATAGATTTGACTTATATGTATTTTTGGGACACAATTGATACAAGTGAGATGTTAGGAAGATGAAGAAAGCTTAAGATGTTGATTTAGTGCATCTTTTTGGAGTTTTAATATCATCAAAATAATAGATTATATGAAGTCCAATTATGAGGAAGGAAGTGTGTAAATCATGTGCATTTAGCTCAAAAGTTGTGGTTGGAAATTTATCCTTAAAAATTATTTTGGAAAACCTTGGTGAAGTCTATCTTTTGATAGAATCACCATTGATTAGTTAGATACAAAGTAGAGTGAAATATTAAAGTTTGTCAATGATTTCTAATTGTGTATCAATCTTTAAAAATGAAAGTTATTTTTATAGAAAAATATTTCTCATTGATAGTTATATGACATAAATAATGTCTACATAAAATTTTATGAATTTCAGAAAATTATAGAATTATTTGGAGATTTCTAAATTTCAGTCTGAATTTTATTTCAGAAAAATCGATCAGGTGTTCAATTGGGACTTGGTTTAATCGATCGAGTGATCAATTGTTGGTGGATTTTTACGAGCAGAAACCCTCAGAATTGATCATGTGATTGATTAAGAGTGGCTTAATCAATTAAAACCCAACTTTAGTTGATTAAGACATGCTGGAATCGATTGGTAGCTACAACCAATCAATTAGAAATGTTGTTTTTGATTTAAGTGGTCTGATTTCAATCTATTAAAGCCACGTTTAGTTAAGTTAACCGTCTCTAATCCTCTAAAATATTTGTATAAGTACATTAGGATAATTTTCTTGAAGAAAATAAGAAAAAAATGGTTAAAAGAGACTAATTTAGAGTTTAGAAGAAGGTTTAGTTTCAAAGTTAACTTTTGAACCTCAAAACTTTAATTTTGAGTTTCCTAAAGGTTTAGGAATCCAAATCATTATTGGTGCACAATGATAGAAGTTAGTGTATGTTTTTGAGAGGGAGGCTTTCCTTAACAGCATAATTTGTTTTATATATATGGATGAAGAGATAATGGAAGGTAGGGAGCCCTTATTGTAATGAATGCTCTTGGTTGAACATTGAAGATAATGGAAGATTGGAAATCTTTATTATGATGAATATATGCTCAAGGTTGAGCATAGGACATAATGAAAAATATGAGACTTTCATTGAATTTCTTTGACAAAATTAACTCTTAAGATGAAGAGTTTTTGATGTGTGCTAAAGGAAGTAAAAAAAATGTAGGGTTTAAGTTAGAAACCCTCATTCATGCTTTGGCATGGATGAGTTGGGCTAATGGGTTAGCCTAACTTAAACATATTGTCAAATATCAAAAAGGGGGTAATTGTTAGTGCAATCATCCTAGGGTTAAGGTTGACTAGTAGACTAAGTTCGAGTGGATTCATGTTTGAGTTTTGATGTTTGGACAATTTGTGAGAAGTGGTCAAGTAGGTCAAGGTTGACCAGATACTTGACAGTGTGTGAGAGATAAGCCAAGTAGATATGGAGGGTCGGATACTTAACTGGGAAAGTTCTAACTAGAGGTTAGGCAAAGCAAAGTCCTAACTTGAGGGTTAAGCAAAGTAAAGTCCAAGTGAGTCAAGGAGGACTGCATGTTGGCACATGAAGTCCTAACTGTGGTTAAGCAAAGGAAAGCCCAAGTAGATCAAGGAGGACCTCGCATTGGCAAAGGAAAGTCTTAACTACAGTTAGACAAAGCAAAGTCCAAGTGGGTCAAAGAGGACCGCACGTTGAAAAAGGGAAGTCCTAACTGCGGTTAAACAAAGGAAAGTTCAAGTGGGTCAAGGAGGATCACACGTTAGGAAAGGAAAGTCCAAGTAGGTCAGGGAGGAGAGCTGAAATGGCCCGTACCAATACCTAGGACTCAGTCATATTACCAACTAACTCAAAACTTTAAAACCAATTATATCCTCTGTCCTATACGACATACACCTCTACATTTATTGAAAACAAAGGGGAAAAAACACAGACTAATTTAACTCCATCAAATATGTTGAATTCCATAACATCCTAGGTAGCCCCGGACAATGAATGTTGTATCCCATTTCCGCCTCTCGATCACACCGCCGCCGAGTCCCCCATAACCTTCTCAATGCCACTTCCCTCACCTGTTTTGGAATAAGTCATGAGTCCACTAACCCAGCAAGCATAAATCATAAGTAGATACGAAGTAGGCTATTAAAGCATGAACATCTAACAAAAATTAAAAAAAAAACTTAAAAGCATATCATGGTAGGGTACAATTGCATTCTATCAGCATGTGTACTTTGCATTTCATAATGAAATAAACCATCAGTAAGACATAAAGAGATAAATATGGGGTTATAGTGGTGAACCGTTGAGGAGCACGATTCAGTATCAGTCAATCAGTCATAAGCCTTGAGAGGTACCTCTTATCGGTCTTTTATCATTCATGTTTGGAAGGGTCCTCCTTGGAGCTCACCCAAAGCACCCAACCCATATCGACACCACCTAAATCCACATTCATCTAATTACCTCTTAGGAAAATCAACATGACATATTTATAGCATTTCAGTTCTGACACCATTCAAGCCTATCATCTATAACCTTATAATCAGTTGAGGTATGATAGTATGATTCTATCAAAGCATTGAGGACAAGTACATATACCATAACATGGTTCAATCATAGCAGTTCGTGTAGGTGGATACCTGAAAGCATAATTCATTCTTAATCACACATTTAAGCATCAATGATTGAAACATTACACTATGTGCATAAACAAGTTCTACAGCTAAAGATGCATAGAGAAAACTTTTAGCTAACAGGTGCATAGGTATGAGGATCTCATTACCAAATGTACACAGATACGCTAAGTTATACATGTTCAAAGTATCCACAATGGAAAAATAAACTTGTCCAAACACATTTGAATTAGCAACCAAGCATGTGTATCATTAAATTAGTGCAAGTAGCTATACCGATAAGCCTAAAGCTATGCTCACAACGGAGTAATCCAGGACCTAAAACATTCCTTGAAGTAGATTAAACTTATGCTACACATGTACAAGACATCAGCAGATAAAAAACTAAAGATAAACAAATTCTAAAGAGATCCATATCTTGAAACTAATCCTGGATCAAAGCGAATAGAACCTAATGCTACACAAGCAAATATGACATAATGCAAAAGAATCTGGTCATGATGCCAATAAGCCAATCACATGTGGCAAATTCATTTAGAGCATGCACAGTTTAAGCATTTAAGGAAACAATCGAAATCATGCCCAACTAATCATACTAACAACAAAATTGAAAATCCGAAAACCATCATCAGTTAATCATACGAATCAGCAACAAAATTCCAAATCTAATTCACATAACAATGGACTCAGAATTCAGATTTAACTAGCTACCACACCTCAAGAATGAGCTACTAACAATCAGATGTACTCGACACAACTCCTCCCACACCAAAAATTAGGATCTGAGCACCCCCCAATACTGTACCGGAACTTAACAACTTAAGAAACCAAGATTACAACAGTACCACACCATCACGAAGAATCAAATCACATAGAAAACTCACAACCTAACATCTGTACACTCGGAATCCCAAAACTGTCCATAGAGATGGTACCACGCTAAAACATTGATCCAACACTAATGCGGAAACTTAAATCCAAATCCAAAGATAAGGTGAGCATAAAACCGAGAGTAATCCGTCAAGAACACCGAACAACGAGAAGAAATGTGTAACCTCTATCGAGTTCTTCAGTGGCACACGAGCTAAAGAAAAATGAAACCGATACCCAAAAGCATCGCTGGATCTGAGGAAATCGATCACTCAGAACAAAACCTCAATGTCGCACCATCGATCTCCAGAAAACTTCGGCCTCAACCTACCCGATTAGCCCTACACCGTAATTACTTAGGAAGGATACTTGCCTTTCCCTTGCTGTGGAGAACCCTCCTCCGCTAGACGTCACCCCTGCAACTCCCTTCCCCCTTCACCAATCGCAAGACACACCATCTGTCGTGAGCCCTTGCCCCCAGCCCTCATCGCGTCTCCCCTTTTAAGCCAACCAACCTCCTTATTTGGGCCCCAAGTTTGATTCTCGCTACAACAAGTCACTGACATGGCCAAAACATCCCAGGTGCTTGGAGTTCAGGTGCTTGGAGTTCGGGTGCCAGGACTTGGTCCAGGCACTTTGACGTAGTCAACTTAGGTTGACTTGTATGGTCGCTTGGGTGATCTTCCAACTGTCCAGAATTGAGCTCACCTAAACCTAACTCTAGCCTCCTCCTTGAGTAGACTTCCTCCCCGACTTCTCATTCCTCAAAAGCACCCGCGTTCTTCTCGTCTGCCGATGCACTCTTTCGCAACACTTCATCCATCGGATGCACCGAGGTCGTCGACTCGCTTCTCATGTCATTCTTCTCACTAACTGCATCTTCCGCTCGACTTCTTATACTCCTAAGTCCCTACACGCTTAGACACAAGGTATTAAACCACATAGCCTAACTTAATTTTGTTGATCACATCAAAATTCACTCAGGGTACTTATAATCTCTCCATTTTTTATGTGCATCAACCCAAGCTAAGTTAGGGTTAAAACAAATAAAATATTATTTAAACAAATAAATATGTAATCATTACAAGTGATAAATGTGGATTAAATTCAAGAAAAAAATAATAAATTTTATACCTCCCTTTAACTTAACCCTAATTTTCTCCCATTTGGATCACATAAAACAATATTGGGAAAAAAAATATGAAAAATAGTTTTAAAAAATTATTTAGACTTTTTCTAAGGTTTAAAAACAAAATTTTCACTTATATGTTTTTTATCGAAATTAATTTTCAAAGATAAAAAGGCAAATTATTTTAATAAATTCTCTGTTTTGAAAAAATAATGTAAAAATTATTTTTGAGTTTTTAAAATACTAAAAAAATTTCTCTTGGTTGAAGATAAAAAGTCAAATTAAGAAAAAAATTCATAAAAAATATATTTTTATTTTGACCAAAATAAATATTTTAAATAGAAATAATTATTTTAAAATTTAAATTTTTAAAAATAGAAGTTTTTATCCAAAAATCCTACTAATTTTTCTTAACATTCAAAACGTAATGATCTTTAGCCAAAAAAAAATCAGGTTTTTTAAAATTTATCTCTAAAGAAATTTAAAATTATATTTTTGATCAAAAATTCATAAAAAGTCAGATAATTGACAAAAGATCTGAAAATTTTTTATTCTAACAAAAAAAACCTAATTCAATATTTAAAAAAAAATAAGTTTTTAAAAAATTAATTTTCAAAACATTTTTTATCATTAAAATTTATATTTTGAAATAACAAATTTTAAAAACTAATTAAATGGTTAGAAAATGTTGAAAATATTTTATGAGTTGATAATATAGTATTTTGCACAGAAAAAAAATTTCAAGACAAAACATGAGTAGTAGGTATACGAAATAATTAATTTTGTAAATAATATAAAAATTAAAGTAAATTAAAATTAAAGTATGCATAAAAATTCATTTTAATTAGACAAAGTATGATTTAAATAAATTTTTGCCTACTAAATTTATTAAAAAATTTTATGGAGTATAATTTCTATAAATTTTTATAATTAGATCCTTATAAAATCTAAAATATCAATTAAGATTTTAAACATTTCTAAAGTTCTGAATATTTAAATATGCATAATTCCTTTTTAATGTTTTTATTTGATCTTTTATTTTATTATTTTTTAATTTTTAGTTTATCGTAATCTTCTAATAAATATACTTTTTGCTAAAGTAACCTTTAATTCGATATTCTCTTTTTAATAGTGCATGCTGTGTTTTTAATTTGTATGAACTTCTAGAAAGTATTTTTATGAACTAGTACAATTTTTCAGAAGAAATGAAAGGTACCTTTAACCGTATTGTTCTTGTAGCCTGGCGCTTCCCCTTCATTGCTATTTTCTTTCAACTTATTTCTCCCTTCATCGATGCTCATTTCGGATGAACTTTTGTTATCTTCTTAGTGATCCGACATCAATGCTAGCCCAACGTATTCTTCTAGCTCAGCCTCAGATGAGGACCCGTCCACGTTATTTTTAGATTCTTATCCTTGGATTTGCTTGGCCCTTTGTCCTTACCTTTGATTTTCAATTTTTTTTTATTCAAAGGAAATTTCATATATGAAAAAGATCTATAATATGAAGGGGGCTTACCACCTACTACAGAATATAGGACACTAAATATTTACATATATACTCAAACAAAACATCTCCACTCCATACTTGCATTTCAAGAACTCAACACAAAAGACATTACTTGCAAACTTGTTAACAACATACCACCAGAGTTTTTCAGTCACTTGCCTATGAAGACTTGCATTTTCCATCAACAGAAAACATTCTAACATATGATCCAAGCTCTCAATAAGTCCTGAGCACATCCATACCAAAACTTGCACACATCATCAGCACACCAACCCATCAGATACCAACAGCTCCATATAGAAAACAGTAGCTTCATTCATCAAAAGAAAGAAAACTCCAAACCCCGAAAGAAATGCACACCAACAACAATAACTTCATAAGATTTTTGAAAAACTATAATCCTGCATCACACAGCAGCTTCCATCATAAGGGATGCCCATGAGAAAACCACCACCAAGCAAAAATTAGCACACCAGCCCATCGTATACCAGCAGCCTCGGTATCCACAACATCATCTCCATTCCTCAAAAGAAAGAAAACCCCGAGCCCCAGAAGAACAATTCGGCACATATAACACAATTAAAAACCAAAAGAAAAATCAGAATTAATTTTGATCAATGGATATTAATTCTGCGCATAAGAAAAATCCAAGCCCCAAAAGAAAAAACACACCAACAACTAGAGGAATCTGCAACCATCAAACCATAATAGAAAACCACCCATAGCCAAAGGAATACCAATAGCTCCATGAAGAACTGAAAAACCAAGTCCGTATCCAAACAAAGCAGCAGACAGAAATTTACAGCAAGCCCAGATTTTAAACAAAAGCATGCGGCACCACAAATCTGCCAAATCAACAAGAATAACAGCAGCCCTCCCCCACTCGTAGCAACACTTAAAATCACTAATCACAGAGGCCACATCATTAAAATTAGTTAACAGCTCCAAAATGATCAAAATCATGAACAAGATCCGTCCGCCAGCTTCCTCTGCTCCTTTTCCAGAAAAACAGCAAACGCCTTCTCACCTACTCAATAAAAAACATTCAGCAGCACCCAAAATTTCTAAAAACCACAATAGAACATCGAACCATAATAGAGTCCCCAAATAACCAGAAGAATAACAATGGCATCCTAAAGAATAGGAAATATGCACTAACTACAGCAATAACTTTCACAAAATAGCAGTCCCTAACCAGGTTTACATGAAAGTCTCACATAAGGAAGACCAATCCTCTCCAATTTACAGATTCCAGAAAGCTCCTTGTTAATAGAATGCCTAGTTAAAACAATGTCCTCAGAAAAGTCAAAAGCACTATTAGCAAGATAATCAACCACCTCATTTGCCTCTCTATAAACATGGGAACAATGCACATTATACTTACCAAAAAAAGTCTTAATTTTCAGCACCAAATGTATAAATTCCCAACACACAAAAAGAGACCGAATAATTTGTAAAGCAACCACGGAATCTGATTCAAGCCCTAAAGGAAAATAAAGATTATCAATACAAAATTGCAAACCTTTGCACATGGCAAATAATTCTGCTCTAACATTTGTTCCCATACCAATGGATCCCTGCATAGCTCTAATAATCACTCCATTAGAATCTCTAACAATGAACCCATAAGAAGAGGGACTTGGGTTACCTTTAGAGCACCCATCAGTGTTAAGCTTATATACACCCTCTTTAGGCTTTTGCCACTTTATCATAGTAACAATATTGATTGACTTAATTTTGGCATGTATTCCCAGCAACTTAGCTACCAAAATGTAACCTTTCCAATGACAATTCTTAATAAACCCAGCAACACTACCATGACAAATATATTGCATAATATTCCTAATGATTTTTTGTGCCGATGGGGTAATAGCATGATGCTTAGCATCATTCCGAGACACCCACAAAAACCAAATAATAAGAAAGGGAATCACCTCGCGGACATAGCCTTGATGAGACCATTCAACTCCAACCATCCAACTCTCAAACATGGTAAAATTTCTAATTTAAAAGACGTGCAAAATAGGACCAAACTCAAAAGCAAATAGACCCCCCCCCCCCTTGAAAAAAGGTTATCCCAAGATTCCATAGAATCACAACATTGGCATTTAGAAGCCATATACACCCCCCTGCTTTAAAATATCATCAACTGACCGTCTTCTTTGTAAAAACCTCCAAACAAATATAGAAACATTCGGAATCAACAATCTACTCCAGCATACTCTCCAAAGCAAATGAGACTGATGCAAAATTCTAACACAATTCCATGCAGATTTTAGAGAGAATTGACCATCTTTAGAAGGTCTCCACACTAATCTATCCAATTCATTCAATAGAAATGGCAACTCACTAATCTCTTTCACCATAGCATTCGGAAGGGTTCCCCACAATTTCACCAAATTCCAACCCTGTTCATCAATAAAATTTGAAACCAAAACATCCAAAATCCCAGAACCATCATAAGAACGAAATAACATACCACTATCAAGCCAATGATCATACCAAAATTTTAGTTTTCCATTACCTATAATTCACCCAAGATGATGCTCTGCAATGCTGCAAATTTTAACAAGTCGTCGCCAATATGGAGAAGTATTACTTTTTATGTTGACCAAAACAAGAGACTTAATACCACATTAAATATTAGCTAAGAATAAAGCCTAAGGAGTCTTCTGCTCTCTAAAACGATACCACAATTTAATTATTAACGTAGTAGCCACATCTGAAAGTTTCCTTGCCCCCATTCCTCCTAATTTTGGTCTACAGATCTTAGTCTAAGAAACCCAATGCATCTTCTTATTTGGACCCAAAGATCCCCCAAAAAATTAGCAAACATCATTTCAATTTGATGAAGAATAACTAGAAGAGGAAGTATAATCTGCAATAAGAAAAAGGCAAGGCATACAACACACTCTGAATAAGAAGCAATCGGCCCCCATGTGAGAGCCACGAAATATTCCATCCAAGAAACTTTTTCCTTACTTTTTCTAAAAGAGACTGAAAATAAACCGACTTTCTATTTCCAGAAAAGATAGGAACCCCCAAATAAATAATTGGGAACTACCCTTCCTGAAACCCGGAAACATAAGCAATCAAATTCCTATGCCTAGAACTTATTCTTTTAGATGGAAAAAACTGACTCTTGGCCTCATTAATCAATTGGCCCGAACACACTTTATAAGTTCTCAAAAAATCTTTAACTCTTTTCGCACTCTTTTCGCACTATTAATAGATGTGATATCTTAACCCCACATCCAGATTCAAAAAACATTCGAGGATATTTATTAAAAAGGGCATCTAATCCTCTAGAAAAACATTCTACAACAATAATGAATAAGAGTGGGGAAATAAGATCCCCTTGCTGAAGACCTCGTTTAGAATGGAAGAAACAGACAAATGACCATTAATACACATAGAAAACCAACAAGCATCAACACATCTTCTAATAAGATCAATAATATAATTAGAAAACCCAAGCCGCCATTACTTTGAATAAGAAAAACAATTGCACCCTGTCATAAGCCTTTGCCATATCAAGCTTTAGTATTAAATTCCCACCTCTCACATAATAATTCAGTTTGTGATTAAACTCCTGAGCTAAAAAAATATTATATGATATTAAACGACCTGACATAAAGCCACTTTGCAATGGAGATATAATTTTCTCTAAAA
>JBBMJZ010000074.1:2955406-2967549 GCA_037833815.1 Zingiber zerumbet | reverse complement strand
TGATACTGATTGGGCGGCCAACCTTACGGATCATAAGTTTACCATCGGTTTCTGTATTTTTCTTAAATATTCTCTTATCTCTTAGAAGAGTAAGAGCAAGATGTTATTTCTAGATCTTCCACAGAAGTTGAGTATCGTGTCATGATTACCACTACTTGTGAGATTATTTGGCTACGTTGGCAAATATGAGAATTTTTTTCTAAAACCTACTACTCTTCATTGTGATAATCAAAATGTCATTCAGAATACGCGCAATACAGTTTTTTATGAGAGAACGAAGCATATTGAGCTAGATTATCATTTCAATCATCATCTTCTATAACTTGGCACTATCACACTACCTTTTGTTCCTTCCTCACTATATATAGTTGATATGTTTACCAAGACTCAATCTACTTCGCACTTTTATTTTTTTATTTGACAAACTCTCAATCCTTTTAGTTATAGCATCGTGAGTTTGAGGGAGATGTTAAATTATATAAATTTATTTAAATTATTTATTTATAATCTGTAGGGTAATTTAATTTTTTACTTTTCTAATTTAGGATTTAAATTTTTTTATAACTAATTATAGAAGATTTATACTCTTTATTTTTTAAATTTTTTCTTAGATACATCCAATCAAGAGAGCTACTGTTTTTCTTTTTTTTTCTCCTTCTGACGTCAATTTCTACAAATATATCAATGGCTTAACTCTCACAAGTAAGAGCAACAGTACACTTCGACATTGCTAGGGCATCTGATTGCTATAGAACAAAGGATAGGAGTTTCTCCTATTGGAACGTTCATTCATATGTGGTTAGGACCAAGTTACAAACTTCTCACTCGGATCGCATCACTTTCCAAGAGACAAGTCTTCAACTTTCCATGTAGATAGTTGTTTTAACTGCTAATTTTTTAATAATTAATTCTTTTTCCTCTTAATTATTTCTCTTTCTTTCTACCCCTAAATATATTCTTTTTTAATTTTTTTCCCCTTATTCCTTCCTCTTTAAAAATAGCACTTCTTAAATTGATTAAAATAAATTTAATTTAATTTAAACCTAATTGATTCTAATGATTGCATCTAAATTTTAATTAATCCCAAATTAATTTTAATTATCTTAATTTTTAAATATTAATTTAATCTAATATAATTAAAAAATTTTAAAACTGTATTGGAAGAGTATGATAGGATAACTAAATCTTAATTTTTTTTTTATCATAAATCAAAATTTCGATATTTTCTAAAATCAAATCATATATGATTCAGATGATATTCGATCACAAAGGGTTTTGGAAGATACGCAAGCTGATATTAATTCGAGGGAGATAGCGGCAATTAATTACCAATTTCATAAAAATAAATGTTGCATCATAAATATTAAATGATTTCATTTTCAATTAACTTAGTCTTACCCTTGCAATCCGATCGGAAATGTTGTGTAAAAAAAATCCGACCTATGTAGATTCTAAGAACTAAATTCAAAGGGATAATCAAATTGTACCGATCGATAAAATTACATATTGTAGGAAATGACTCAATGGATCAGTGAAAGATGAAGACTGAGCATACGACTTGTAATGATCCTAGTAGAATAATGAGAAATACTCTTAAGAGATCATCTATGTGAGAAAAAGTTGGGTTACTTCAAAGAGAATTAGAAGCACAATTCTTAGAACTTCTCATAGAACCGAGCATGTTCATGGCTAAGAACGAACACAGTCATGAGAACTGAGTTGTATTAGAAAAAGTCTTGGGTGAGATATGTCAATGCTTACACAGACGGTAGAACAGCTCAAGGACATCGCGTCTACTACCAGCCAGTAAGCAAACAGATATTCACAAGGAAAGGTTTAAAGGGTAAAACCTATCTGTCTTATACTGAACTCAACTGCTGAATACTATCACATACCCTATTTCCATTTATGTGGGGGATTATTGGATATATGTGAATGGAGAAGAGAAAAGAAGCTTCATTATGAATGGGACTTTAGTCCCACATTAGGAGTTCAAGGCATATTGGTTGGTTTATATTTATTCACATGCATTAATGATGTGGACAAATACATGAGGAGAGACTCTCTCTCTCACACTAGGTGGGCAGGACAGATTACATTGAATCAAGTTGACTTGTGTGCAAGTATGACCTGCGTGCGCTGAATGTCGGACAGGTCGGGATAAAATTTGCCCAAGTGAAACAACTAACATTTTCCATATGGATTTTTTTGCTGCTCAAGAAGGTAACGGAAGCATTAACCATGGTTAATGGCAATTTCATAACCTCTCGGATAGTAATAGTCAACCATTGATGGTTAACAGCTATCATTAATCCCTAAATATTAAATCATCATTACTCGGCATTCAATGCAGGTGAGGGATGATACTCCTATATAAAGAGAGACAATGGTCTTGAGCAACACGCACACACGAAAAAACAAAAGCTCTCCACCTACGTTCGCCCTCCTCCTCTATCATGCATCTCTTGCTCGACGGAGTATTCGTAATAGCAGTCGAGTACCTCTCAGTTTCCCGTGACCACCGGTGCTTGGTATGCATCATGATTAACCATTGTATCCTGAGAAATAGATAACCTGAGAAAACCTTAAAGCACAACCGGAGGTTAGGCGAATCTGTTTTAAGGAAATTGCATTCATCGTAGGCCTCGGTCCGCTTCTCCTACTCGGCCGCTTCGCCCGCTCGGTCACTCTGCTCGGTCGGTCGCTCTGCCCACTCGGCCACTCTGTGACTCAACTGACCTGTCGTTCAGTCGATTTGTCCACTCGTCCACTTTGCCTCCCAGCTTGATATGCCCGCTCAACCGCACTACCCGGTCGGCTACTCTGCCCATTCAGCCACTCGTGTTGATTATCTACTCTACTTTGCTGCTCTGCCCGGTCGGGTAGTCTACCCGCTCGGCTACTCTGCTTGCTCGGCCAATCTGCTCACTCGGGACACTACTCACTAGGGCTGCTCTGTCTTTAGGCCGCCTTGCCTTCTACTGTGAGACTGCTCTTCTCGGTCAGTCACTTGGCCTAATTGACCTGTTCTGCCTGCTTGATCGTACTCCCCGGTCAGCTGCTCTGCTCGGGGCCACTCGACTGGCTAGATCAACCTCTTTGTGACTCGGCCGCTCGGTCCAATCAATCGCTCTTCTGCTCTACTCGCTCGGCCGATCTACCCGCTCGGCCACTCTACTTGCTCGGCTGCTCTACCAACTCAACTACTCCGCAGTCAACACTTGACAGAAAAATCAATCCCGTTGACTACATAAAATTATCAATTCAAATAATCTCAACAGATAAATTAAATTTAATACTGTATTAATTTCTTAAAATTTCCCGCCGATTGTCCCACCATTTTAAAACACAATTCCGTTTACTCATTTAATGGCTAAATTCAATTCAGCCTAAGACCGTTATGTTTATTAATGATTATCTTTTTTCCTCACTTAATTTTTTTCTCTTTCTTTCTCATATTTTATATTTTTATTCCTTTTATCCATAAATATATTCCTTTTTAATTTTCTTTTCTTATTCCTAAAAATTTTCTTATTAAAATAAATGTAATTTTATTTAAGATTCTAATGCTTAAATCTAAATTTTAATTAATCTTAAATTAACTTTATCATCTTAAGTTTTTAAAATATTAATTTAATCTAATAATAAGTATTTATTTTTTAATTAATATATTTTATATTTGCAAAACTACTGTATGATATGATACCAAAATATTAATATTTCAATCATAAATTGAAATCCCATTATTACTTGAAATTAAATCATATATGATTCGGATGATATTTGATCACAAAGGCTAAGGGTTTAGGAGATGCTAGGTAAGAATGCAATTAATAATAGTATCACAAGGTTGTATATTTCAATTTGATCAATAAATTTTATTTATTAATTTGAAAAAAAATTCTATTCTTTTCATTCTCATTTTAAGTAACAATTAATTGATGTTGCAAGATACGCAAGCGAATATTAATTCGAGGGAGAAAGCGGCGATTAATTGCCAATTTCAAAAAAATAAAAATAAATGGCGCATCATAAATATTAAATGATTTCCTTTTCAGTGAAATTAGCCTTATTTTGCATTCCCCTTGCAAACCGCCTATAAAAAGGACTCCTCAAACCCACGCAGGCATCTCATCCAACAAGTTTCAAAACAAATGGCCACTTTGAAGTTCATCTTTGCTTTGTTTGTTTCCTTTTGCATCGTAAAAAGAGGTCTCTCTCTTTCTCTCTTATGATTTAGAAAAATTTTCATTATTCGTCTTCAAAGTTTAATTATATTTCTGTCGTAGGCTTGAGCCAGGGCCAGTGCAGCCTGTCGGACATCAGCGTGACCCAAACAGCCGTGGGAGTAGTCCAAGGTGTGACGGAGTACCAAGTGTCGATTAGCAACGGATGCATTTGCACTCATCTTAACGTCGTGTTCCAGTGCACTGGATTCAACAGCGTCGAGTCGGTGGATCCGTACTTGTTCCAGCCGACAGGTGGAGATCAATGTCTGGTAAACCACGGTGCACCCATCCACGACGGTGACACCATCACCTTTAACTATGCTCCGCGGAGTCAAGTGGCTCTTTCGCCGCTCAGTTCTCAAATTGCTTGCTCTTGAGATCGAGTTATGGAGGAAATTATGTTAAAATAAAATTATTTTCGGAAGGATTAATTTTAAAAAACAGAGAGGGAGCTTCTGTTCTCATTGCAGTTTGAGTCTTGATGATAGACTCAATTGTCTAAATAATGAAGTAATTGAAACAAGCATGATAGAATTGTGGAGATTCCTGATGAAGCGAAATACCTTCTCGCTTAATGGTATCCTCAGTTTTCTAATTTATCTCCCGTTTTTAATTTTTCTCTCTATAAAAATATAAAGAAAAAAAATCCAAAACTTATTATAAAATTAAAAAAATATATTTAGAGAGTATAATAAAAATATATAAATACACTGTTGTATATAGTTGTATTTTTTTTATTTTTTTTTAAATATTGATTATAGTAAAAAATGATTCTACTTATTTTAAACATCCCCAGATTATATAAAGAAAAGTAAATTACAGATCAACCGAAAATTGACCGTCAATGTATGGTGTTTGTTGCTTTAATATAATTTTTATTTGGTACATTTTAGTTGAATTTAAACGGGCTCAAATAAACATGGTTAAACCTTGAACACTGTATGTTTCTTAATGTGATTGCATATTTATTTATTTATTATTAAAATGACTTCATCCCATCATTAAATAAAAAATATTATTGATATTCAAAAATGGAAAAATGCATTTTCTATGAATCAAATTGAATTTGATTTCATTTAATCAAAATAAAAAACTACTTTAATTTAATTTTTATTAATTATAATATTAATAACATTTATTTATCATTTGTAACAAGATATGTTTTTTCTGATAATTATATTGAATGATTGAAAGTTTTGAAAAACTGTCTACGAATATGATTGAAGCCGAAAGAATTAATTTTATCTCTATATATTCGCCCTCAGTTTAAAGTAATTTTAAAATTGATAATTCTTGTGTTTAGAAGGAGAGTGTAATTTTGACATATATAGGCTAATTTTAATTTAATTTAATTTATTATTTTTCATTACAATCGAGTCCCTTTAGTTATTAGCTTATTTCTTAGATATAATTTTTGTTTTCTATTTAATTTATGTTGGATTATTAAAAAGGTTTCAATTTTCTTGACGCGTGAGACGGTAAATTACATAATTCTTCTGATATTCTATAGGTGGCGCACAATTTGGGTTAGTCCGTAATTGACTCGTCCCATTAAATAATTCAAATTTTAAAATTAAATTTTATCAGTAAGCTTAAATAGATTATCCCATGTGAGTTGTGGCTCCAGATGGGTCGACGAATGGTGGACTTGGATTGATCTGCGGATTGAGAATAAGAAAAAAAATTCAAAACTTAAGTGAAAAATTTAATGGCTCGTTGTCTACCTAATCTGCAAACTAAATTTAGATTCCATCGGTAATTTTTTAACTGAATCTAAATTTTATCGGTATTTACCGATAAACTTTATATTCCGTCAATACATTTTGCCATAATTCTCATGCCCGACCCCCTTCCTTCTCCTTGTGTTATTTCGATAGCAACTTCCCTCCCGTCGACGTAGCTTCTCTTCGGCTCCTCTCCTGCTCCGATAAACTCTCTGGCTCCTCTCCCACTCTGTTTACCTGTAGCGGCTACCTTGCTCGCAACCCCTTGGTTGCGAGCTTGGCCGACCAACATCTTGGTCGATCAACTTGCTCACGTCCAAGGCGCGACTCCTTGGCCGCGAGTTTGGCCTACTGCTTGCTCACGACCCCTTGGCCGCGAGCTTGGCTGGCTTGTTCGCAGCCCCTTAGCCGCAAGCTTGGCTAGCTGTAGGCAGGTTGCTCTCACCCATCTTGGCCCCGACCAACCGTGGGGATGGCCACATGGGTGTCGTGAGCTCGGCCCCTGCCAGCTCGGTCTAGATTGAAAAAAAATCCAAATTTTGATTTAAAATATCTTCATATTGCAAACCATGATAGCTTCTATGTATGAATTTCCTTCTGGTGCACTAATTCTTAGATTGAAATATGTTGTAGTTATTAGAATCCCAAGGTTGTTTTGATGTGATCAAAGAAGTTAAGTTAGGTCTTGTGGTGTTTGATCATGTGTCTAAGTATGCAGGAACTTAGGAGCACAGGAAGTCGAGCGGAAGACGCAGCTAGCGAGAAGAACGGCACAGGAGAGAGCTCGTGCGTCTGAGGGACGAGCCGTTGCGGAAGAGTACAACGGCAGACAATAAGGGAGCTTGCGGTGTTCCAAAGGGACGAATAGCCGGAGCGGATGATTGCTCGAGGAGCAAGAAACACAGCTAGCGAAAAGATCAACACGGGAGAGAGCCGACGGGCTTGGTGTATTCAAGGGACGAAGAGATGCGGATGAGTACGCTAGTGGATGAGAAGGAAGCACGCGACAATTCCGAGAGACAAGAAGCCGGAGCGGAAGTCTGCTCAAGAAGGTCGGAAGTTGGGTTCGGGTGAGCCCTATTCCGGATGGCCTAAATCATCCAAGCAAGCGGAACCGGAGCAGAAGACACGGACCGAGGTGAACAGAACCGGAGCAGAAGACCCGGGCAGAAAAAGTCAATGTTGTTGACTTTTTCCACCCAGGGCACCCGGACTGGGGCCGCCCGGAACATTCTGGGCACCTGGAACCCTGTTTTTATCCACAATGACGTGTATTTTGACCGTTGCATCGGGGATAAGTTTTTATTCCACTCTAGGCGCCTGGAACCCTTCCACATGCCCCGACCAAGGCTATAAATACAGCCTTGGTCCAGAAGCTTTACAACAATAAGCAATTTTTAATACAACACTTGTGCGCTCTTCATTATTAGTTTAGCTTCTCTTTTTCTGTACTTTCACTATTGTAAGAGGCTTCTCCGCTTGAAGGAGATACTTAGTGTGATCCATTTCCTTAGATTAACAACCTCCCCGATTGTAACCAAGTAAAAGTTGTGAGCCTCATCCTTTAGTTTATTTCTTTGTTTTATTATATGCAAGTGTTGCTTTAAAGTCCAAGAGGAGTATTTGTTTTATTTTGTGCAGAGCTATTTAACCCCCCTTCTAGCTGGCCACCTCAAAATCAATAAGTGGTATCAGAGTCAAGACATTTCAGGTGGACTAACCGTCGAACGAAGCACATGAAATGGACGGACCAAGCACCTACCCACTAAAGTTCGAGGGGGAGTTCGCTAGTTGGAAAAAATGAATGTAGGTATTTTTTAAAATTAATTTTAATTTACTTTTAATAATGGAATTTAGTTTTATATCATCGGAAGGCAAAGAAAAATACCAGTGGATGAAAAAGGAGCAGGTCGACTACGTAGCAAACAATAAAGCAGAGTTCCATCTGCTGAGCGTCCTTCCTCCACAAGAAGTCAACCGGATCGGCAACTACAACTCAACAAATGAGCTTTGAGAGAAGTTCCTTGAGCTACAAGAAAAGGCGTCCGAATCCAAGCTTGCTAGACGAGACTTACTTCGCAACTAGCTCACACCAACCTGCACTTCGAAGAAGATGAAACGATTGCACATCTTCACTCGAGGATTAAGGAGCTCATCACCAGACTTTCGAATCTCAGAGAAAAGGTAAGTAACCGATATTCGTTAAGGTATGCTCTTAATGCATTCCCTAGGAATTCGAAATAGGCATCACTAGTAGATGTTTTTTATATCTCTAAGGATTTATAATCTATTTCCTTAGAAGAATTATTTTCAACGTTTGAAGTGAATGAATTGAGATGTGCAGGTACAAAGGAGTCGAAGCACAACATCGCCCTCAAGGCATCGAGAGACGAACATGAGTCAGGATCTTCTCTCGACAACGAGAAAATGGTAATGATGGTAAGGCATTTTAAAAAATTATGTAAATCAAGAAAAACTAACCATTTGCAGGGTAGAAAGAAAAGGACGATCAGATGCTACCACTGCAATGAAGAAGGGCACGTCAAAGACAACTGCCCCAAGCTAAAGAACAAGGACAAGGTCAAAAGAAAGAAGCATGTCCAAACAAATAAGTTCAAGATACTAAAAGCGACGTGGGACGATACGTCGTCCGAATTGGAAGTCGAGACCTTCTCCAGACTTGCATTAATGGCAAGTCATCAAGATAAGGACTACTATTCAAGCTCATCTGTAATGAGCATCGAAAGCATTGATGAAGGGGGAGCTACGTCAGAAGAAAGCAGTAGTTCAGGGGGAACCATGGATAACGAGATTGACAAGGTAAGTCAAGTACAATCTCTTTCTCCCGATAAATTATTTAAGTTTGTTAAATTATTAACTAAAAATTACTGCAAATTAGGAAAAGAGATTAAAAATTTTAAATTAATTCTAGCTAAATCTTTCCCATTAGAAGAATTTGACAAAGTAAAATTAGAAAATGATAATTTAAAAATACAAGTAGATAACTTGAAAAATCATACATATAATACAGGTGTTAGAAAATATAACCTGAATTGGTATTTTAAATATCATAAAGGATAAATTAGAAAATTTTTAAAGAAATATGTCCCTAAAAAGTTCTTAATTAATCTAGTTGGTTGGAACCTATATTGGGTTTCAAAGTCATGCCTAACTTAAACTTTAATTAGACTTAGTACTTTCAGCGAGAAAATTAAACATTTAATTTCTTTATTAGGCTTTGTCTAGAAAGTGGTTGTTGCTCCAATAACTAAGAAGGCCTAGTGCCTTGTCACTATCTTGAAGTCAAGTATTGAAATAAAAAGTTTAATTGACTAACTGATAAATCATTAAATTGAAATTAAATAATACTTTAAAAGGGTTACTCAATTTTTTAGAAAATTATCCAAAATATTTTTTACAAAAACTTAGATAAATTTCTCAAAAAAAAATAAAAAAAATTCTTTAAAAAAGTTATTCAATTTTTTTTTTGAAAATCTCTCAAATTTTTTTTGTAAAGTTGTCTAATTTAGAATTATTGTTTAAACTTAAGAAATTTTTTCTACTTGAATTTTTTTTTAGGTATCTAAAATTATTGCAATTTTTTGTGATATTATAATAATTTTCAAATTTTTTAAAATTTTATGTTCAACATTATTACCCTTAGATTTTTTTTACCCTATTTTTGTGTGATTAAAGGGGGAGAAGGAAAAGATTAAGTCTAGGGGGCGATAGCGTTAAAATTTTATAAATTTTTTTTATCTTTTGTACTTTCATGTAAAATTTATTACTTTTAATTTATGTTATTTTACTCTAGCTTAACTTAGGTTGCTCACATCAAAAAGGGGGAGATTGTTGGGACCCCAAGGTTGTTTTGATGTGATCAAACAAGTTAAATTAGGTCATGTGGTTTTGACCTTATGTCTAAGTGTGCAGAAACTTAGGAGCACAGAAAGTCGAACGGAAGACGCAGCTAGCGAATAGGACGACACGGGAGAGAACCGACGGGCTCGGTGTGTCTGAGGGACGAGGCGCTGTGGAAGAGTACATCAGTGGATGAGAAGGGAGCATGCGGTGTTTCCGAGGAACGAAAAGCCGAAGCGAAAGATTGCTCGAGGAGCAAGAGACACAGCTAGCGAGAAGGTCAGCACGGGAGAGAGCCAACGGGCTCAGTGCATCCGAGGGACGAAGAGCTGCGGATGAGTATGCTGGCAGACGAGAAGGAAGTACACGACAATTCCGAGGGATGAGAAGCCGGAGTGGAAGCCTGCTCGAGAAGGTCGGAAGTTAGGTTCAGGTGAGCCCTATTCCGGATGGCCTAAATCACCCAAGCAAGCGGAACCAGAGCAGAAGACCCAGACCGAGGCAAATGGAACCGGAGCAGAAGACCCGGGTAGAAAAAGTCAATGCTAAAGGGTGCTCGGACCAGTCCAAGGCGCCCGAACTGGGGGCGCCCAGAACATTCCGAGCACTCGTACTCTAAGCTCCCGGAACCCTATTTTTATCCACAATGACATGGATTTTTACCGTTGCATCGGAGATAAATTTTTATCCCACTCTAGGCGCCTGGAACCCTTCCAGATGCCCCGACCAAAGCTATAAATACAGCCTTGGTCTAGAAGCTTTACATCAACAAGCAATTTGTAATACAACACTTGTGCGCTCTTCATTGTTAGTTTAGCTTCTCTTTTTCTGTGCTTTCACTGCTGTAAGAGGATTCTCTGCCTGAAGAAGATACTTAGTGTGATCCATTTCCTTAGATTAATAACCTCCCCGGTTGTAACCAAGTAAAAGCTATGAGCCTCGTCCCTTAGTTTATTTCTTTGTTTATTATATGCAAGTGTTACTTTAAAGTCCGAGAAGGGTATTTGTTTTATTTTGTGCAGGGCTATTCAACCCCCCTTCTAGCTGGCCCAACGATCTCAACAAGTGGTATCAAAGCCAAGACGCTTCAGGAGGACTAACTGCCCAACGAAGCACATGAAATGGCTGGACCAAACATCCATCCACCAAAGTTCGAGGGGGAGTTTGCTAGCTGGAAAAAGCGAATGCAGGTATTTTTCAAAACTGATTTTGATTTACTGTTAATAATGAAGTTCAATTTTATAGCACTAGAAGGCAAAGAAAAATACCAGTGGACGAAAAAGGAGCAGGCAGACTACGTGGCAAACGACAAAGTAGAGTTCTATCTGCTGAGCGTCCTTACGCTACAAGAAGTCAACCGGATCTGCAACTACGACTTAGCAAAGGTGTAACGACCCGCCTTCTGATACTAGGCTGTAAGGCTGATTGTTATGTTATGCTGTACTAAACTGTGCGGAAAACTGTATAAATTACAGTTTTGCTAAACTAATTACTGAAAAATCTGAAACTAATATTCTAAGTGTACCTAGGAGTTGTACACATGCTAGGGAAAATAATCCATGCTCTTCTAATGACCTTCTAGCTGTGATCAGGCATTTCAATCGATCCACGGATCGATAGGGCTGTCGGATCGATCTAATGATCGAACCAGCTTGAAACTGACACGGGGAAACATCCTGGATCGGTCGGCGGACCAATCCAGGCTATGCTGCTCCTGTATGCAGCTGGATCGGTCTGCCGACCGATCCAGGAGCATACTGATCGGTCGGTAGGACCGATCAGTGGCTCACTGATCGGTCGGCTGACCGATCAGCGAGCTACTTACCTCTCTGTTCGCATATGGATCGGTCGGCTGACCGATCCAGGAAGACGCGAACTCTCTGTTCGCGACTGGATCGGTCGGCTGACCGATCCAGAAGAGGCTGGAGGCTACTGTTCCCTGCTGGATCGGTCGGCTGACCGATCCAGGAGTTTCTGATTTCGAATCAGATGTCTGATTTCAGCACTTTTTCGTGCCACAATCACATACAATATCTCTATGATTACTAAAAAGCATTCTAACATCATTTAGCTAATATTCTAAACATGACACAATCATAGTTCACTAGTTATAGCAATTAAACATGTCAAAGTGCGAAACATCAAAAGTTGCTAGAGTTCTATTGTCTGAATTTGTTAAATCTAAGATCGTTTACTCCAAGTTCCTCCCACACACATCACATCTTCGTTGCATTGATCTCCAGCCTCCGCTAGTCCACTTTTCCTTTACCTTTATCTGCAGTATAAGAAAAGTAGTATCTGTAAGCATAAAGCTTAGTAAGAAACCATC
>JBBMJZ010000074.1:2887974-2903355 GCA_037833815.1 Zingiber zerumbet | reverse complement strand
CTCAGGACCTCTCGGCATGAAGAAAGCATAGCCATTTGCAGTCCTATCAACGGTGTAAGCCGGCGAATGAAAGCCCGACATCTTAGAGTTTCTAATATGATATATATTCTGTGAGAAGCCCGCAACAGGTGTCGCCACGAGGGAAATATTTTATGATATCGATAGGATATTGCACAAGGTCCAAATCCATGTTCATAATTTTGTGGACTTATGCAGGAATTAAAGAGGTTAACCTCACCTTGAGGTGGCCTTCTGGTAGCTGGAGCAGATTGCGAATTGTACAGATAGCGCGGTGAATGCACATTAGTTGTCTTCATCGTCGTTGTTGTGTAGTTTGACTTTGGTGGCAAGCATATTTGAATTGGGTGCAGATTAACTTTCGTGGCAATGTTGGTGGCAAAATGTGGAAACGTGATGACACCATTTGATTGGTCTCATGGAGTTGTATTGCATGCCCTTGCATTCCTTGTCTTATAGTTTTGTACATAAGTCATGATATGTTATGGACTCTCTTGCTGACGGGCACCTCATGCATAGGATTTGAGCTTATGTGTCTAATTCATGAGGTATGCTTTTGATTGTATTTTTTTTTTATTGTGTGTTCAAGATCGTAAAAGCTTTAGCATTTATAATATATTTATCTATTTCCGCAAAGGAGAAGGCAGTGAAGAGGATCAAGGAGTTAGGGTTTGGATGAATAGGAAAAAGAAAATGAATTATTTAAAGAAATTAAACTTTTCCTTATTCAAATAGAAAAGTTAAATAGACTTTCTCCAAGTCTACTAAATTTACACCCCTTAAATATATCATACTCACTCCATTTAAATCTCAAAAAAATTTAAAAAATTTAATAAATTAATTTATTAATTTATTAATAATTATTATTTGTTTTTCATATCTTGCATTAATACTTTTGTCTTTTCATAGTTATACATTTTCAGTATATCATTCTTAATGGTATTGTGACATGAAACCTTGAACAAAGGTTAAGACTTACTAAAAGCTTATGAAATACATGATGCTCCATTATTGTTAATAGATACTCGTGTAAAATTATCATTTCAACAAGTATACACCTTGAAGTTTCTTGGTTAAATTGAAAGCCTTTAATAACAAAATCTCCCTTGTTTTTCTCTTTGATTAGTATTTTCTGCTTTATATCACTAACTGTTTGTTTTGGACAAATTTTGAAATGCTCATGCAAATTGTCTTATCCATTCCATTAATTTTCTTTCTTCAAAATTGATTCCAAGCATCAAATGTTAACTTTCTTGTTCCTATTGCACTAGGAGAAGCATCAGTACTAGGAGAAGCATCAGTAGTACCAGATGTCATATTTGGTTGAATTTGTGGAATCTCATTATTTACTTCAGAAATTTATGGAACCGCATGATTTACGTTAGATAGTGACACTTCATTTTCTATTGTAAAATTACTGGGTTCATTTTATAGACCTAAAAATAATGTTATAATGTATGTTAAAAATGAAACGAAAAAACAACATAAAGAAAACCATAATAACTTTAACTTTCTCGTTCAAACTATAGATAAATGGAATAATCATTAACCTTTCTCATCTTTGGCCTCTTATTTTCAAATAAAATTAAGAAGTCAAAATCATTAAAAAAAAAAAACCTTGACAGTCCTAGACCTTAAATAGTATTCGACTAACTAAGAGTATGAGATGTTTGCTTCTTTTCATCCAAAATAGAGGCAGAGCTGGAAGCAAGGACAAATTTTTGAGTCGCTTGAACTATTTAATCCCCGCCTTCGCATCGTCTTCCTCGTCTCGCTGACTCACTCTCGCCCCTTCGACCAACTTTGAGAGAAAAAAATATGTGTGCTTCAAAATTCTAGCATAGGTACCGGATTTATAACTTATATATAATATAGATATATATCAAGCAGGCTTCGAAATTTTAGCAGGGTTTATAATATAATATAATATAATATATTGAATATCGGGTAGAGTATGGTAAGATTTTAACCTTTATATCTATATCTAAAAATACTCATACCCAAATAACTGATTATTTAATTAGATATAAAAATTACCTTCATACCCTCTTTTATCAAAGTCCAATCAAAGTTTTTATCTAATTCGGAAGAAAATTATCATTCATGCTTCAAGGCCCAAAACCTTTTTCCTAATATAATTAAAAAAATACTAAAATTCTTATAATGTTTACCCACATTTTAGTAAATATGTTTTTAAAACATCAAATCTATACTAAAATTTCTAAAATCGTAAATATATCTATAAAGGATTTAAGATTTATTTTTTTAAGTATGGTGTATTGTACAGTTTGTTTTTAGTGAAAAATAGATTTAAAAATGGGCTATTTGAATGGGCTATGAGCACTACCTTATTTATTCTAAATTTTTTTAAAAAAATAGGAAATAGTTTTAATAAAAATTATAAAAAAAACAAAAGATAAAATAACTTTAGATAGTAAAAAATAAAAACATTCAATTGAAACCTGAAGCTAAGACTATCTAACAATTTACTTATTTAATTAAGAATATACTTAATAACCCATTCTTAATTAATTTAATGAAATTTAAAATTAAGTTAGGTTAATATTATTTTTCTTTTCATACTAAAAATAATTTTAAATTTTATTAATAATTTTAACTTCTTATCTTCTCAAATCACATACGCATAACATAATTTCTACTATCTACATTTCTTGCTACCTCAATCCTCATTAAGTTTTCATCATTTTCTCCTCTCCTCTCCCTCTCCAATTTTTACTACAAATTTTTCCTTCTTATCATTTTTATATTTTAACGCATCAATCCATCTTTTTTAGCTATATATTTTGTAGATCGATATAGTCATATTAATTCATCTATATCTCATCGATTCTTTATCGATTCTTTATAAAAAATTACAGTCATACATATTTATCTCTATATCTAATCAGTTATATCATTGGTTCTTTGGATGAAAAGATATTCTCGCTAAGTTATGTATGATTAATAATCTAATTTTTACTTTATTTTCATATTAAAATTTTTATACAATAAATTATAATATTATTTAATTATTTGATAATAAATATTTAATTTATATATATTTATATATTATATTATACAATAATGTGTCTACGCGATGACTAAATCATTTTAATAATTTATTAGGCGGCTACTTTGTCTCATTTGTGAAAAATATCAATTAAAGCAGCTACATAATAAAATTCATTTAAACAAATTGAAATAATTCGAGTACGCAAAAAACAAAGTAAGATATAAATATTTAGGAAATATTAATAAAGGAAAAAAATCATTTTCAGATAAAACTTATATTTTTAAATGTAATCCAAGAGAAATTGTTATCCAGTTCGAAAAGCAAAATGACTAAAAAGAAATAACAACATTTTACTAAACCGTGTACTTAGTTTTGTGTAATCCAAAACATGTAGTTCGTTTCCCTCCATCTACGTCTCGACGAATTCCTTCATCATATCCTTCGCTTTCGTCTAGCGGCACAAAGAGATACAGTAAATTGGTGACATTTTGACATCAAGATTAGAGTTTTGGATTGATTCATGGACTCTGGGACAGTGGTGTTTTTTTATTGAGATTTGGAAGAAAGCGAGCGACATGGAAACCGTGACAAACTACATCAAAGGCACCGAGTTGTGGCTTGGTTTGCTGAGCTCTAATGCATCAGAGAAGTTGGTCATGAGGGCCAAAAAAATGAGCACTTCCAAAGGATGACACTGACTTTGTTGATTTTTCACCAAAGGGCAACTCGCATCAGAGAAGTTGGTCATGAGGGCCAAAAAAATGAGTACTTCCAAAGGATGACACTGACTTTGTTGATTTTTCACCAAAGGGCAACTCTGGTCGTAAGAGTATCATGTATCCCAGTGACGAAGTAAGTTTTTAATTTTGGATCAAAAATGTAAACTTTGGGTGTTTTTTGATCAATAGTTATTTGATGAAATACCAAGACATAACTGAAAGTAAAGATAGAGGCGTACATCGCCTTATTATTTAGGTATGGATGAGACTCCGGAAGATTGACCTCAAGGTTACAAGGGGTACAAAGAGTTTAGGGAGACTTTAGATAGCATGTTCGAATTATTCATTTTTATTGTGAATTAACATAAATCTTTTTAATTGATATTTATAGAATATTTAACTCTTCCTATAAAAGACTAAAGATAACAAAAAAAAAAAAATACATCCACTGTCTTAACAACCCCTAATCTTAACGACCCCTAATGCCAAGACTAAAGATCACCAAAGAATCTAAAACAAATGGTCTGGAATCAAGATAACAATGATGTGCTTCCATATAGACGTGCCTCGCCCTAAAACATTCACATCTTTAATCTAAAATTAAAAACTTACTTTAGACTTCTGTGTCATTTACTTTCTTTCAAATCTTCAATTAAAAACATCACTAATTCTCAACCCAGTTTAAATTGATTCAAAACTATAGCCTTGATAACAAACCGTACTTATCGAAGTCTTCTTTTTTAACAAAAAAAATACTTGGGATTTTTTTCAGTTATGAAATAAAAGAATGGGAATGGATACGCAATTTAATCAATCCAAAAATGACTACAAGTAATGCACAAAACCAAATAAGCAGTTAAATAAAATGCCAAGGAAATAAACCACAAAAGAATGATCTTAGACATTCATTTTTATCACAAATCAACAAAAAGTAGATCACCATAAACAGAGAGATCGCCATCGATTTCATGAGCTAACCAATAAATTCAAAACGAAGATACTTGGCGCATAGCAAAACACAAACAAAAGATTTGAATAGCATGGGACACTGATTTAAAAAGGTCTTCAGTTACTGTATCAAAGTCACCAACATAGTCCGGTGCCAAAATTTTCACAAGCAAATATATCTTAAGTTCAGAATATCAAGAACTAAGAGGAGAAACTTAAGTATTATGAAGCCAACTGGAAGAAAAGAAATTCATGACTATACTTATGTTGCTCCCTTGCCCTTCTTCTTCTGGATCTTCTTCATGTAGAACTCGAGCTCCTTTCCTTCTAATATGTAACTGTGCATTGAACGTAGCAGATTAGGCCAACAGGCAATGAAGAATAGCGTCAAAAGAGGATAAATTAAATAGAATTCTGCTTACCCATCAGCTCTACCACACTGGCCTGGGCGAGAGGAGATTGCGGCTAACAGCCTTCCAGTACTGAATTGATCCTCAACGTGGGAATCAAGTTTCCGATCTTGCTGCCTCTTTTCCAGCTTCCTCAATACACTGCTGCTCTTCTTTACCTCTGTAGTAGCAGCTTCAGCCTCTTGCCCCTAGAGGGCATCAATAGTTTAGAGAATAAGATGGGCCAAGGAATACTGTCAAAATTATGCTATGCTTTGGATAAGAACCTAAGCAAGTGAGACAGTTTAGCTAACAAACTTGTTGTGTATAATTGGATGCTTAAATTAAAGTAGTTTTAGGATCACTGGTATTCACAGAATATTTCAGCTATCTTGAAGATGATGAAACGGACAAATCAAAAAGAACTTTACATTGTAAAACAAATGAATCACCATGGGTTTGCATCACTGAGATATATGAGCATTCGTAAAGGCATATTATGATAAATTCAAGGTCGCCAGCCAAATTAGTAGAGTAAATATTTGATTCAGGTAGATAAATTTACTTAAAACATAAATATTTGACTCAAGTAGATAAATTGATCAAATAAAACCATTTTATGAAAGTCAAATCCATAATATTGCCAGGGAAAGTATCAGATCAAAAAGCAGAGTTGGAATTTTACTAATTAAACCATACAAGCACATCTATGAAAGGGAACATCATTAACAAAGAAATAATTGGTCACGGACATGGCCAAGTTATGCTAAGAGATCTAACCACAAAATTCTGAACTGTAGGAACCACTTGGCATATGTGAAGAGGAACGCAGAACATCAGGATAATTAAATGAGGAACATATTTTACCAACCAGATGTGAATGCTAATGGAATATGGTTTATAATTTAAATGAAGAACAATTTTGTATAAGATTATACAATTATCTGTTGGATGATGCACAGCAAAGGAAAAAAGTTGTACCAACATTCATTTTCATGAGAACATCTAAGAAACAGAGTATAATTTAATACTTAATCACTAAATTTGTAACCATGACAATACAAATTTATGTCAAACTCAGGGCACATGAATAATAAATCAATAAAGCAAGAAACTAAGTTGAGCTCCTCAATCATAAATTTTATAACTACAATGTTCTCCCACCAATTCAGTCAAACTTGATTGAACAGTTACACAATTTAATGCCATGAGTATTGAGAATTGATAGAAGCATAAAACAAGATATAACAAAAAACTACCTCAGTTGTCTCTTTTTTGGCAGCGGCAGCGGTCTTCTTCTTCTTCCCAAGCTCAACACCATAATGCTGGAGATACCACGCCTTGAACGGGGCTGCATCCACCTGGACGATTGCACTCTTAACAAGGGTTTGTGTCCTCACAAGCTCGTTGTTTGAAGCATTATAGACCACATCAAGGATGCGAGTCTTGCGTGTCACGGCCTCACTTCCCCATGAATAATTCCCAGTATCCAACCTGAGAGCTCTCCATTTAACATTGCCACCTCGAACTCTTATCCTTCTCACGGTCTTGTTGCTTGAAAGCTTTGTGTTTGCAGGTTGCCTTCCCAACTCATACCTTCCAACAGTAGAGAAAAAGATAAATAAATAAATACAGGATAAAATTTAAGATCAATTCTTTTGTTGAGGAAACAGTAGTTAGAACATACGCTTCCATCCTGGATAAGAAATTAAAAAGCGAAAACAAAAACTAGGGAAGCAACTAGACGGGTAGATCGAAGGTAAAAAAACAAAAAAAAAAACCGGCAAAATCAAGTTATGAAGCGCGGACCTTACCACGAAACAACTAGATGCACGATTTAAAAAGGGACGAATAACAGATCATCGATGGTTTTTTATTCAAAATCCGGTTTTTATTTGAGTTCATGCGAAATTAAGTAAAAGAACAGAAACAACACCTAAGTGCCAAAGTTAAAATGAAAGAACATATTTCATGTGTCAGGATGCTTACTTTCTCTTCTTCCTCCAGGCTTTCTTCTTACCTCCGGTAGCGCGCCTCTTGTGCATGGAGTCTCGTGAGATACCTGAGAACATAATCGCGCCATTAGCATTACCATGGATGGAGAGAAACAACGAACCACACAGATCTAGAGTTCTTGATCTATACCCATCTTGACAGAGCAGCCGAGAAATCCTGTATCCTTCCTCTGGTCACTTCGCCGCCGCCGCTCCTTGCCTTAGACTTCATCCCCTCCCACAATGCTTATATAGTGCTCTAATCCCTAACCCTTGTGGCCATTTCTTTCCCGGACCGGGTTTATGAAAAAGCCTGTTATGAGCCCATTCTGCATAAACCCATAACATAAACAATAAAAATGGCAAATCAATTGTAATTTTAATTTATTGATTCGCTTTTACTTTGTAAATCAAATATAATTATTGGTTTAATCTCGATTCGAACAAATATACAAATTGTTAAAATCATGAATCATAAATCTCAGTATTATCATAATGCCATGAAAAAATAAAATACAAAACTTATTTTAATGATGTTCGGAGGAGATTTAAGAATTATACTTTTTTGCCTATTTTAAAATGTATAAATTAAATACGGGAATTGCTGGGCGCGCCCAGAGTTTCGAATTGCCTAAAAGCATTCTAAAATTTGAGAAAGCTCAAAAGGTGTTTTTTTTATTCTATCCAATCAATTGTCTCTACTCTCTATCCTCTCTCTTTCCTCACGCCTCTCTACGTCTGATATGATAATGCCAGCTCATAGTTATTTTTAAAAATAACTAGTTCAATCATATACTGAAATTTTCGATGTCTGGTATGCAATATATTATAGTATTAATTTTAAAGTTGGGCTGATTTTTAATTTAATTACATCAGTACGGTTGATGATGATAATTCATACGATCATAGGTATGGTCGAATTCAAATTAGGATCAATGGGGCCCTAATTTCTTAATACCGTCAGAGATGTCAGGATAAGATAAGTAATAGAGGGCATCGTTTGACTCCTCGTAGTCTCATAAACTCACAAGACTTGAAATTATTAGTGCAATCATGTCCTATATGAGAAGTTTCAATGATTTATAATTATTTAAGTTTAGGCTAATACGTTGGATTTAACTTGAGTTATAAGTTTGCAGGATAAGAGAAATTCAAGGATTGAATTCTTGACAAGATGAAGTCCTTGCAGGTTAGAAGATCGGATGCAAGGCAACAAAAGTCCAAGAATATCAAAGATCAAATTTTTGACAAGAAGAAGTCCTTACAAGTTGGAAAACCATATGCAAAACAAGAGAACTCTAAGAAGATTAAGAGTCGTATTCTTAGCAAAGGTAGGAACCCAAGCAAATTGGATGTTAGGGTAGATGAAGACTCGGAGATGAAGAACCTCCAAGCACAAAGTCCAAGGAATAGGAGGTTTATGGCATGAGGTAATTAATTTAAATTGGTCGATGTGTTTATCAATCAATTAGTAGCTGATCATCGCAAACACTCAATGGTCCCAAATTGATTAACTAATTGATTAAGCATAAGTCTAATCAATTGGTGCAACCTATTAGAACTCTATGATGCATAGAGAGTTTCTGATCGATTGGTGCAATCAATCGGGGACTTTTTGTGACTCACAAAAGATATGCCAAATTGATTAGGAGTATCCTAATCAATTGATGCAATCGATTAAGGGTTTTCTACGACGCATAGAAGGATTGTCTAATCAATTAAACAATCAATTAGCCATTAGCCTAATCGATTGGTGTAATCGATTAGAGACTATCTTCAAACTCACAGAAAGCTGTCAAATCGATTGGCTAATCGATTAGGCATGACCAATTGATTGGTTCAATCTATTAGAAGGCTTTCTTCGTGAGAAAAAAATGGTGGCAAATTGATTGCTCAATCGATTAAGGATACCAATCGATTGGGGTCGATTGAAGACTCCCACCAATCGATTAAGATTCAAAATATAATAATTTCAGTTATTGATCCGAAATCAGTGACCATTCAATGGAAAAGTTAGAAAAACCGTAATCGATTGAGATTTCCTTCTAATTAATTAGAGGTGACAAAAGTTGAGAAACAACTAGATTTTAAAGCATTCAAAATGGGCAATTCGAACACAAAGAAGAAGAACTCTTACATTGCTCACAAGTGCTCAAGTTCAAGTGCACAAGCTCTCATCGTTGTTACATCCTCAAGCTACTCAAAGAAGAAGAAGCTGCACCAAAATCCTAATCTCTTCCCTTCTTCTTCCTTATGAGATATTTCATTTGAGAGAGAGCCGTAAATCGTATAAAGTTTCTCCACCTTCGGATTTGTTCCAAGAAGGAGAAGCTTATAATGGATGCTGCGATCGTGGTGTGGATCATTGGATTAGTCACCTCAAGAAGGTGAATACCAAATAAACATAAGGAGTTCGCATTGTTTCTAAGTTTCCATTGTACAACTAAGGAGATCAATAAATCAAAGCGAGTTATTCACCCCCTCCTCCTCCCTCTAGCTCAGTCGATCCTAACATAAATGAGTTCAATCATATCTTTGAGCCTGATCTGATTTAGATCAAGCCCAACGTGGGTCTAATTTCCCAGAGACCAGTATCACATTCTAACTGAAAGTTAGCATAACATTGTAACACATCCGGAGAAACATAAATAAGCAATGGAGGATACTTTTAGACTCCTACCAACCTCAGAAAATCATAGGACTTTAAATGAATCCAATTGAACAAGTCAAATCCATCAATAGGTTTCAAAATCCACTATGAATATATAGACAAGTATGATTGGACTTATTTCAAATCATGTGAATTTTTTAGGATGTAAGGAGTTCAACGATATCCTCTATTTCTTATTTCGGCATATTCAGAGGTATTACAATATTAATCGAGTTTTCAAGTAGAACATGATTCTGGTATAAAGAAAATTAAGTCTACATTAGGCTTGATCTGAATTAGACCATGTTCATGATAGTGTAAATGAGTATTATCAGTGAATGTAATTAAGTTATGATACTTATTCTAAAGAGAGGAGAAACGAGGACATACTAGAGAAGAGAGAGATTACACCCATAGGAGAGAAGAAAAAAACATAGAGAAAGGAAAAAATTAGTTGGATAAAATAGAAGAAAAAAAATGCATTTTCAAATCTTAGGTATGGACAATTCAAAACTTTGGGTGCACATTTTAGCCATTCCCAAAGTAAATATGATTGTTTGGAGAAATTTAGTAAATATATATACTCTAAACCTTTTATTATTAATTTCCACTTTAATATTGTCTAATCTTTTATATATCGGTAATAATAATATTTAAAATGTTTTATTTATTAAAATTACCTTTTCTTCTAAACGGATAAATTCAAATTTTATATTCAAATATTAATTTAAAAATATTTTTAAATATGGGATACAGAGATTTAATTTGATATCTAAATTTGAATTTTGGAGTTGTTTAGAAACCTTATACATTTTTTTTTATTTAAAAATAAAAACCCTCTAATTATTGCCTAGGCCCGGCCCATATAGCGATACTAATCGCCTAGGCTCAGCCTCGCAAACAAACACAGCCACGTGCTGCAGAACCGCTACATAGTAGATCCGCTCGCTCTAAAACCCTAAAACCGCGCTCTTCACCTTGCTGCCGGAAACGATGGTGGCGATCGGCAAATCTAAAGCTCCAAAAACAATGAAGCCGCCGGGCCGATCCCAATGGAAGCCTCTCTCTAGCATATCAATCGATAATAATGGCAAGAGAAAGAGGATCAATGGCAGCAGCAAGAATCCTAACATGATGCCCCTCGGCAAGAACAAAATCCTCGCTGATAGGAACAAGAACAAGGAGGAAGTGGAGGAGAGAAAGAAAGTGGAGAAGAGCAACGAGTCTGACGGTGGTGAGGCAACGTTCTTAATCTCAACCGCTCCAGCGGCTCAGCAGCTCGGCTTCTTTCTCGATCGGTTCCAATCGGCCAATAAAATCAAGCTCTCTCCTCTTGAGTTGGATGCTTACAAAGGTGCCCTTTTTAGTGGTTTATTATTGTTGGCTGTTGTACTTTTGGTTCATCAATTATAGTGTCTTGAAACGGGCTGCATTTTTTTTTAACTCTTGATAAAATTAGTATGTTGGATTCATTTTAGCTGCTTTCGTGCCAGTGTTTGGACATATCGTCATGCTTGTCGGTAGGATTTCTCTTATTGTTGGATGGAAATCATAGATTTTGCAAGCAATTACTTTTTGTTTGAATCTTATTTGCCAATCTTTGCCTATGTTAAAATCAGATTATGAGCTTATAGTATATAGTTTCGTTGCTTGATTTTTTTATACGTTTTCCCCATTTTGTGGGTACAGGCTATAATTTTCTGTAAACCAAGCGATGCTTTAACTGTCACCTAGTGCTTAGTAATTATCTTCCATCAAACATAACTTTAGTTTTTTAAAAAATAGAATAAGAAATGATTTCGAAGATCTATCTAGCATCAGTTGCATTCTCAGATAGACCTTATTCTTTGAAACAAATGGATAGTATCACAGTGTTGGAAATTTAGCAGATTCATGTATGGTGAAGCTTGCTGAAGGTATAGCACAAGACTTAGACAATTTGAGTGATCACATTAAAAGTGCTTTTGGACCATCCTGGAAAGAGGTGCTTACAGAAGAAAAGCTTGTGGAGGGGGCAATAGATGCAGGAAGCCCAGCACTAATAATTGTCAGTACATCTGCATTGAGGTCCCTGGAGATTCTCCGGTGAGTTCCATCTTTTTTGGCTTTCAGTGATAAATTATCATATTTCTGTCTCGCAGAAAATTGTATTATTTAGGCTGTTGAAATTTATGAATAAATCAAACAATTTACCTGTCATTTGTTGAAGTTTGATTAACTGAACTTCTCTTGACCCAATTGTCCTGTACATATACTAACATATTTTCACCTTCTAGAGGATTGAAATCCTTTACAAAGCAGTGTTTCCCTGCAAAACTGTTTGCAAAGCATATGAAAGTGGAAGATCAGGTACGGTTTTTGCCATATAAATAAATTCTCATCCGTGTTGCATTTTTTTTCCTTACACTCATTTTGTTTGGTTATACTTCCACTGCATTTTTCAGAATGGATTTGTGTTATGTTTATTAATCATCCTGATCTTGTATGATGGTCCATTTAAATGAGGTTGGTTGCTTAAATTTTTTTTTGAGAGAGAGGTTCCAGGAAACTATTATAAAGAATAATAAGGGTTACGATAAATTGAACCTAACTTAATGTATGGATAGATATGATTTGATGGGTTTGGCCCTAAATTGGAGTTTAGTTGATGCATTATCACACCTAAATGGGAGAACTAATGTTCATAATTGGATATGCTAAGCATTGATTCAAAATATTTAATGATAGCACTCATCAGGTTGTTATTGAACCTTTTTAAAAGCTATTTTTATGGATCTGTATGAAAGAGGGCAAGTGCCTGATTGATTATGCCTACTTCAATCAGTGAGCTATGCGGAATATTTTTGTTTGAGCTACTGTTATAGATATCGAAGCACAGCCCAGGAAGGTGCTTACCCAGGTGTATGATGGCCTCTGGTTGACCCAATGGACCAAGAAAGAGACAAAAAAAAAACAAAAGAATTAAAGGATGAGATTTGAGGAAAAAATCATAAAAACCAGAATAATAAATATTGTTAAAAATGCACAAGATATACACAAATATTTTATTATTTTAAAGTAATTACATGCTTTAAAAATTAGATTTTTTTTCTTAAAAAAATACATATGAACACAAAACATGTGAGGATATCTATTTACTGTTTGACACTCATACATGAATTATGCTGCCATTGATCTTTGATATACTGCCTTTAATTATTGGGATAGAGCTGCTATGAAACTATGGGGAATCATTAGCAGCCAATGTTGCAGCCTTTGTTCTGTGGAATAGATCTAGCCCTTGCCGGCCCCCTATGGCCAGTAGAAAAAACATGTCCCTGATCGAAGATCTGGATATATCACTCAATTGGATCTCAACTTGCAGTCATGGTGGTGCAACCTAATGACAGTCTATAGCCATAGGTCACCAGCCAATATGATCCATATTGTTGTCACACGGTAAGCAATTCACCTAGATATTTGTTGGTGATGCTGACTTGACTTCAACTGTGTGGGCACATCGAGGATTTGATTTTACAGTATGAGGATTGAGAGATGAGGTATTTGAGACTTGAAAGAATGGGTGTTGAGAGTGGAACGTTTGGGTTGGAGTAGGAGGGGTGATGAACTTTGATTGATGAGTGGTGGACTGGAGAGAATTTATAAATGATTTCAAAGAAATTTATAGCACTTTAAAAAATTAGGATTGTTTTAACATATTTAATAAGTTGTGACTGTAATACCAATATTATTTAGTATTTTAATTATTTGAAAAGGGTATATTGGGCATTTCAAGGAGAAAAAAAAGTGCTGCTGGACCTAACCTTGGGACATGCATGGTCCTGCTAGACTGTTGTGCCCAACCTTGCCTAGGTCCAAAGTCATGCACAACCTGGTCCATTGCAGTGAATGGCAGGACTCATGCACGGATCGTGTTGAGCCCTGCACATGGTCTGGTTTGACCCATTTGTCACATCTAATATTAGAGATAGTTGCAGCCATCCAGGAAGTTCTTCTAAAGAGTAACAACCTATTCATTTGCCAACGTATACCTGACATATTGATTATCTATATGACTTTTTAAACCTTGCTTGTCATTTAAGATCGACTGATTCTCCACTATGGTAAATGGTTGGATGATGATGGATCTCTGACTGCCTAAGCAAGGGAGGGGTATCAGAACTGTTTTTTGCAGTCTTCATTTTTATTTATTGTTAATTCATTGAAAGGTATATCATTTAGAAATCCATCCTTACACAAAGATGATTTTAACTTCACAATACATATTAGTCATAAAATTGTTGATTAGTAGTGCAAATTAATAAAAAGTACCATTAACAAAATACATTCCTGAACAAAAAATAAATTTCCTTGCACAATACACATTGGTCTGGAAATTGTTGATTGGGATGCTTGTTGGTACAAAATCCAATGTGGTGAGATTTATAAAGCTTTATGGTAGAAGCACTCTAGGAATGTTTCTGATCATCCAAGCCTATATCACTGATTTTCTAAAGTTAAGACGAGACATCGAAGACATCATAATTAACTTTGAGGACTTTGTGCATGTCAGAAGTTATATTTGGTGTATTATAGATGGAATCTAAGTTGAGTCATAATAGAAGAGATCATAATTACATAATGGACTTTATGCATTTAGGAAATCCTATTTGATGGAATCTATGTTTTATGTTGACTTTTGCAAAACTTTCATTCTTAAGTTTCGTTTCTTTTGGTAGATTTTCATGATGCTCATCTAGTATGTATCTCCATAACTTCAATCTTTTGTTAATACCTTACTTCCCTACAGGCAACGTCACTTAAAAGTAGCCGAGTAAATATTGCAAGTGGTACACCAAGCAGGTAAAATTCTAATTCCACATAATCCATGTATATAAATTTTCTTGGTGCATTTCATAACAACCTTTCAATTACAAGTTATAACTCTGGTTGAATGTTCCAACCTTTAAACAGCTAAAACTTTATAGAATGCTTATATCAAAGATGGCATGGTTAAACTACTATATTGGTTCTTGGCAAACTACTAGTGTCATATTATTAAATTCCCCTTTATTTCATAGTTTCATGCTTAAAATTGTCATTTGATCTTCTCTGATAAATTCCCCTTTATTAAATTCCCCTTTAAACTATATTGGTTGAATGTTTTTCTTTCTGTTTTCCAGGATAAATAAATTAATTAACATGGACGCATTGACACTTTCACGCCCGGGCATAATTTTGCTTGATATGCACAGAGATGTCAAGGGTTATTCACTGCTTACATTACCACAAGTCAGGTGAGGCCTTTTAGGCATGCAACTATAATCATTATGAACTCCTTTGAAGCCGCTAAGTTAGAGTTTATTAAATTATCCTGGCAGTACCGAATTTTGGGATCTCTATAAGAGCCATTTTCAGCAAAGGCTTCTGCAAGGGGAGATGAAGATTTGTTTATATGGTGCAGTTCCTATTAATGAGAAGCGGGAAAAGATGTCAAACCCAATCGATGACAATTAGCTTGTTTAGCAAATGTAATGTGTTTTTTTGTGTGTGTATTAATTGATGTTTTTGTTCTCTTTATAATACTGTTAAAAATCTAATCCAATTCATCAATCAGGCATAATTTTTGGCGCAGACAAATTTCAAGTGCAAATTGTCATGATATTTTTTT
>JBBMJZ010000074.1:2853284-2878543 GCA_037833815.1 Zingiber zerumbet | reverse complement strand
GTGAGGAGAGGTTTAGTCTCGGGTTTGGTTGTGGAATGTCATTTAGGTTTTGTTTTCCTTATCTTTGCTTTTGAATTATCCATGAATTTGCTCAGATATGAAGATCTGATAGTTATATTGTATGTTTGATAGTTAGTTTACATTGTTGCTTTCATTTGAATTAGTTAGATTGTTTCCTTTGTTCGATTGACACATGATTCCTTACTTGCAATTCTTTGTTTCTGTGGTCTGATACTTGATTTTGAAATATGTTTTCTATTCATTTTTAATTTTGTTACTGCATTTCATAAATTCCCTATTGAAAATACAAAATTTTTATGTTCACATTTGAATTGTTGCAATCTGAATGGAATTTGGTTTGAGTTCAAATAAGGTGATCATTTTGATGTGAGAATTATTTTTCTTTGATGTTAATCTTGTTCTGATCTTGAATTGTTAATCAATTAGTAAGGTTGTAGATTTAATTAATACACTGTTGAGAATGAGATGAGCTCGTGAACTTAATGAGAGTGTCAAGGTTATTTTTGTTGACAAGTTGGATTAAATTTGGATTGGATATCATTTAGCATTAATAACTTTACTTGCTGGACTTATTTCAGATATTTCCCTAAGCATGAATCCAAACTAGAAAAATCAATTTAATTAATAAAACTTGAAAAGAATCATTTGAATCTAGAGTACACACACCTATTAGTTACCCTTGGAAAAATACGACTTGAGACTTCTTACTATACGAGTTTTCTTTAATTAGTTGAGTTCCTAATCTTTATTAATTTGATGTGCCACGTGACATGCAAAAAGGCCAACACCAGGCAGTCGACTGACACTTTTACCAGTCGACTGGCACTTTTATCAGTTGACTGGTAGGCAGGGTTTTCCAACCCGTGGCCTATACAACCAAGGCTTGAGAGCTTGGTTATAGTTGACGAAATTGAACTTGGTTAAAGTCTAATTAGTAGTCTACTAGTGCTCAAGGTTTTCCTTGTGTCCAAGAGGTCTTGGTGAGTTTGTGGTGAGGTTTCTCTACCCACAAGGAGGTTTGAGCTAGCCGGAGTTTCGGGGACTAATCCACTGACGGATTGAGGGATCGTCCACCTTACGGACACGCCGTGGAGTAGGAGCAAGTTATCTCCGAACCACGTAAACGAACGTGTTAGCGGTTTGCATTTCCTTTCTTAGTTTTAGTCTTTCTACTTGTTTGTTTGTATTTCCGCTTGCGCACTAACATTGTAGAAAGAAACGAGTATTTAGGGGCATCGTCTATCCAACCCCCTTCAAGTCGGCCACCGATCCCCAACACAATAATGTGTGAAGAAAAGGGTTGTCACCACTACAAAAATGCACCACTACGATTCGTCAGCTGGCTTATAGAGTCCCCGCCGATTATCTTGACGAGTACCTACGTATGGGTGAATCAATTGTCATTAGGTGTCTTTTCAAGTTCTGTGAATATGTGGTTGAAATATTTGATGATAGGTACTTGAGAAGGTCAAATGTTGATGATGTTCAACGTCTTCTTCAAATGCATGATTAGAGACATGACTTCCCTGGCATGTTAGGTAGCCCTGATTGTATGCACTAGAAATGGACAAATTGTCTAGTTGCTTGGAAATGTCAATTTACAAGGGGACATGGGTCACCAACAATCGTACTTGAAGCAGTCGAGTCTCATGACTTGTAGATATGACATTTATTCTTTGGGGTCGTCGGTTCACGTAATGAAATTAACATGTTATATGAATCTTCTATATTCAACAACGTCTTGCAAGGAAATACACCGGAGATTAATTTAATGGTGAACGACACTGCATATACGAAGAATTATCTAACAGATAGAATATATCCCGAGTGGGTTAATTTCGTTAAGGCTTTTCCTTGCCCAGAGGATCCCAAGAGGAAGTTGTTTAATGAAAGATAGGAATCTGCAAGAAAAGATGTCGAACAAGCATTTCGGGTGCTCCAATCTCGATGGGCAATTGTCAGAAGTCCAGCTTGTTATTGGTATAGGAAAAAAGTTAAAACAAATCATGCTAGCATGCATTATTTTGCATAATATGATTGTTGAGAATGAAGGAAGTCACGTGACAAATTGATATAACGACGAAGGTGATGAATTCGCACAACCTATCTAGGGACGGATCTACATTAGGACATGAGGGAGCCACGACCCCTCGCAAATTTTTTAATATCATATTTTTATAGAGAAATTTTATAAATTTTATTAGTATATATATTATTTTACCCCAACTTAAAATATATTTATTGTTGTTCTAATGGTAAGTTTTGTTTTTATTTTAACACACCTCTTGAGTTCGAATCTTTGTAGAACTAAATTTTAATTTTTACATTTTAACTAAATATACATTATATATTTTAAAAGTTTAGAGAGGTCATTATTATATAATACATTGAATAATTATTTTTGTCACTTAGTATACGACCTCCCCAAACCTAAAATCCTAGATCCGCCCCTAAACCTATCCATGACTTAAATAGAAGATTTTAGAATTATCTTTGAACAAATTCTGAGCTACGTGACACTCAAGTTCATCACCAACTTCATGCTAACTTAGTTGAGCATATTTGGGAGTAATACAACAACAATCCGTGAATTAGTATTTCATATATTATTTTTAATTTCATTATAGTGCAGTTTATTTAAGTTATTATTGCATTTTAATTTCATAATTATATGGTAATTTAAAATAAATTTTATTTTTCCAACTTTGTAATTTTAGCCGCTCAGTTGTAATTTTGTTTTCCCAACCTTATAATTTTATTTTCTCAACTTTTTAATTTCATCTTCTCATGTACATCTATTTTATTTAATAAATTATTTAAAAATTAATATTATTTTTGAAAAACAATAAAATTATATTTTAAAAGTAAGATTATTATTAAAAATAATAATAATTTGAATATTTTAAAACATATTTAAAATGTATTTATTTAATATTATATAATTTTTAGATAATTAAGTGGATTGTGGGACCTATAAATAATGAGTGTTAATGTTAAAAGGAATATGGGTGAAAGAAAGATATTGTTATAATGAATATGTGGCAGTAGACCCCATATTTTTTGATAAGGTGGTGAGTGTTATAATGATGTAGCGTTATGAATGCCCTAATGGCGGTCGGGTTTTTACATGGTTTTCGTAAAAGAAAAAAAACGCTTTTAAAAAATCTTGCGTGGGAGATGTTTAGCGATAGTGAAAATTTAAACTTATTTTTTCATCTTAAAATTAGTAAAGTCATTAATTAATGATATATATAAAAAATTATTAATGTAGGGTTTATAAAAACGTTATAGAGAGATTTTTTTTATTACGGAGAGAATGGTAGGTTTTTATACTTTTGACGTGACATTGAGGTGATGTATTGAAGATTATAAAAAAAATCATATAGAGCTTTAACCATTGGAGATGTCCTTATAATCCGAGTACGATGCATCGATGAGAGACAGGAGACCTCACGGGTTGATACAATTGGTACCTGCATGGTTGTTTGCTGCAATAGAACTTAGGGTCAATTCCAACAAGTGTAAAAAAAAAAAAACCTCGTTAAGTGTCAGACCCATACAAAGGGCTGATACGCTAGGGAAAAAATGTCTCTCATGATTTATCCTCTTTCAGAATGTGTGGAGCTACATTGGAGGAGTCGCTCAGATGATAATTTCATCTTTTGCCGTCGTAAGAGTCAGGAGCTCGATAAGTGGAAGAACGAATTTCTCAAGTAATGAGGGTTTGGTTTCCATACAATGCAAATAAACATCTACGGTGCTCAAAGATAGATCCGTGCTACCTTAGCGGTCCCCTAGTGTCGGCCCCACGAATATAGAGGGGAGGTACATATAGGTACACAGGTCATATGCGCATGGTGGGGTAAACCTCAGGTCAACAGTTTCTGAGAATTGACTCATGACTATTACACTAGAGATGTTATGCACCCACTGTCCGCGCTACGTCCTGAGGGCAACATCTACAATGCTCAAACCCTTATGTTGGACTGCCCTTGGGCCATCTATGCTTCTCAAATTTATTCGATGATGGGTGAAAAACTTCTATAAAATTCAACCGAACATGTTAAAGCGAATGAAAGATAAAAATATATGGACATCTAGGCTAAAAAAATAAGAGACATTACATTAATCTATATAGTGAGGGTTCAATTTTCACACCGGACACATTATAACATTCATTGTGCTGGTACCCATTACATTGATACGTAGGATTAATTGGATCACAAAATTTGATACGTGTATTAATAAAATAAAATGACACTTTATTTTCATTATCAAATGTCCCAGCTAATCATTTTATGTAGCTTTATGCAAAACAAGTTATAATTACTTTGGCTAAAATTATAAAACAATTTAAATTAAATTTAAAAGTTATAGTGTTTTTTATGTTTTAATTAAATTAAAATAGTTTAATTTTTGTCGAGCAGTTTTAACCATTTAGCACGATTAAAATAGTTGCCAAGTTCTGGTAAGTTTCAAGAGTGTGACCTCTGTGTCAAATCCCAAGTCACTTACGTAGATACTTTGAAATAGTTTATGAAAATACTTTCTTCAAATGGAATTATGCCTATATAAGTGTTAAATATTGACTAACTAAATTCCAGTTAAATCTAACGTATTAGATCTACCTAATATCGTATCTAGACCAGCCAGAATATACTCAACCAAACAATCACTTCCACGCTGATCCCCGAAGGGTCCCACAGTGGGTCCGATGATTAGACAGGTACACAAGCAGGAATCTTTGCAAAATACATCGCAACGTTTTTGAAGAATCAGTTTGCTCCTTTTAAATTTGATTTATCCAATTTATACCCCTAATTATAAAATTCCAATTGTGCTATTATTCAATTATTAGAATTTATGTCACGTGCAACTCATGTGATGGCTAATTGGCCCCTCTATTTCTTTTAAAAACAGAACGGAATGTCAATTCAAAGACTTAGTGCGGTTAAATGAAATTGTTTACTTGTTATATGGACCACGAAAGTTTTAAGAATTACAAAAAATAGACCGGGTTAATTATGGAATACCCCGAATACTCTGTTTAAATACAACAACATCCACAGCGATGACGTCCCCCTCCAGGGTACACAAGCGAGCACATCGTAAGCGCACTCCGCTCTTCCACCCGTGGACGCCGCTCACTCACTGCCTCTTCTTCTCCTTCCGCATCGGAACCCTAATCGCCTTCTCATTTGCCACTTCTCCTCTCCTCACCTGCGCCCCACTCTCCCTGTCCTCTGCTCCCTCACCCGTTTTGAAGGATTTCCGATCGACAACGAACGACCGACGGATCGATCGATTCGAAGGTATGGCGGTTTTTTCTTATATGACGGGGATTTGTATGAAATCGTTTTGTTCCACGTTTCGTCCAAGGAATGGTCTCTCTTTTTGGTTGGATTTGGAGCTGTCGAGCTGCTACTGATCTCTAGGTATTGGGTTTCAGGAGGTCAACGCTGGCGGAAGCTAAGATCAGGTGATGGCGGGTCCGCGCCTGTTCCTGTCTGGAAACAGCGCCGCTTCGGGAAGATCGACTTCGGAGATTGTTGTCGAAGCGTTGCTGTTAGGGTTTGATATTGGGAGGGAGGAATTGGATCGTGGGGAAGCATGCTGACTGTCCTCCGCGTTCATCTTACGTCGGAGATCCCCGTCGTTGGATGCGAGATCACGCCTTATGTTCTCTTGCGCCGGCCCGATGGTTCCATTTCGAATGATGATGTACCTGAGTCCGCACCGCTACATGGATATTGCGTGAGATATAGGTGGTGAGTGATCATTTGGCTTGCTTTATTTAACTCATTTACCAAATGGTGTTAATTTATCGTTGCGCTTCTCTCTCCAGGCTTGATTTCGCTTGAATCCTTTTCTTTTTCTTTTTCATATGTTTTTCACCATTTATGTCACATATATATACATTGATTATGGTATGTTTAATGACTATTTCATCTGGCTCCTATGTGGAACTTTGGTTCTGTTGTTGATGCTACTAAATTTTGAGTTTTGTTAATACTTTTCTTGATGTATTTCCGGTATAGGTTTCTCACTAAGTAATCAAACTATTTCCTAGTTGGATACCAAGAGAAATGAATTCTCACATGATTTTTACTGACCGAGAAAACTTCTGGGAGTCCCTAATTAATTATTATAGTTAGTTAGAAAAAGAGAGTTTTTATTTATATTATGTGAGAGAAAAAAACCCATATAATATTGCAATTAATGTTGAATTATTGACTGTAACAATTTTATTACTTTATGCTTGCATCAAGGGTCAATGGATCAACTCTGAACTTTCCTTCTGTACTTTAGTATTAGATGTTCTTATTGATCAATTGCCCTATTAAATTTAAGTAGAAGTGAAACCAATATATGGAAAATATAATATCAATATGTTGGATTTGTCACTCAGCAACATGCAACATGTCAATATGACAAATAATTTATTTACATGTCTGGCTTATTATTCAATTGGAAATCCCTGCAAGTTAGAATGTAATTATCCTGAATCTGTGATGCAACATGGACAAGACATGGTTAGAGTAATCTATTTACATGTTTGGCTTCTTATCCCAGATTCAATTGGAAATTGCTCAGCAACTATATATGGTGCAAGCTAATGCTTCTTTGATGAAACAAATAAAATGTTTTTCTTAACTAGGATAAATTTGCGCGATAGGAACTGAATGAAATAATCAGATATTTGGAGAACTTCAACTACAAGAAAATGAGCTCTTCAATTGGAATTGTGATGCCTAACTTTCGGGGAGATTATACCTTTTTCTTGAAAATCTCTTTCCAATTCTATACACAATTAGTTGTATCCATCAACTTGTTTTTAATATCCTTCAATATTTGGGGCCTTCCTTTAAATATTCTGTTCATTATATCATGCACAAAATGTTTATATTTAGTAATCTGCTGTGCTTGTTCTTAGTCATAAAACCTTTTCCCACTTATATAACCATTTCTTGTATCCAGGTACCGAAACTTTGGTGACCAAAAATTTGCTATATGCAGTATACATCCAACTGAGCAGGCAACTTTACAATGCTTGATTTGTCTCAAGGAGAAAGTGCCTATTTCCAAGAGTTATCATTGTAGCCCTAGGTGTTTCTCTGATGCTTGGCAAAATCATCGTGCATTGCATGACCGAGCCAAAAAAATACTAAATGAAAATGGAGCTGATGAGGAAGAGGTGTTTGGACGCTTGAATGTAAGCGGATCTGGTAGTTTTGGTGCAGGCTTATCTGCTGTTACATCAAATTCTGGCTCAGTATCTTTATATCCTACAACTGTTGCTGATAAGAGTGGGGAAGCCTGGTCTGAAGTTGGTTTTTCTAGGACATACACACCAACAGCTGAAGATATTAATCATGTTCTCAAGTTTGAATGTGTGGTAGTAGATGCAGAAACAAGAGCAACTATTGGAAATGTGAATACTGTATTGACATCACGAGTAATTCCAGCCCCTTCACCTACTCCACGACGAATGATTGCTGTGAATGGAGATCCCTTGGCTCAATTAGATCTAGATGGGCGAATATCGGCTGGGACTTTCTCTGTGCTCTCTTATAATATCCTCTCTGATGTGTATGCCACAAGTGAGGTGTATAACTACTGCCCAACTTGGGCCCTCTCATGGTCCTACCGGAGACAAAATTTGTTGCAGGAAATTATTGGTTATCATGCTGATATACTTTGTCTCCAAGAGGTACAATACTGGCTTTCTTCCTTAACTCTAGATATGATATTAATCTTTGCAATAGCTTCCAATCTAACTGTGTTATAACTGATATTAAAGGAATATATTTACATTGGATCTTGTTGTCCTAATACCCTTACTATTTTGTTCTATAGAACATATTTTAATTTGGTTTAAATTTTTTTATATTCTTGGTTTGTGATGTAGATCATGGCTTTCATTTTTGCAGGTCCAAAATGATCATTTTGAGGAATTCTTTGCTCCGGAACTTGATAAACATGGGTATCAGGCACTTTACAAGAAAAAAACTTCAGAGGTTTACTTTCACATTGCATTCTTTATTTTTTTTCTCATGTTCTTGCTTCTATACAACTATTTCTTGTGACACAACTTTTGGCTCAGATCTTTAGTGGCAACCCAATTACTGTTGATGGCTGTGCTACATTTTTCCGCAGAGACAGGTTTTCACATGTCAAAAAGTATGAGGTAGCTGAATCTTTCACTATGTTTCTTGTATGATTGATCCTTTCAAATGCAAAGGCAAGGTTGATTGCATATATCTATATTCAGGTTGAGTTCAATAAGGCTGCACAATCATTGACAGATATTGCAATTCAAGCTGGTCAAAAGAAAGTTGCTTTAAATCGTCTTGTAAAGGTCACCAGTCTTCTCTTGTGAGATTGTTTTTTTAATTTGTTTGATTTTCATTGCCTCAGCACTGATAGATGATTATTCTGCATGTAGGATAACATTGCGCTGATTGTGGTTCTAGAAGCAAAATTTAGTAACCATGGCGCTGATAATCCTGGAAAAAGACAGCTCATTTGTGTTGTGAGTTTTCTTTCACTTGCTTTTTAATCACTTGGTCTAGACTCTGCAAATTTTGTTTTTGTGGTAAGCTTGTGATATATTCTAAATATCCATGCAGGCAAACACCCATGTAAATATCCATCATGAACACAAGGATGTTAAGCTTTGGCAGGTTACATTTCCATGCTTCCTTTTGTGCATTCTTTGCTGCATCTCTTTAAGTATCAATCATGATAAGGAAAACATATTGTATTGGTTTAAACCTCTCAGGTTCATACCCTTTTAAAAGGTTTGGAGAAAATCGCTGTTAGTGCAGATATTCCTATGTTGGTCTGTGGAGATTTCAACTCTTTACCAGGAAGGTTCGAACCTTTTCATACTTTCAACATTAGCATAAGCAATATAAAAGGTAATAAGAATTTTGCGAATGCAGCACCCCTCATGCCTTGCTTGCAAATGGAAAAGTTGAGCATTTGCATCCAGACTTGGCCGTAGATCCCTTAGGCATACTTCATCCTACACACAAGATAACTCATCAACTACCATTGGTATTTTTCCACATATATATATTTTTTTATGTTTACATTTGAGGTTTTGGTTTTAATATGCATAGTGAATTTGACAGGTTAGTGCATACTCATCATTTGCAAGAATGGCAGGAGTTAGCCCTGGGTTAGAGCAACAGAGAAGGAGAATGGATGCCACAACACATGAACCCTTGTTTACAAATTGTACCAGGGATTTCATTGGCACTGTAGATTATATATTTTACACAGGTATTTGTCTTTTCTCAACAACTGGATCTACGCAGTCAATTGTTAGTCTGTGTGTGTGGTAATGCCTTGTCAAACTGGTTTTCATTTAATCCATTTTGTGTTTTTAGCTGACTCTTTGTCAGTGGAATCTCTATTGGAGCTATTGGATGAGGAAAACCTGCGCAAGAACACTGCTATTCCTTCGCCGGAATGGTCATCCGACCACATAGCACTTCTGGCTGAATTTAGGTGCAAACCTAGAATTAGACGATAAAAATTAGTGAGTGAAGTTCCTTTTCTATCATGTTTCATTCATTGGTCCATTGATTAATTATGTACTCTGCATTCCTTCTGAAGAGAGGATGATAATCTGTGATTGTAGAAAATACCATGCAGATCAGTTAGCATATTTAAGAAAGGACAGATTATTCTGGTATCAAAAAGTAATGGTATTGTGACAACAAATAATTTGATCTCTAGAAATTGTTTCTTGCTTGATCACCTTTTAACCAAACACACTTTAACATTTTTTTTTCTCAAATTTTAATTGCATGTTCAAATGAGAACTGAAAGGGAAGATGTCTCATAAACTTGTTATAATTCATTGAAAGGGTTTAGTTAACTATTGAGTGAACACTCCCTGTACCTCTTTTTCATAACTGTTAGGGAAAAGTAAAAAAAAAAAAAGAAATGTTCTTTTCTATATGATCTTGGATCTCCTCTAAAAGCACACAAACGATGAGAAATTTACAACCCTAACTATTGACATACGAGAGGTTCAGAGTTATTACCAAGTTATCGGGTTCGAAATTCATCTTCACCTAAATATGAACATTCGAAAGCTATCAAAACATTTTTCTATAAATTATTACCATATAATATCATATTGAAAATAAAATTTTTCTTATTTGAGTGATATTAAACACTCAAGTGGCTCAGCATTCGTTTTCAGATTATTAACTTGTTTCAGGAATGCCATTATGACAATTGGAATAGGATGGTGATTTAAGATGACCTATTATTAATTGTTTGAGGAATGATATTACGATTCATGTTGTAAAAGACGATTCACTCATGCTCAGTGCCCCTATCAACCTGTCTCTAGGTCAACACAGAGGAGATAAATCACGAATGACTACTAACTATTAATACAAATGGCCAAGACATGGTCAAATGTGCTGAGTTTTGACCATAAAATCTCATGTGGCAATACCTCATGTCTCAACCGTCGCCCAAAACGGACTATGATATTCTGAGTCATGTTTCATGTCAAAACATGTTTCCTCGGGATGGACTAGTGGCTAGTGCATGAGGTGTTGTCATAATGAGATCGGGGTCAAATCCTGACTAGTAGTCAAGTTCCTGCCCTCCCCTATGCACTAGTCATTATTTAGGCTAGTAGCTCCCGTAATTTACCTCCTCCGTGTTGATATAGGGACGAATTGACGGAGACGTTGGGACAAGCGAATTAACTTTTACCATACTGTTTAATGTCAAAATCAAAATGAAGTGACATTATGCAGTTATTAGTTTTCAGTATTTTCCTGATGATTTCCTCACAAGTGAAAGAATAAAAGAATATATATATAAAGAAGAAAGAATCTTATGCAAATGCATGATACAAAGACGTTTACAAAAACTTTACAGAAGACTTTCTAAAAGGCGGAAATGTAGCACCTTCTTTTGTCTAGAGACGAGATTCAAAAGCTGCGAACACATCATTTATGAACATGAATGAACGTATTCATTTAAAACTTGTTTGAAAATTTTTTTTCAAGACTCTCAGTATGGAGAGAGGTTTAAATCAAACAAAATCCAACAGCATAAAAAAATAAAATAAAATGAACAATTTCAGCATTTTCCCAAACATTCTGTACACGAAATAAATCTGAAATGCATGTCAAAGGAAAAGGGAAAAACAAAGGACCAGGAGTGCATGAAAGCCAAGTGTGATCATTGGCATAAAGTTCCTTTCAGTGCAAATCTCACTGCCATCACTCATGCACACACCACCACTCATTCCGACTCCTTTATTCCTTGTGGTCTCCCATTACAATCAACTCTTCGACACTAAAAATCATATCAAAAGATTAAGCAGAAACTACCTCATTCGCTACCATGATAAAACTGGACAAATGATTCAGAAGAAAGAGTTACAAGAGCGATACCCCCCTAAAACAAGGCAATTTTCTCTTAGAGAAACCCCAAATTTTTTTTCAACTCTCTGAGCTCTTCCACTGAGAGACGGCTAAAACCACAAAGGATGGCAAAACCAATATTATATAATGCCTAAATGTACAAGGGAATTCAGTGGATTTTATGGGCAATTGGAATTTTTTCCAGGACCGCCGTAGTAGAAGAAGTGCCCCCATCGATTGCTGTTGCCCGTCTGCACATCGTAACAGTTGGACTGCTCGGTGAATGTGCTGATTCCTCGAGGATCCTTCAGGCTATTTGATTCGTCTACAACTTGAATGTTCCTGAAGTAGCTTGACTTGCTGAATCCTTCTTCAGGGAAATGACCACTGCCCATTGCAGTGGAGGTATGCTCGCCATCCGGCTCTGAGTTCACTACTTCACCTCCCCATTCGATCATGGAGGCACTGTCTGCTAGGTATGAGAAGAGGAACGATGGCCAGTAGCCAAGCACGTAGTCGTTCCCGAACTGCATCCACCAATGTCCTTCTTTTGGATCCTGCTCAGATAACGGAACCATTTGGTTACACATGCAACATTTCATGAAAACCATTACTGATACTTATCAATTTATCCTCTTTTACCTTCCAAACAAGTATACTAACATCATATTGGGAGCCTCTATATTTGGATAACGGAGAGATTGTCGCGCCCATTGCAATCTCACTGCTAATTTGAATGAACCCAGAGCAGAGCAAGTTGTAGCAGCCTGTTGCTTGATAAGAATCACTCTGAAATTTCACATATACTAACAATTAGAAGTTATCCAATCACAAAACAAGATTTAGGAATTGCATTTATTTGTTTAAAAACAGAAGAAATGAACACTACCATCTTTACTTAAACTAACATACAAACAAATACAAAATAACAGCAAACAAGGATTATGCCAACTTACAGTCCAGTAAGTAAACAGCCTTGAGTTGTTATCCCCATACAGGTCTGGGCTAACCTGATTATACACAAAGCTAAGGAGATTAGTATGCCTGAACATTTAACCTTTTTCAGTATCATCATATCACGTTTGTTGGCAAGTATAACGAAGCAACCTGCCAACCAGCTTCAATGCTATTGAGGTCCTCCCCGAAGGAGCCGCCCAGAATCCAGAGCTGAGACAAACTGAACTCGTTGGGCTGCTCAATCTTTGGCTCCCACACATTTATGGTCGCCTTCGCTCCATAATAGGAATCCCCCTCTACATAAGCAATCGCATGCTATTCAAAAGGATTAAAAACACAAGCCAATAAATCAGGGTGGTCAACTTGAGTTTATTCTCTCTTTTTGATTGATTGATTATTTTTCTTAGTAACTTGACTACCTGATGACCACTCTCATTGAGAAGGTCAGGGTCAATTGACATTGGATTTGGGAGGCTCCTGTGCTTTTTCTTGCCATATCGTTTAACGGAGCTGGCCCTCAGCAGATCATCCTTCCTTGTCCTTCTGATGGGGATGGTGTTCTGAGGGCACCTCCCATTCTGATGCCATAACTGAGCCATGGAGGGGCTCTTGTTCTCTGATGTAGTCTTGCTCTCATCAAACAGTAGGCCGTCTGGGTATAAAGCTGGCTTGGTCTGAGACAATTTGGCACAGAAGCATTAGCAAAGTGGAGAGAAATCAGCACCCATGAAAAGCAGAGAAAGTGAAGAGGACTAAGAAGAGAGGAGGAAGTTACCTGGATAGTGTGGTTCTTGAGGAAAGGATGATCAAAGGCTGGTTGGTGAGAGATGTGCACACAGTCTATCATATCTCCATCAGGACTCTGCATCCTTTTTTAAAGTTAAAATTGTGGCTTTCCAAACAGAAAGACGCAAGGAAAATAATGTATCCCTGGTTAATCAAGTAGATTAACTCATAGGAACCAAGAACACGAGAACGAGCTCATAGGGGAAAGGGAAAATCTCGTGGAGAAATGAAAGAAAGGAGAGACCTTGATGCTCGTAACGGCCTTCTTGTTGAGCCTCTTGAGATGTCTCTGCACCTCCAGCCTCTGCCTCGCAGCCGGGCGACCGCTCACGGCAACGGCGGACGGTAAATGGACAGCCGCGGCCGCCAGCACCAACAACCACAACAACCAGCGCCTCCTGCAAACAAGCACAGCCATCCACCTCCTTCTCTCCTGCTATTTTCTAACTCTTTATCTCAAAATAAAACTACAATCTGCAGACTTCACTTCCTCTCAACTTCCCCACAAAGTCCGTTCCTTTTCTCTCTTCAAGAGAAGGAAAAAGAGGAGGGAAAGTAGAACAGGTGATGGGTCGAAGAAAGGTAGACTCCGTGACCGTGGAGCAGAGCAGTGAAGCCCAGAAAAGATGCGAAAGCTTTGGCGTCTCCACCGCACCTCTCTCTCTCTATGTTTCTCTCACACACACAGTCACAGAGTCCTTTTAGCAGCGACGTAACGTCAATTATTATATACCGCATCAGAATACGTTCACGCAGCAGCGTCTGTCTTCTTCCCTCGTCCACCAAGTAAAAAAAGCTGAATACTTTCACCGCTTCCCTCTCTGCTTCGCTTTTCCCATCCACAGCACGCTTTTTACTGCTCCAACAGCGCTCGCTTAAATTTCTCTGCCGCCTCGAATCCCACCCACCGGAGGTAGACACGTGCTACCTGGGCGCTCCTCACGTGCATGCAACGTACTGTCTTGGGCCTTGGATTCGCTCGGTGAGCTTCAATGGTTGAAGCTATCCTGTGTTCATGGAAATGGATCCATGCTGACAAACTCAAAGATATTAATGTAATAATCTATGAACAGACCTGGAAATTTTCTATCAAAGTTTGACTGATGTTTGGCAGTATGGTTAATTGGACAGTGGCGGCATGAAGATCTGTGAAGAAGCCTGTAAACAATGAAGCAGAACAGAGCATGCTAATAGTTTAAGCAAAACAAATGAAAAAAGACAAAGTTATGATGGTGAAAACTTTTTTAGCGTCTTCTAAACATCATGCTTTGGAGCTATTATTTCTTCTAATACATGTGCCTGATCTGTGTCCTTTAAAATACTGACACAGAAGTTCATGTTGGACGTGATGAACTAAAAAATAAATCTTGGAGACATTGAAATCATGGGCGAATAGTGTAAAATAGTCGCGGCTGCAGTCATGCAGTGGTTGGGCTTTGACCATAAAATGCTAAGGATTCTACGTGATTGATTCTGAAATCGATCTTACCTTCTCCATGATTGTTGCCAAGCATGAGCTGCGGCAATGCAGATCAATCATAGCCAGTTCTAATGCAAGTCTGAAAAAAACAAAAAGACGAATTGAATGAAAAATTGAGGTGAAAACAAATAAATAAGGAAAGGGAGATGGAATGTATAAAGTTTTGGTAAAATGTTCAGAAATTTTACCTATTGAGAGAGATCAAACAAGCTCTGCCAAAGCTAAAACCTGGAAAGTTATCCTTTTTACAGATTACAACAGTCTCAACTGACAAAAAAAATCCAACTATGGATTACAAAATTAAAGTAAAAAATTCATAAATAATTTTCTCTGTCCACTAGCAACAAAGTTGAGTTGGGTCATCCACCATTGATGTGCCACATCGAAGAATCTCGTCTGCCTAAGCTTCAATTGGCACAAAGTGTTTAAAAAGAAAAAGGAGGATTCTTTTAAGCTAAAAGTCACTTAAACATGGAGACTATTGTTGCTTTTGGTGCCATGAGTTGTAGTTAACAAAGCTTCTTTGCAAGGCCCTAATAAAGTGAATCTTATCCCATTTAAGCCCATTCTTAAAGCTACATTATTCCCTTTCCTCTTTCCCTCTAGCTTTTTCATAGTGCACACTCATCATTGCATCTATTTAAAGACTCTTTAGCCCACATGATTTTTCTTACATGTAGATGAAGTTGGAGCACATGGTTGTCTGTGAAGATAACTATACATAAATGCACACTACTGTTTCCTCTTGTACTTCTACAGATCTTGTTTTATTTGTATGCATAAATAACAAGCAAATTCTAAATTATGTAATATATAGAAGTGTTAAAAAAAAACACTATCTGACACCCATGTAATTTAATTACCTGCCTTTCTTGCACAATGGAGTATCATAGTCATGAAGTTATCTTTTGGAGGGCCTACCTCAAGGCCTCTGCCAGAAATTTTTGCTGATGGAACAAACATGTCTTCTTCTTTATCCACTCGACAGAAAACTGAAGGCCTCTTGCACATGGAACTATTGATTCTGTGTTGCTGATCAGTATTCTAAATCAACTATTGATTCTTCTCTTTTCAATTTCTATCCTTAATTTAAAGATATACGAGAATGATATCAACCTAAACCACTTACTGAATAAGGTGAGAGGAACCAATCCTCTAAATGGGCACATCGACACCAGTTATCTGAAACTAATTTCAGGATAAAAGAATACTATATTTCACATGGGCAAATATCTGAACGATTGTTAATAAACAAACAATTGTTACGAACGAAATAAACTAACAATAATATATTAATATGCAAATATTCTAGTTCTGTACAGAACTTCGGAGAAAGTGATCTCATAAATTTTCTTGTGTAGCAGGTTTCTGTTGATTATGAAAGTGATCTTGAATTCAACAACTTATGTTCAGCCGTTCAGGTTCGTATTAGATAGAAACAATACTAGAGGATTGCATAAGCTCTGGAAATTGTATCATGTGATACATTTTTTTTATATAAAAAAATTATGTTACAAAACAAATTTACCTTTGGAGTTTAGACCTAATCATAGACAAATACACATGACTTGCAAAATACCAAGAAATGAAAAAGAGTGAATTGATACGCAAGTCACGAACCAAACACTCAGCTTATTGTGTGGATTTTGCCACAATTGTGAAACCACTGCCACAATAAACAGCTAACTGAGACGGAGGAAAAGATTCGTTCCAATTCAAATTAACAATCTGTGGGGCAGTTCGATCAACTGCGTCTCCCAAGCCAAGCTGACCATGCTCCCCCCATCCCCATGTCATTACTAATCCTTTTTCTGGGATAATTCAAACAACAATCTTTAAGTCGAATAGCATTAAACTGAATGAAGATGCAAAAACACAATATATTGTTGTCTTCACCTGTCACAACAGTAGAATGTTCGGCCCCTGCTGCGATGCTCGCCACCTTTTGCTTAACAGGGAAAACAACTCTCTCCAGAGTCCAAACAGATTCTGGAATTTATGATCATGAGAAAACATTTCTTACATGCGAACTAATCAATTAAACAATATGAGCAATACAATCTTATTCAAAGACAGAAGGGCTGGAAAATAGATAAAAAATTTGTTTAGCAAATTTGCATATATACATATATAGAACCGTAAAGATATAGTGATTTGTAAAAACCATAACATAATGAATCTATCAGTCTCACAAATACTGACACTAGAAGAAATCTTTAATGTCAAATAATGTAGACTCAACTTTCAAAATTATCATAGTTGAAAAGAAAACTCACCATCCAACGAGGTGCGTGAAGCAGAGGTAGGTAATCTATGCTCCAATGTGTTTGCTTCTTGAGTTCCAGAAAGCAGACCATGGCGGTTCCCACCGAGCATGTAAACTAATCCACCTGTGAAGAAGTTGAAATGCAACTCATATCATGATCCAAAATATGATGTGGGATAAACTAATTAACACATCTTACAAAAAATACCAGCCATTACTAAGGCATGATTCCAGCCAAAGGCAACATGTGAAATCGGTAAGGATAAAGGTACGAGTTGGGGTATACAACTATCAACATTCCCACCAAAGCGTCTACCCCAAATGTATAACTGTCCATCGGCTAACGAAAAAGATGAATTACATCGCTCAATCATCATATAAGAAAATCTGAACAACATTTGGTAATTGAACTATTCTGATAGTACCTGACAATGCAGCACTGTGGTCACCACTGGCATGTATGCTGACTAATTCACTGTCCTTAAGTCCTTCAACAACTACAGGATAATTTACTGTTCTTTGACTCCGAGAAAGATGCCTACCAATTTGCCCATGTCTCCCAGATCCAAAGCCATAGACAATAACACCTGAAGGTCCTGCTTACAAATATAAAGAACTACAATTGTAAAACTGTATGACTGATATTTGGTTTTACAAGATTTTGTCACGACTTCAGAATTGAAGGATTAACTATGAACCGGTAATGCAGAAATGGACACTTTTAACCATTACCTTTCACTAAGGCAAGTGAGTGGCGCATCCCACATGCTATTTGCTTAACATGACCTGAGGGAAAGAACAGAATTTCGCATGGATGGTCAAATGACTGGTTGTCCCCATTGCCAAGCTGCCCAAATGAGCCATCTCCACACATAAAGAGACGCCCAGTATCTATGCAAAGTGAAGAAAAAAATAACTCAAAAAGGAGGGGGAAGGGAAAAAAAAAATACCAGCGCCGTATGAATTAACAAAACAACTTCAGGTGACAGATGGAGAAGTTGTCAGAATAAATTAAAGGTTTCAAGCAACAGGTAGAATCAGGTGATCCAAATCTTCAAGTTTCTTCCTCTAGGAAGGTGATTATGAAAAATCAATAAGTCAAGATGATGGCATGTAGAATCATAAGAAGACTATCAATGAGGAATAAGTAACTAATCATATTATCATCAGTGATAAAGTATCATGAGCTTGAGCTATACCCTTCACTAAATGCAGATTATTTAAGGCTTCACAAAATAGCATATACTAGAACTATGATGTAGGATAGTTCCAAAAACCACAAAAAATAACCCAACAATAAAACTAACAAAAACATCAAGAGTGCAGAAAAAGAATATCTTGATGTCATACTCTGTGAAAAAAAATTTCTCTACTACAGATTGGTTTTCTTAATGAAGTTCAAAGTTAAAATTGGGCATTGATAATATAATTCACTCTATTTATACAACAAAGTTGTAAAGCAGGTGAAATGCCATCCCATTGCTCATTGGCAATGATGACTTGTCGTATGCTTAAGTGGAGCATGTCCCAGATGGATGTACATATATTTAATGATCAGTTAGTATGTAACATGAGTTGAATTTAGCTTTTTATCTACATAACATGGATTGAAAAAACACTTTCCATTTGTTTGGCTGCGAGAAATTTAGCTATTATGTTGGCCAATTTTCCTAAAAATAATCAAACAAATTTGACCGCAAATGTATAAGATTTGGGACAAGTAGCAAAGTGATGCACAACATATTTTAGAGAATTAATACAGCCATTGAGTTTGAACTAAGATGAAAGGACAAATCATTATAGCATGCAAAAACCTGTAACAAAACCAGAGTGATTCCATCCAGCAGAAACGTAGGAGACAGTAAAGCTCTCAAAAAAATTGACAAGCTTTGGTTGAGAACAGCTTTCAAGCTTCCCATGACCAAGTTGACCTTGTGTACCTCTTCCCCATGTGAGAACACTACCATCGCCTACGAGAAGTTAAGTCATGTATGGATTAACATCTTAGCAACTTTGTAAACATTGAGTTGCTTAGAAAACATACCAAATAGTACTTGTAAAGAGGAATGCAAAGCTGCAAACATGGAGTTGAAAACAAAAAGATCCGCATAAACGTGTCACAATAATTAGTAGTTAATTCAAGTATTTCATAATGCTACAAACAGAAAATTCATTCTAAGAATAAAATCAAGTGGAACAATTAGGAAGAGCTAGCAGCCCCTCTAAACAAGTTGAAACATAATGCGAAAAAGAATGAAAAAACAGCACAAATCTTCAAGCAAATTCAACCTCCAAAACTCAACAATTTCAACTGTTTGAATGATAATCAACAATGATATGGAGAACTATCATGATGATGATGATGCCACAATTTCAACATGCAACTAACTGAAGAAGGCTTTTCCACGAATAAATGCCCTATTTCTAATTTTGATTTGGGAACATTTGGATAAGGCTTTCAACAAAATAAAAGCTGCTTGATGTCCAACAATATCCATTTTATTTTTTTAATGAGGTGTAAGTAGGCTTTTCATTAAGAAATAAAATATCACAAACAATAAACAGCGCGAGGCCTAATACCTGTTAGCCAATTCGAATCCATAGCCTACAGAGGAGAGACAGACTTTATAATATTGAAATCGATGGATTGTATTGCCTTGGAAGAGCATCAGAAAGATTCACACTAGGGAGATATTATCACAGCACTGAAATAGATGGACTATATTTTAGCAACTTTAGAAGTTGGGAAGGCACCAATGCAGGCTAAAGATTTGTTTATGAATGAATTAAGAAGGATGTCAAGTCCCAAGCTCGGATATTGATGGTGGAGGATTGCTTAGGAATTAACAACAAGCACATGAATGCTGATTTTATGAAGCTCAATCGTTTGATAAAATTCACTTAACGGATCCCAAGTAATTCACATGGCTTGTTGTCGTAGTTTAGTATATGAAAGAAAATTCCTAAACACTTACAATGAATCAAGAAAAAAAAGAAGTATCTTTCTTCTTGTTCTCAACAAAAACCGTATTGTTTTTAGATAAAGCAAGCTTCACGAGAAAGGAGAAAATACCGCTGAGCGCGATGGCGTGGGCACCTCCGCAGGCGATGCGGGAAACGGAGGCGGGGAGATGAGAAAGCGGCTGGGGTAGGAGCTGATCTTGGAGCAAGCCTGTCCCCAACTGCCCATCGGTGCCGGCGCCCCAACTCCATGCATGCACTATGTCGGCCGCCTCAGTCATCTCCTCCGCCTCCTCTTCTTCCTTCACCATTATATGCTCGCAACTCCTCTTCCACAATTCCAATACAACTACTCGTTCTCTTGCGATTCTGTTCGTGTCCCTTCCTTTGCGAACAGGGTAGAGAAGGAAACTTGTTCGGAGTTTCCGTGCTGGGCCGGGTGACGCGAGAGATTTAAACGGGCCATGCTCGGTCAATCAGCCCGGATCATCGGCCCGGAACGGGTTCATATCATGATCAACCTATTCAACCGCCTGGTTCAGCATAAACCAAATCAGGTCGGGCATGGCACGGATCAGTCTCTTACAATCTTGATTGTTCCGAGACGGTAGTGCATGGTTATGTGGCTGAAAGGTCCAGGGATCAATCCTCGGGGTGTCACTGTCTGGGGTTAATATTTCCGCCATGCACTTTCCACCTGTGTACCTGCATTTACCTCCCTCCATATCCGTGGGACCGGCTTTAGGGGGGCGTTGATATGGCGATTCCATATTTTTTTTTTGATTGTTCCGAGACGGTGGCTAACCGCCTGGTTCAGCAGGTCACCTGGTTCATTATACGTCCGGTCTTGCTGGATCGAACCGGGTCCTCCAATCCTATCTGCTGACTTCTATTCATATCATCAGATGAATGTTTTAACTTCTCGATATTATTGGAAAGAATACAGTTCGTAGTTAAGATTAAAAATGATATTGATCAAGAATGTAAATTTGATGTATGATAAAAATGATAATTCAAAAAATAGATTAAGATGCTATACCACCGCATATAAACAGGACAGTACTGATTACGCCCCCGGCACTATGGTGCAGCGGCAAAGACGTTTAGTTGAGACTTCCACTGTACTGATTACTAAAGAACAAAAAGGAGAGATTGCACAACCACTTTTGAACTTTATTATTCTTAGGAAACAGTGGGACTTCTTTAGTGCATATTCTATGACCAGGCCCAGGTTTAACATACATTGATCAGGTGAGAGTTCCTTTGGAAGGACTCCCTGATATACATGCATCAACAAGAGAACACAACGATCTGTGTACAAAACCCAGCGAGTAGTAGCAGCAGACGCATCAGCCACACACCTGAAACTTACAGATTATGTATGTACAGTCATTTTGATGGGGTGGCATTCAACGTGTCATCTTCGCTGTCGTTTCGAATCCACCTGTCCATTATAACAATTTTTAGTTCAGGAAAAAAAAAATCTTTGGGTACTGGAATCATCACCATTAACAGTGGCAAACAGCAGGTTAGGAAAGAAATTCATAGGAGAAGCAAACCGTAGATACTTCAACTTCTTCCTAACTGCATCTAATTCTTTGAATTATCGAGGTAAAATTTTCAGAAATGTATCAAAAATGATGCCATTGTTTTCCACACTAGTGGAGATTTCGAGTTATTAGAGTAATTCATGCTTGAAATATCTCATCTAGGGGTTTTGCTGAACTCTGTTGAATTCATTTACCTTCACTTCTGTTTGCTTTGAAGTATGGGACTTTTTGGTCTCCTTTACATCTTCCCCTAAGCAATTCTGGCAGGAGAAGTGTTCAATCTTTTTAGCATCCTCAACAGACATTTCAATGCATGAAGGATGGTACCTGGAATAGAGAGAAACACGTCAATAAAATTGACACTTGGATTTTAGGGGTAAAATGCAGCTGGTATAAATTGATATAAAATATGATTAAAATAAACAGCAGCAGTGTCTTCTTGAATAGCATTAAAATGAAAAGATTTTTGGTGGCAGATAAGTGACACAGGAGTGTGAGGTATTTAGCTTATATAACCCACCAAAAATCATCCTATCAATTTTTAATTTAGCAGATAATTATTATTTGAAAGTATGAGTACGTGTATATTTTGAGTGACTTCCTGTTCTCATGCAAGCAATAACTGAACTCTATTTCCTATGTTACAAGTTATGGAGTTGGATTTCCTAGTCATTATAATTTGGAATTACTGTAGCAGTTGATGAATTATCCTTGCGAGTGCACTTTCCTGAAATGAGTGATTCCTCTATTCAAATTGAATACAGTACTTGGATACATCAAGTGACATCAATCACGACTCGTGAGTTTCTCTATCTTTCCACTATTGAACTCTCAACCTGCAGCAACTGAAGGGGCAGTTGAGGCTTCATCACTTGATTGTGCATCTCTTGTAACTCATAACAGCTAGCTTTCCTACTGATAATCTAAATGGTCATATGTTTACACCACACTGCGATGATTTTTAGTCTGCTCTCAAATGCGCAAAACACATTATTGAAGTTATATAAGATAAGGGTCTAAGTTTGCTAGATTAACTAAACTTAGGGCTCTTTTCTATGGTAAAATGATGGCTCAACTGTTCATGGAAGCAGAGGGAATTCTAAGGAAACTTATATTCAAGCATGGTACTCTGGAAAGCTTTTTGTTTAGCCTTTAGTCATGGTTTTCCTAGGATTTGACACACATGATGCGACTATGTCAAAATTTACACATCCATTAGGCCCATTGGGCACCTTGAAACCCAACAAAAAAGTATACACCCTATTGTGGTACATTAGGATCTGCAAAAGACCCAACCTATGATTTGGAAAAGTAAATTGAACTGACCAAACAAATTGTTCTATTTAAAAAATAGCACTTGTGAGTCATCCAAATAACTCAATGCTCTTAATGGTTGAAGTAAGATTGTTTATTTGTTTGGTATTTGAAGAATTGTCTGGTATGAATAGTATAATGTTCATTCAAAAGTAAATGAAAAAGGTGAAAAAAAAAGGAGAAAGAAGAAGGAAAGGGAGGAGACGATAACATTCAATGGAAGCTTCTCAGTTTCAGAAGATTGGCCCACAGCCTAACTTGATTGAAAGAGTTGACAAGAAATAATCTACTAGAATTAATTGCTCCAACAGTGAATGTACTTCTAGCTTTAGGATAAACATAGTAATATAGTTCAAAATATCTTAATGTGTAGCTTAACATCAACCAAAAAGAAGATACAAGTCAGATGCTTGATAGAATCATAGAAAGTCATAACATAATGAAGATGGACAAATTAAAGAAGCTCACCAATCATGGCAACTCTCACATTGGATCATAAGGTCATCAGGATTGTATGGCATCTCACACTTGCAAAACCTATCAACAAAATTTGTTAGTGACAAAAAATAACACGAACAACTACTAGCTATATGTCTGGACAGCTTGGGTTGGCTCATCCATCTTATTCTAACCTCCATTTAGCAACACTGTTGGCATTGGCATGACTTAAAATATTCATAACAACAATATATTAGTATGTACAATTTCAGCAAGGTCAGAAATACAAGGTCTGTTGTAGTTTGGTTTTGAGAACTTTGCTCTTATTGATGACCATCTAACAAATGTGACAGCATCTCTTTCCAAAATCTTTATGCATAATTTTCACAAATTTCTAAAACCGATTAAATCAAGAACATCAAATTGTTATGGAATTTCAGATAACTCTTTGCCAATTTTACAATTACCTTAAGCAAAAAATAATGGTGCCGGTGCATCTTCACTAATTAGAAGGTAAAAGTGCATGAGGTGCAACATATATTACTGGAGAACAACACAGTTTACTTTGAAGAGGTATTGAATATTGATCCAGTATTCACCAAGTAATCATTCAAGCACAAAGAATAAAAATGCAAAGAGATGAGCTACCTAAGATAAGGTCAAACAGACTAGCAAAATGAGAATTAAAATCTAGGGTCTAAAGTATTTCATAGAAAACCCAAGAAATCTACAAGGACGAGCATAAAACATGTAATGATGTCCAATCACAATCAGCTTAAGGAAACAGATACGATAAAAATCATCCATTCAGTGAAGTAAGGGGAATACCTAACTTACTACTTTAATAAGAACAAACCAATAGATTAACAAAAACAATATATGTGATTATGCAGAACAACAGATGAAAAAACTGATCATCAGAAGTAAAACTTGGGCAATTAATTGTTAGCAATTATGAACATTTGTTACTAGTGAGTTTGCCAAAGTTAAAGATTATCAAAAAAATAATAAAATTCCCCCATCACTGATGACATAACAGATAGCAAAAGAAACTAGCATTGGAAAAGAATCAGATTGCAGTTATCTTCAATGTATACCATGTACAGACGTACATGTTGAGAATGATGAGACGAGCGTAACGGTGCATTCGAAAAAGAGATAACTTACACTGCGATTCTATCTGGGACGAAGCTCCCAGTGGCAGACCTATACTCAAATCGACAGAAGAAATCATCGTTCCCGACCGCACCGAGCCTAGTGTAGTTCTTGAAGGAGTGCACCGAGCATTTCCCCTCAATCGTGTCGGCGCTCTGCACGTCATAGTGATCCGACAAGAACACCTCCTTGGCGCCATGGAACTGGCGCCGGCCGCCGATCGACTCCTCCGGACGGTAGTACCACCTCACCCTGACCCTCACGCCGCCACGAGCTCCCGCCTCTATTCCCTCTACCTTCGCAACGTACGGAGGCTTCGACGAGTCCGGCGCTCGCATCAGCACGCAGTCCCCGGCTGCAGAAAATTAAACCCATTTCAATCCCTTGAAAACGAGCAAAGTAAGGGGAAAAAAAATAATCAAAATTCGATCTTTCCGAACGAAAGAAAGGCGATTACGCGTGATCGATTTGCTGGTGCCCTTGATCGTGTAGGAATCGAGGGTTCGCTTCCCCTGCCGCGTCTTCGCCATCGAGACGACTCGAAGTTAGTCGATAGCTGAGAAGCCGAGACGGTGAAAGAATCCAGATTTTTCGGAAAAAAAAAAAAAAAAAAATCGACTATGAATACACGCATAAATATTCCTATGCGAGAGAAACAATGGACGGACAGGATAATTCGCATCCGGAAATTCACTCAGATTTTCGTGATTAATTTATATTCGTGAAAATTTATTACAGATTAAAAAATAGGATGATATTTTTTTTCTACAGTCAAATATTCTCCATTAGTGAAATTAGGGGGCGTTTGGTTGATGGGTTTAGGAATGAGGGAATGGAATGATAGTAAAGGATAGTGTTTGGATTGTGGGTTTGGGAATGACATTTTGGGAATGATTACTAGATTTATGGGAATCAACCAAACCCAT
>JBBMJZ010000074.1:2839761-2853184 GCA_037833815.1 Zingiber zerumbet | reverse complement strand
AAAGATGAAACTATAAAGAAATTTATTCTCTAAAAGAATGAAATTGAAAACTAACTGAATAAAAAGATTAAAGTCGTTCAAAGCAACTGAGGTGGTAAATATATATTATTGTTCACTGAGTTGTGTGCTGAACATAATATTAGATACTAAATAATATCCCCTTATACTCCTCAGCAAAATGGAGTTGCTAAGCAAAAGAATTGCACTCTAAAGGAAATGATGAATGCTCTTATTTTGAGTTATGAACTATGATAGTTCATATTAGGAGAAGCTATATTAACAGCTAATTACCTTTTAAATAAGGTGTCCCAAAAGAAAATAGATAAAAGTCTTTATGAGCTATGGAATAGAAGATAATGGTCCTACAAATATTTATGAATATAGGAGTGTCTTACTAAAGATTTGGTGCCTGATCCAAAAAGGATCAAGATATGACCAAAAACTATAGATTGCATATTTATTAGATATGCACATAATAATAATGTGTATTAATTTTTTATGTATGAGTCACAAATATCTGATATACATAAGAATTCGACAATAGAATTAAGAAATACATTGTTCTTCGAGCATGCGTTTCCGTATAAGACTCGAGAGGAAGCAAGTTCCTCAAAATGAGCATTTAAAACACAAGAGGAAGAAGAAAATAATAAATCAGTTGAGGTTGAGCTCAGACGAAGTAAAAAAGCTTGAGTGAAAAAATCTTACGGAACATATTTTATCACTTTTATATTGGAAAGTGTGCTCCTAAAGTTACTTTGAAATAGTAAACTCTTCATATGGACCTTACTGGAATGAGATAATTGCATCTGAGATAGATTTTATCTTGTAAAATTATACTTAGAAACTTGTGGATCTTCCTCAAGAAAGTAAACCACTATATTACAAGTGAATCTTAACAAAATAAAATAAAGTTAGATGACACAATTGATAAGTATAAGGCTAGATTGGTTATTAAAGATAGATTAGGCAGGAAACCTTGATGATAGAAAATCCACATTTGCTATATATTCTTACTGAATGGTGGTATTATCTCATGGAATAATAAGAAACAAGCCTATGTAGTGCTATCAATAATGGAAACTGAGTATGTTGCTTGTATAGCGGCTGTGCAAGAAGTTATTTGGTTAAGAAGATTCCTAAAACATCTAAAGATTGTTGATAATAGTGGAAGTTATGTTACGATGTACTGTGACAATCAAGCTACTATAACTTTTTCTAAAGATCCCAAATATCATAGTAAGGGCAAGCACATAGCTATTAAATATAATTTTGTAAGAGATATTATTGATAAGAAAAAGATAGTTCTTGAGTACATCCCTGCACGTGCTATGCTTATAGATTCTTTTACTAATCCATTGACTAGAGTCATTTCAAGGACATGTAAAATCTTTAGGACATCGTAGAATGTAAAATATTGTAAAGACAATCAAATATATGAAATGTCATAATCTATTCAGTGTATATATCTTTGTTACAATTAGATAAAGTCTCAGTGAGCATGTTGGCGAGTTGAGATTGGTGCACTCACATAGACAATCATCTCTATTTATTAAGTACATATAGAGGTCAGACCATTACTTATAGGATAGCTTATGAAGCTATGAATGAAACATACCTATAAGATGGGGTCATCTTGATAGTTATATCAAGATGAGATCATTTATGAATTGATGATGATCGAAGTAAATATATCCACCATTTACTGAACCTGCTAGAAGTCATATTAGAATTCATAAGTTGAATTCAGGATTAGAATGTATATATCAAAATATGTACAATGTCAAAATTAAGAAATATATACACTCTTTATTAGTAAAGAGAAAAATATCATAGCATATGATTCATACCATATGTGCAATAGCAACAATAAGGGTAGTAGGAGAATGAATCCCTACTTCTCTACTATATGAGACCCTTGAAATTATGAGATAATATCAGTTTTACCCTTAGTGACTATTTAGCTATCTACTTAAAATTTTATCAGTGTCTGCTACTTTAGCATATATCCTAATGACTATGAGTTATTCGATCTATGGAGCATAACTAAGAAATCAACTTATTAGAATGAATAGATTTTAGCTAAAATGGAAGATTAAAATATACTTACATCTTTGGTATTTATTTACTAGTCGACCAATTGTATATATTTTTTAGTATATAAAATGTGATTGCAAATAATTGTATTGATTGGAAATATTTAACATGCTCTCGACATAAGAGTTATTATGAGGGATTAGAGATATTTATATTGATGTAAATAATTTAATCTGAGGTAAATACAAAATATTAATATTTCTAATTTATTTTAATGAGCAGTTATGTAAAGTGTGATAACTTTTTTTAGCTTTAATTGCTCAGTATGCTTATTGTCGCACGAACCATTTTTCCTCAAGTATGTATTGAATGCTCTTATTTAGTCTTTGTGGCTATTTGGTCTTTGTGACTTGACTTGGACGAGTGAGAGATGTTGGTAGTGGGGTAGTGGGCAAGCAGTTATCATGTAACGACATCGTGTATAAATCTGCCCACTTACCTCCTTTATAAATGTGTCCAAGTATAGATGAAGAGGCTGCTGGAACTCTTGGTGTTTTGGTGACTGAGAATAGTCTTAGTCTCTGTGAGAGGAACATCCGCTAAAGGAGGGATATAACTTATGGAATTGGTGAAGGACTATTCATCCAGTAATTCTTCTTCCGACGATGAAGCACGACAAACAAGAACAACAAAGACTTGCTGTCAGTGTTTTGTTTATAGATTTTGTTTCTATTGTTCATGCATTTTATCTCTTTAATAGGAAATTAGAAAATTAGCTTGAGTCATCATAGACCTAAACATATCTAGAAGAGTACCATTTCTTCCTTCGGCAATCCCATTTTGTTGTGGAATTCCTAGGATTATTGTTTGTTGTCTAATAATCCCTTTATCATTACAAATTATCTTAAACTGATCAGATAAATATTTACCCCCATGGTCAGTGTGTAAGGTTTCAACTTTATGATCCAATTGATTCTCAATTTTGTTCTAATAACTCTTTAGACAATCTAATACTTCAGATTTATGATAAATCAAGTACACATAACTATAACGTGTGAAGTCATAAAAAATATAATGAAATAGGAAATTCCATGTCCAGCCTTCAAATTCAACAACCATAAATATTTGAATGAATTAATTGCAATGAAAATTTAGCTCTAATAGTCTTATCAAATAGTTTCCTAGTTGCTTTTCTAGCAAAACAATGCTCACACACAGACAAGTTAATCTTAACATGAGCACCTAGCTGACCCTCTTTATCTAATTTATTCATTTATTTTTGTTCGATATGTCTAAGTCTAGCATGCCAAACTTAAACATCAATAGTAAGAGCAATACTTGAAAACCAACCATTAATACCATAATTAATAACATGTTCTACATCAAGAACCATAAAATCATTCATTTCATAATCATATCCTATTAATATAGAGTTAATACGAAGTTTGACACATCGATTGTAAAAGTTTATACAATAACCTAAATTAAGAAGACTTATAATAGAAATCAAATTCCATCAAATCTCAAGAACATAAGGGGCATCATGTAGAAACATGGTATGCCCACCACATAGATTTAGTTTGGATGTACCAACTTCTTTGACTTCAATTATTGCATTGTTTCCCAAATATTTCCATTTATTGCCAGTTGATACCTGACGGTGGTACTCCATGAATGTTGCTCGATCATGAGCTATATGGTTTGTTACTCTTGAATCTATAATTCATAAAAGATAAGAATCAACTAACAATACTGTACTAGTAACATAATGCTTATGAATAAAAGATAAACATGGATTATCTTTTTTCATTTTAGTACATTCCCAAGCATAGTGACCCTTCTTAACACAGTTATAGTAAATTAACTTGCTTTTAGATTTTTGTCCATGCTTCTTCCCCATGAACTTCTTCTTGTTTGGGCCTCGCCCAGTAACATCAGTTTTGATAGCTTCTTATTCCTTTCCTTTTTATTTTGGAACCATTTACTCTTAATCTTGAATCCGGATGCATTAATAGAACCATCAGCTATAAAAGCTTATCCAGAAATCCTTACAAATTCTATTCTCTCTACCCCAGTTCAATAAAGCATGAGACATCAGTGAAAGTCTTGATAATTTATTGTGAGTTAGATTCTATTTCATGTCTTCCAAAAATCAGGAAGGGAATAGATAACTTTCTGAATTTGTTATTTATTAGTCAACTTATAACCAGCAACCTTTAGTTCCAGAATCATATTAGTAATTTCTCTCATTTGTTACACCATGGATACATTCAGGTGCTTTTTGTAGTTGTCAAACTTAATTGTTAGCTGACAAAGCTTACTCAAGTTTACTCCATTGTACTTTTCTTTCAAAGCAACCCAGACATCATGAGTTGATGGATATGACTCATACTCATAGACTAGGTTATCTACTATTAAACTAATCAATATACCCTTAGTAGCAGAGTCATTTTCCTTCCATGCTTTAAAGGCATCAAGATCACGTTTATGTTGTGCTATTAAACTATCAGTAGGTTCTTCCATAAACTGATTTACAGCCTCTAGAACTTCTTGTTCCTCAAGAACATATTGTATCTTGAGATGTTATATTTTATAATTATTCTCATATAATTTCTCTCACTTAATAAGTTCAACTATAATGTTCTTCGTAGTCATAATCTATCATAAATAAATATATTATTTAGCCATTTAGTGTAATTCATATGTGTGCAATTAATGATTAACTCAATGTAAATTTGAGTTGGTTTAAAAAAAATCAAGTGGTAAACTATATCTCGACTCATCATATGTATAATCCAATTTAATCAACATTGATCAATTATCTTACGCACATCCTATCAAATAAACTAATCATTAAATGAACAATTTAATAAATAAACTAATCATTCATGATAAACATATTAATCTATAACAGTCGGTTTTCAAGTTTGTTAACACATAACCTACTTTGTCATCTTCATATACTATGTTAACACATAACATAAAACCATATATAAACAACTCTTAGAAACTAGATAGATCACTACTACTCCCATTAGGACGGACTCTAGGGCAGTAGTAGATAGGTCATTGTTATTCCCACTAGGATAGACACTAGCGTAGTAGTAATCAACATAATCTCTATTTTCTTAGTTTAGCTAGGGCAACCTCAAGCAGATTGACTTCAGGATTCTCTATTGCCTCTTCTGGATCCTCCTCAGTCTCTTCAGGATCCTCTTCTTGAGGTGGTATATCCTAATCTACATATTGAAGTAGCTCCATACACAACACTGCATATGAGATCTATCCTTCAGAGAGCCCCCATAAATAGTGTGCTACTTCATTGTGGTGTATCAGCAACGATTGAATCAAAGCCCAAATCTGATAGTTGTCCAAGATTGAAAAATCTTGATGCTCAAGTTTCCAAAATAACCTATCAATCATGTCAATATGTCCTTTGACTCTGCAAGAAGGGTAATACTCTATCTCTTGGATAGTCTCCCTCAGCTCATTTCGTCATATATCATGATAAGTCATAGTATATATTACCTGTGGCATCTGGAATTAAAAATAATAAAGTCAGTACAATAAACTGTTGGTTCTTGTTAGGCCGGTTAGAGGGGGGTGAATAGCCTGAAATCAAAGTTAAAATAATCTCTTGCTATTTGAATAGAGCAAGGATACAATATTAATTAAGCAATTATAACATTAAAGAAGAACAACATAAAAGGAAATAAGTAAGAAGGTTATAGTGTTTTACTTGGTTACAACATAGGTTGTTGTTAATCCAAGATAGATGAATGTTCACTAAAATTCTCTTTCGTTGAAGGAGAAGAAGCCTCTTACACACTTTGATAGCTCAGAAAGATGCTAGAAAATGAATATAGAAGTTATTGAATTTCTAGGTTCAGGGGCCTTTTTATAGCTCCTGGAAAATATTATCCATTGCTCGGAGGCACCTTCAGGATGATCCAAGGTGTCTTCAATAGCATCAGCTTTATCTACTGAAGATAAAATTTTAACTTCAACTAACTGTTATTCAATGCACCTTCAACATGCTTGAAAGCGCCTTCCATGAGGCTCTGAAGGCGCCTTTAAGCTCGTTGGAGGTGCCTTTTATAAGGTTGATCAGCTTCCAGCTGGTCTTCTTCATGTGGGTGATGTTTCAGTTATCTGGAGTTGAGCTCACCCGAACTCAACTCCGTCCTTATCCTCGAGCAAGCTATCTCCTTGGCTTCTCATCCCTTGAACGTCGCGGACATCCTTCTAGTTCACTAGTGTACTCTTCCACAGCTTCTCGTCCCCTAGATGCACGAGCTCATCGGCTCCCTTCCTGTGCTATCATTTTCATCAGCTATGTCTTCCGCTAGACTTATTATGCTACTAAGTTCCTGCACACTTAGATTTAAGGCATCAAACACAAATATGACATAACTTAATTTGGTTGACCACATCAAAACTACCACAGAATATTTACAATCTCCCCTTTTTTATATGTATCAACCCAAGTTAAAGTTAGGGTTAAAACAAAATGCAATATAATAAGTGAATGAAAATCGCAATGACACTAATTATTTGCAAAGAAATATAGGAACAAAATTTTCAATTATCCCATCTCCCCCTTAACTTATACCTATTTCTCCCCCTTTGATCACATAAATAAAAGAAAAAAATAAAATAAACAATAAAAAAAATTTAAAAATTTTTCTAGGGGTACATATCAAGAATTATCTGCTTACTAATATTTTTCAGAAATAACTTTCAAAGATATACTATTTTAACTAATTTAATCTTCTATTTTGAAAAAAAAACAATTTAAAAATTAATTTTCATTTTAAACAAATCCTAAATTTTTTTTCCAAACTTAAACAGAATAAAGTTAGAAAAATTTTCACAAAATATATTATTTAATCTAACAGAAATAATTTATTTTATAGAGCAACACAATTTTCAAAAACAAATATTTAAAAATATTTTAACTCTAAAAATTCTATTAATTTTCTTGGATATGTAAAACTTAATATTTATCCAAAAAAAATTAAAGTTTTCAAAAATAATGTTCTATAATTTTTAATAATAAAAACTTTAGTTTCGGTAAAAAAATTTATAATAATTCAGATAATATTAAAAAATGTCAAAAAAAATTATTATGATAGAGAATAATATTTTTATTACAAAAAATAAAATTTTTCAAAAGATAACTCTACAAAATATTTTTAATTTTTAAAATACTATTTTTATTAATAAATTCATAGAAAATAATCTAACAATCAAAAAAATTCAAAAAAAAATTATTTGTAAATAATATTTCCATTTTGTATAGATAAAATTTTGAGCAAAAATATGACATGAAAGTTGATATAATAATTGAATTTATGAAAAAAGAATAAATTAAGTAAATTAATTTTCTAGCACGCATAAAAATTAATTTATTGAACTAATTATGATTTTGGTATCTAAAATAAATTATTTTCTACTGGATTAATAAAAAAAATTCATGGTATATGATTTTTAGGAATTTTTCTAATTTAACCCTTGTGAAATCTAAAATATCCATTAAATCCTTCGTAATTCTTAAATTTTGAATTTTGAAAAATATTCAAATTTACACATGCATAGTTATTCTTCAATTTTTCTATTTGTATTTTCAATTTTTCATTTTCCAATTTGAAGTTATCATACATGTCTAAAGGGCATGAATTTGCTAAGTTTAACTTTAACTTAGCATTTTCTTTTTCTAATTTCACTATATTCTTGGAGAACATTTTAATAAATTGAAATGATTTTTCAGGAGGTAATGCACGTACCTCACTTACCTCGTGGTCTGATGCTCCCACTATTTTCTTCTGAAGATCCTCCCCCTTCATCGATGTTCATCTCTGAGTAACTTTTGGTGTCCCTTTGGTAGTCTACCATCAAGGCTAATCCGGCATACTCTTCTAGTTCCGATTCTGATGACTATGATTCATCCCATGTTTCCTTTAAGTTCTTGTTCTTGTTCTTCATTCTTGTTGGTCTTTTGCCCTTATCTTTCTCCTTCTTCTTTAGTTTAGGTAGTCATCCTTGATGTTCCCTTCTTCTAAGCAATTGTAGCATCGAACTTTCCTTTTTCTCTGAATGTGCTTTTTTATCTGTGACTTGTTAAATTATTAGTTTTAATAAATTTACTAAACTTTCTTACCATTAACACTGGCTGGTCTTCATCAATAGATGTTTCAAAGTCTGGATCATCTATTCTTGCCTTTAGGGCAATGTTATGACTCAACTCTTTCTTTAATTCTACACATCTAGATTCTTGAAATTCTAAAGTTGAAAATAAATTTTCTAATGAACTTACCTCTAGATCTTTTGAAATGTAATAAGAGTCAACTATGGATGGCCATTCTTGTGTTCTAGAGAAAGCATTCAAAGCATACCTTAGTGGATCTCGGTTCGTTACCCTTTCTCCAAGATTCGTAAATCTGGTGATCAGCTCCTTCAGTTTGGCATGTAGTTACACTACTGACTCTCCTTCTTTCAGTCAGAGGTTTGTCAGTTGGTTTCGGAGCAGGTCTCGTCTTGTGAGATTTGATTCGAATGTTCCTTTATGTAGCTCTAGGAACTTCTCCCAAAATTCCTTTGCTGATTCGTAAGTTCCAATTCGATTGACTTCCTGGGGTGGAAGTATGCTTAGCAGGTGAAATTCGGCTCGTCTGTTTGCTACGAAATCCACTTATATTTTTTTGGTCCATTGGTACTCTTCTGTTTTAGCTCATTGTTGATCCTTAGGGGCTATAAAATCATATTTAATTATTAAAAATATTTTAAAATCTATTTTAGAAAATACCTCCATGCATTTCTTCCATATTGTGAACTTCACCTCGAACTTAGGCTGGTAGATGCTTGGTTCGACCATCATTTTGTTATTTCAGTCGACGGTTAGTCCTTCTAAGGTGGTTAGGCTCTTATACCACTTATTGGTTCTTGTTAGGCTGACTAGAGGGGGTGAATAGCCTGAAATCAAAGTTAGAACAATCTCTTGCTATTTGAACAGAGGAAAGATGCAATATTAATTAAGTAATTATAACATTAAAGAAGAACAACATAAAGGAAATAAGTAAGAAGGTTACAATATTTTACTTAGTTACAACGTAGGTGGTTGTTAATCCAAGACAGATGAATGCTCACTAAAATTCTCCTTCGTTGAAGGAGGAGAAGCCTATTACACTCTTTGAGAGCTCATAAAGATGCTAGAAAATGAATACAAATATTGTTGTTGTATTCTTAGGTCCAGGGGCATTTTTATAACTCTTGAAAAATATTATCCGTTGCTCGGAGGCACCTTCAGGATGGTCCAAGCGCCTTCAATAGGATAAGTTTTATCCGCCGAAGATAAAATTTTATCTTCGGCTAACTGCTATTGAAGGTACCTTCAACATGCTTGAAGGCGCCTTCCATGAGGCTTTGAAGTTGCCTTCAAGCTTGTTGGAGGTGCCTTCCACAAGGTTGATCAGCTTCCAACTGGTCTTCTTCGCGTGGGTGATTCTCCAATTATCTGAGTTGAGCTCACCTAAACCAACTTCAACCTTCTTCTCAAGCAGGCTTCCTTCCAGTTTCTCGTTCCTTGAACGTCATGCATATCCTTCTTATCCACCAGTATACTCTTCCGCAGCTTCTCATCCTTCAGATGCACGAGCTCGTCGGCTCCCTTCCCGTGTCATCCTTCTCGTCCCTACGTCTTCCACTTAACTTCTTGTACTCCTAAGTTCCTGCACACTTAGACACAAGGCATCAAACATAAACATAACCTAAATTAACTTAGTTGACCATATCAAAATTACCACCGGGTACTTACACAAACTAGTAATAAAACTAATTTAATTCAATTCAAAATATGCATAGAACCAATACACTATGAATACAATAAGCAATCAATAGGTATAGGGAAATTCTTCTAAAATTTTCTACTTCAAATACAAATAATTTTCCCTTATTTAAATTCATTTTTCACAAAGAAAAATGCAATTTAAAAAATACTAAATAATTTAGAAAAATATTCTAAAACAAAATCAGAATATTAGTTTGAACCTACTTATGGTCATAATGCGGTCACTACCAACTCTAGAAATCAGATCCTGAGTGGCACAAGTGGGTTTGATTGTGTTGGGTTTGAGTGTGTTGTCGGCTGATCCCAAGAACCTCAAGCGCCACTGCATTTTATTTGCTCAAGTCTGGTCCAATTAGACTCCTCAAGTCAAAGCCGAGTCTGAGTAGGTTCATCTCGGTGCCTACATGGCTAACATATCCACATGGCAGACCTGAGTCACGTTGTTAACCAAGTTCGAGCACCTACTTGTCATACATGAGTCACTCGATTTGAAGATAATGCTAACTCCTTAGTCAGCTGAGTCCAGGTATTAGCTTGGTCCAATGTTCTCATAATAATTAATATAATAAGAACTTAAGAACTAATCTAATCAGACTTCTAAACTAGTTTTTCAAACTCAAGCCCAAGCCTAAGCCTAAGCCCAAGCCCAAGCCCAATTAATTACCCAAGCCAGTGATCGAAGCAGAAGCATGAAACAAGAAAAATTTTGTTTAACATGCATTACGCTTATGTTTTTTTTAGCAAATTCCTAAAGGGCGCGCATGAAATTTCATTATTTCGAAAAGGTGTACCAAAGTTTCATTATTCCCAAAAGGTTCATCCGTCACGCCCCGAACATTTATTTGTCCAACTGAATAAATGGTACCCTAATGACAATGTTAGATACAATATGATATAAACCCATAACACAAACACAAACACAAACACAAATATATAGCTGAAGACATAAATCAAAACATAACACAATAGAGAGGGATTTACATAATCCCCATACAACATAGAAAAAATAAATGACTGCCTACCGGTGCAACTTTAACACAACAAACCACATAACCAAGTAAAAGTAGTCACAAGGCTAAAATCCAAATCTAAGTCAAATTATTACATAACCAGATCCAAAATCCAAAGTACAAATAAAGAAAAAGAATATTACATAGAGAAACGTTTTCAAATGTAACATGGGACTGGCAATCAGGATTCTCTAAGCGACTCTATATCATCTACCTGCTACCTGAGGAAAACAAAGTACAACAAGGTAATGAGTTCAAATGACTCAGCAGATAATAGAAGATAATGCATGATCTAAACATGAGGAGAGCAAAAGTATACTATCTCAAAGGTAAATACTCACCATCTGAAGATGACATAAGTATGCATATACTACATAATCAACCTACTTAGCTACAAATAATACCACGAGTAGTGCTAGGTAATGATCAACATGAGTAACCATATTATAAGTATGTACAAGTGCAAGAAACAGTAATAGATCATCATATGTGGGAGAAATACTCCACCATAAGGAATATCATCAATTGTAGGAGCAACGCTCCACCACCAGAAACATCATCTACTATGTGAGCAACACTCCACCACAAGAAAAACAAATGACCAAGATATCTAGTTATCTAGTTATGGACTCTAGGAGATCACTATACCACAGATAACCCATGGCTAGTCCGAAATGTCAAGGTCCTTGTCTTTGGAAGATGACTCTACCATAGATAACTCGTGGGCAGATAGGTTGTAGCTATCTAGCTACAATCTACGAGAGATCACTCTACCATGTACACCCCGTGGGCAGCCCAGGATATAGCAACCCACGGATAATAATATAGCAAACATATCACAATCACTGCCAACTCTCTCAACATCGTAGTGGAGGCATAATCATCAATCACTCATAGGAGGCTTAGTTAACAAGATATTCTAGTCACTGTTTACTCTCTCAACATCGTACTAGAGACATAATCGTCAACCACTCATAGGAAAGTTAACAGGATATACTGGTCACTATCAACTCTCTCAACATCGTAGTAGAGACGTAATTGTCAATCACTCATAGGAGACTTGGTTAACAAGATTTGTATACAACAACATAGTGTAGTGTTACTTACATAATAACCAACTACATCAACAGGAATATATGAACTCTATGCAATAGTACATAATCATACATAGCCAAAATCGATTAATGGACCTAGAGGGCTTGGAATGACATGAAAATAAATTCTATGAGCTTATCTAGTTCTTATAGTTATTTTCATGCCTTAAATATCAATTTAACTCAATATAGTGAGAGTAGTGGTTTTTTTAATATGAATTAGATTTTTAAGATACATTCATATTCAAAAATATCATTGCTCTAAATATAGTAGATCAAATTCATATTTAAGGGCATGAATATAATCAAGAGAACTAGATGAATGTATAGAAACTAGTTTTATGTTATTCCAAGCTCTCTAGATTCATTAGTCAGTTTCGACCGAAATTAACTTATGGACCTAGAGCTCAAAATGATATAAAACCAGTTTTATATGTTTGTATAGTTCTCCTAATTATATAAATACCCTTAAATATTAATTTGACCCGCTATATTGAGAGAAGTGATTTTTTGAACAAGAATTATATTTTTTAGATACATTTATGTTCAAAAAAATCACTGCTCTCAATATCTTGGGTCAAATTGATGTTTGAGACCATGTATATAATCATAAGTACTAGACAAACTCATAAGATCTAGTTTCACATTATTCCGAGCTCTCTAGGTCCATCAACCAATTTTGACCGAAACTCTTTAGGTTCATTCGGCCAAAATTGGTTGATAGACCTAGAGAGCTCAAAATGACGTTAAACCAGGTCTTATAAATTCGTCTAGTTCTTATGTTTATATCCATGTCTTCAAACATCAATTTGATTCAATATATTGATAGCAGTGATTTTTAAATATAAATTAGATTTTTTTAGATATATTCATGTTTAAAAAATTATTGCACTCAATATAGTGGGCCAAATTGATATTTGAGGGCATTTATCTAATCAGGAGAACTAGACAAATACATAGAAATTGATTTCATGCTATTCTAAGCTCTCTAGGTCCATTAGCCGATTTTGACCAAAATTGGCTACTAGACTTAGAGAGCTCGAAATGACATGAAACTAGATCTTATTTGTTTGTCTAATTCTCCTAATTATATAAATGTGCTCAAATATCAATTTAACTCACTATATTGAGAGAAGTGATTTTTTTAATATAAAATAGTCTTTTTTAAAAAAAAAATTGATTTGATTGCTACATTTGTAGCAGTCAACTGGGAACAGTAACAAGGACAAAAATGGAATTGGGTATTCAATTAGTTAATTTTGAAACTAGGGTACATGATTTGGGTATTTTGAAAACTTTCCTACGTGACTTGATAAAAAGCTATAGTTTAATTGGAGCATAAGTGAAATGCTAACCCTAAAACACTGCCAACACTCGTCGCCATCTACTACTTTTTGCCCATCGGCCAAAAATGGAGGAAACCTTCGTGGGAGGTG
>JBBMJZ010000074.1:2788574-2800637 GCA_037833815.1 Zingiber zerumbet | reverse complement strand
CTTAGTAGAATAAAGACAGATTAATATATGAAATTTAAGTTCAGCAATATAGACGTAATGAAATAATTATTAAGATAGGAGATGTGAATTATCTGGAACTGAGAGGTTTAAATATTTAGGATCATTTTTGTAAAACGATTGAGAGATTGAGAGAGATGTCTTACATAAAATACAAGTATGATGGTTGAAATGGAAAAGAGCATCGGGTGTTTTATGTGACTATAAAGTACCTCTAAAACTTAAAGGAAAGTTTTATAAAATTACAGTTAGACCTGCTATATTGTATGAAGCTAAATGTTGGGTTATGACTAGAGTACATGAGTAAAAGATGCGAGTTGCAGAGATAAGAATGCTAAGGTAGATGTGTGAACATATTAGGATAGATAAAATAAGAAATAAGTGCCTTAGAAAGAGTCGAAATTGCATCTACGAAAAATTCTGAGAGACGCGTTTAAGATGGTACGGGCCTGTACCTAGATAACCAATCAATGCTTTAGTTAGGCGATGTAAAATTATAACAACACGCATATCAAACTAGGAAGAGGAAGACTAAAAAGACTTGGTTAGGAATAATAAAATAAGATAAAATTTATTTAAATATAGATAATGATATAGTAAGAGGTAGAGTTCAATGACGTAAAAGGATTCATATAGCTTCCCTATCTATTGTGATAAAGCTTGATTGTTATTATTATTATTATTACTGTAGGAAATATAGTTACTTGGTTATGTGAATTTATAGTTTTGTGGACTGGTTTAACTTTTACTATTTTAAAGTCAAGTTTTTATAGGAAAAAAATCATGTTGAATTTCTTATTTCTGGATTGTTTTCTCTGAGTGAGTTATTATCTTCCTCGAGTGGGGTTGAAGGTTATATGTAATATTATAATTATTTGAATTTGAATTTTATAATTATATGTGGTATTTGTATATGATATTATAATTATATGTGATATCTGTACGTGTTATTATAATTATATGGCGCTAATAATTATATATGATTAGAATTATTTTCTAACTACAATGTACACTATATACTATGAATGTTAACGACAGTACGCATCGCATGTAGCGAATGATTGTGGTGATAAAAGGTGTATACTCTCACTCTCAGTGCCTCCGTTAAATCATCTCAGGCTCAACACGAAGAAGCATGTAGTGAATGATCGTAATCATGGGCACATGCCCACTGTAAATTGAGTTAACCTTAGTGCATTGGTGTGCGTTAATGATGTCTTGTGACTTTAGATGGTTTATAATTGTGCAGCGTGGCTCCGGACGTGGATAGAATAATTGGACGTTATGAAAACGTAAATTTGTTGTAATGATGTAATGGTAGAATAAGGAGTTTTATAATAAAAAAAATCAGATACAACCATCCGGAATGAACAGAATCTAAATGATTCTGAGTTTTATGCCTAATTATTCAATTAAAGAATTCAGAAAAATCTGAATAGCATATCAGTTATTAACAAATATATATTATGCTTTATTCGTTATCGCTTATCACTTGTCCATCACACTTGCAAATTCTTTAAAATATTATTGAAAAAAGAAATCAACTCTTTATTTTTTTAATTGCTATTAGAAGGATCTCAAACTAAATTCTATGACGAACCTAATCTGAAAGCGATGGGCCATGGAAACCACGTTTCACATAAATGTTATAAATGGATCCAAACATTTTTAAAAATAATAAGATAGCCTTAAAACTTACCCGAAAATATCCTGAAATTTTGGTATGTAATTTAATTCCGCGATGCAAGTGGGGTGTCTTATGAGAAGTTAGTGTTGGGAACATTATTTAGATAGAAATTATTTTTAAATCATATAATTATATTATGTAACTATAAATATATATATAATGAAATTGTAAATTTTATATCAGCAGGTGTTTAGTCTAATAAAGTAACGTAAATTAATATGAACTATTTAACCTGAAAGGTATATATAATATGGTAGATTCATGTTTTCTTCTCCATGTCTCCAAGGATTTCTTCTTGCCAAACCTAGCAAAGTATATTGGTAACTATATCCAATATGATTAACTCCCCGACGAAACTGCGATACCTTTACCAGTATAATCTACAGAAAAGTGGCAAGGAAGGATAATAAACCGCAAATAGGTAAAATAATAGGCAAGAGGTTCACGTTTCCCGTGAGAAAGTAGAGTCTTCCTCTCCTTACACCAGACTCTTGCTTGAGCAGTTGTACATTTCCAACTTTGGAATTGCATTATTCAGTTGTCTTGCTGCATTTAAGAAGAAGCCATATTTTCTTATATGCATATACGGCTAGCTACACTTAGCTCCGAAGGTTTTTTGGTCTGCCACGTGTCTGTGCATCTGACAATGCTAATTTGTTGACTGTCTATATTATCAATTATGACGTACCCAAGAAACACTTTGAAGTTTGAACTTGACCGACTTCCAACAACAGAGACATTCCATAACATACACACTAAAAGATCTAATAATGAGACACTAGAGGCTGATATAAAGGAAGCTTGAGGGTGTGTTCAATGGACGATGAAAACATCAGTTTTTCATTACTGATATAGAAGAGAAGCAAGGTGTGGCATGCGAGCATGTACTCATTGAAGACCATACTTGGAAAGGATCCCAGCCAATTTATCCTTTGTCAGGGGCTGCAATTGCAAACCAAGAGAACGGCAGCTAAAATATTCCCTCTTTAACTAATATAATTAACTACTCGATCAAATGACCATGAAATACACATGATCCATAGTATATGTACCTTCTCAACGAATTCGTCGGCGCCGGCTCTAAGAAACAAGTCCCTATCGCACTGCTGGCTGTCCGCCGAGAGAGCCACGATGGGGGTTTTCACTCCCAGTAGTCGTAGCTGCTTTGTGGCCTGTAACCAGATCTAGTGATCAAATATATAAAGAACTGCAAGATGAGATGGGAAAAGAGTGGAAAGGAGGAGAATAGAACAGACGCATGCATGGTATACCTCATGGCCATCCATGACCGACATTTCCCTGTCCATGAGGATGAGGTCGTAGGACTTGCCTTTCTTGACCGATTCCACCGCCACCTTCCCGTTCTCCGCCTCCTCCAATGCTATCCCTTGCTCCTTCATCAACTTACGCACCACCACCTGCAGCCGCCGCCGATCGAACAAGTCCTTTGAAGAACGGGAAAGATTTATCGAGTACTCACCCGGATGATGGCATTGTCCTCGACGACGAGCGCTCGTCTGCCGCGGGAAGATACAGCCGAGTTCGCCATGCGAATAGAAACGGGTGAAGAGCAGACGATGCGCAGGGCGGATTAAACGTGGCTACTACTTGTATCATTTGTGGGTGAGCTGTCCGTTGCTCCCCCGGTGTCGTAGCGTGCGCTGCGATAGTGGCCGGATATGGTAACCCGGTGAACATCCCAGGAACTTGCAACGTGGCAAACGATGATAACGCTCATTCCGAACGTCCCGTCACTTCGATGTAAATCACGATATCGATCAGACACCTGACACACGGGAACTTCGCCCAAGAGCACACGCTCACCGGGATTCGACCTCAGGCTTAGGTGGCAACGTCTCAGCCAGTACCAGCCGGATCGCCCGTGGAGCCCTCTTACTGTATCAATGCACTTGCAGTTGCAGATGCAGGCGCAGCCTCCGCAGGTGACTCCGTGCCCGGCTGCTGCCGTTGCTTGTCGCCGTCATAGTCTCGTGGGGCCCGGCGTAGTAGACTATTGCCCCGTTCAGTGAACTGATAAGTAAAGTTCGTCATTTCCAAATTTAGCAAGCGTTGCCTGATTGACAGGTGGATACGCCGCCACTGTGAAGAAAAACGGCTGCGTTACGATGGGCCCCGCCGTGAAAGAAAAATAGTCTGACGTCAGCCGTTGTGCTCAACGGCTGTGGTGAAGGCAGGCTCGAGGGATGGGGATAAAACTTGGAGATTTTTTATATTGATTTTGATGGACTTAAATTTTTTTTATTTAATTCTTTATTAATAATAAATAAATAAGTGTCGGATTAAATTTTTAAACATATGCTATATTTTGATGGTTGGCGACGCAATAGCAATAGGAAATACCATCAAAATTAATCAGGGAAATTTGTATGGCGATCGATTTGAAGAAAGAAAAGCTAATTAACAGCTAGCTGCCGACTAGAATACAAGAGCTTGCATCAGGTTTGCTGTCGGACGGACATAATGAAGCCGGGTGCTGCGAGGCCGCCGTTCACCTTCTTCTTTGCCGGAGAGGGAGGGAAGCGAATAGGAGACGGAAATAAATGGAAACCAAAACGGAGAAGGAAGCAAAATTTCTATTCAAATGAGCACAAAGCAGATCAAGGAAGAAATCGACCAATTTGGGAAGAAGTGGGCTTGGCTACGAATAAGCCAACTTATGGTTCGTGGATGCTTGTGCCTTGCGCAGAAGCAGATAAGGAAAGATATACTTTCCCATTCGGATGGGTCTGGGAAATATAGAAACACCACAAGAGCAAATTTACCAAGGATAAAGATTGCAAATCTTGGAAGTGGACCGCTATGAGAATCCTGAAATAGCAAATGGCGCAGCAATGGATAAGCTCGCAACCAATGTGGAAGTGGCTGATGTGCCCCTCGCATGTGGGAGAGAGACAAAACACAGATTAGACTTCAAAGAATGATAAGCAGACAGGAACAGAGCCGCTGCCGATAAATCAAATGTTCACGCAGGGACATAAATGAATCGAATATTTATGATTAAATTTAATATTTAATTTAATAAAAATTTATTTATATAGGTCGACTAATGAATAAATTTGAATAACACATTAAATTAACTAAATAAACTTAAATGTATACGTCTTTAGCTATTTAATATTTATGAACAATGTTCATGAATAATATTTGTAAACAATATTCTTGAATCATGTTCATCAATAAAATTCTTATCTATATACTAAATAAACGATGAAACTTTTAAAACGAACAAACAAGTTTGTATTATCAAATTCAATAATGAACCAAAGAATCTTAAAATGTAAAAAGTTCATACAATCAATAAGCATGAATTAAAAGTTCAATAACATCTAAACAAATCAAGTTTAAGTCAAACTTAAACTAAGCTCAAGCTCATAAACAAACTAAATCAAGTTTGAATAATCATTTCAATAGCTTAATTCATTTTAGGCTCTACTTGATTTGGCTTGACTCAGTTACCTTATCATACAAGCTTGAACACTACAAAATTTGGTTAGGCTTGGCTCGTTTATAGCCCTACGTCCATGAGAAATTTGATATTCGATTTGATAAAAGTTTATTTATGTTCGTTGAATAAACACAAAGTTAATTAAATGCGTAAACTTGAATAACTCATTAAACTAAATGAACAGAACGCATATGTTAGGTTCGTTAATGTTCATGAACAAAATTTATGAACTGTTCGTGAATAATATTCAAGAACAAAGTTTGTGAACTATGTTTTTAATAAAACTTGCCGCCACAGGTTGATACAGTTAGTATCTGCATAGGTGATTGTTTTAATATATAGGTCTTGGGGTAAATTTCCAACAAGTGCAAAATACGTTACTGGATGTCTGATCTTCCCCATGCAAAAGGCCGCTACGCTATGTCAAATGATCCTCGTGATTTATCTCTTACAAAGAGTATGGGACTGCCTTGGAGTGGTCGCTAAGGTGACGACCTCACCTTTTGCTTCAATTAATAAAACTCTTGTTAATATGATAAACAAAGAAATAAAATTTTAAAACACTACAACAAAAATTGTAATAGACAATATGATAAAACTGGTATAATTAACATTGCTGTTAAAAGTGTGCTCAATAGAATTTTAAACCATTATCTTTTAATTCCAAAGTCTATAGTTTCACAACGTTTAAAATTGAGCGCGATAGATAACAGTTCTGCAACAGTTTTTAAACTATTGTTTTTTAATACAAAAGACAAATAGAAGATGAATGAAAAATAGATCTATTTCAATCAACAGTATATTATTAAATAAACAACAAAGATAAACATATAAACTATCATCCTTATACTTATATAACAAACATCATTATTCCCATACAAAGAAATTTTAATTAGGAGATATTTAAAACTAATCCTTTCAACTATATCCTATTGCATGAACTTGAAGGATCTTGGTAGATGTTACTTATCCTCTTGCCTTGAATGTATAAGTACCCCGTGGTAGTTTTGATATGGTCAACCAAGTTAATTTAGGTTATGTTGTATTTGATCCTTGTGTCTAAGTGTGCAGGAACTTAAGAACACAAGAAGTCAAGCGGAAGACGCAGCTAGCAAGAATGATGGTATGGGAAAGGAGTCGACGGGCTCGGTGCATTTGAAGGATGAGATGTTGCGGAAGAGTACACGAGTAGACTAGAAGGACGTGCATGACGTTCAAGGGATGAGAATTCAGGGAGGAAACTTGCTCGAGGAGAAGGTCGGAGTTGGGTTCGGGTGAGCTCAACTTCGGTTAGCTAGAGAGTCACCCAAATGAAGAGATCAGCTACTAAGGAGCTGATCTGCCACTTAAGGCGCCTTCGATGAATAGTACGAAGGCGCCTTCCAGCCCTTAAAGGAGCTTTCCCTAGCCGTTATCCGAGGATAAAGTTTTATCCTCGGGAGATAGAATTTATTCGATGGAAGGCGCCTTGGACCACCTTGAAGGTACCTTTAAGCTATGGATAACATTTTTCAGGAGCTATAAAAAGACTTCTGGACCTAGGAAATATTCAACAACTTCTGTATTAACTTTCCTAGTTATTTTTGAGCTATCAACGTGTGTAAAAGGGTTCTCCTTCTTTAATGAAGGAGATCTTCTAGTGCTTTTCAATGCCTTGAATTAACAACCACCTAGGCTGTAACCAAGTAAAACTCTAGCTTTTTACCTACTCTCTTTAAGTTGTTATTTCTTTTATTATTGTTATTTTTATTGTGCTACTAATCAAATCAAAAGGAATGAGAAGGGATTATTTTTTCTTGTAGGTAATTCATCCCCTCTTACTGGCCCCGCTATACCAACAATTGGTATCAGAGCCAAAATGTCTCAGAAGGACTAACCACCGACTGAAGCACTGAGACAATGGCCAGACTGACAATCTACCTGCCGAAGTTTGAGGGGGATTTTGGGACATGGAAAAAAGGCATGGATGTATTTTTCAAAACAGACTTTGAGTTACTCTTAATCATTAAATTAAATATGGTTTTATAGCCCCTAAAGATTAACAATGAGCCAAAAAATAAGAGTACCGGTGGACCAAAAAGGATCAAGTCGACTTCATAGCGAATGGATGAGCCGAGTTCCATATGCTAAGCGAAATTCCACCTCAGGAAGTCAATCATATCAGAGATTACGAATTATCAAAGGAACTTTGAGAGAAGTTCTTGGAGCTACACGAAGGAATGTCTGAAGCAAAGCTCACGAGAGGGAACTTGCTCTGGAACCAGCTGATGAACCTCCGGATGGAAAACGGCGAAACAGTCGCACATCTGCAGTCGAGGATAAAAGAACTCATCATCAGACTTATGAATCTCGGAGAAAAGGTAACGAACCGAGATTCATTAAGGTACACTTTAAATGCATTTTCTAGGACACCCGAGTGGACATCAATAGTTGACTCATTATATATATCTAAAGACCTCAAAGTTAGTTCATTAGAAAAATCTATTTTTCACTTTTAAACTTCACAAATCAAGATGTGCAGACTTATGAAACAAAAAAAAAAAACAACCCACAACATAGCACTAAAAGCTAACCAAAAAGGAGAACCAGATCTAGTCTCCGAAGAATCAATCGATGAAGATGAAGCAACATTATTGGTGAGAAAGTTTAACAAGTTTATTAAATCTAATAAATTTAATAAGTCGCAGGTGAAAAAACACTTTCGGAGCAAAAGAAAGGCTCAGTGTTACAACTGCTAAGAAGAAAGGTAAATCAAGGACGACTACCCGAAATTAAAGAAGAAGGAGAAAGATAAGGGCAATAGACGAACAAAGTCGAAGCACAAGAACTTGAAAGTTACGTGGGATGAATCATCGTCCTCTGAGTCAGAGATTGAAGCTTACGCCAGACTAGCCCTCATGGCAGACCACCAGAAGGATACCGAAAGTTTATTAGATATGAGCATCGACGAAGAGAGAGGATCTTCATAAGAAAGCTGCGATGAAGGGGGAGCATCAGAACATGAAGTAAGTGAGGTACGTGTACTTTCTCTCAAACAGTCTTTCCAATTTATTAAAATGCTTTCAAAGAACATATTACAATCAGGAAAAGATAATGCTAGATTAAAATTAAACTTAACAAAGTCATGCCCTTTAGATATGTTTGATAATCTAAAAATAAAAAATAAAAAATTGAAAGCACAAATAGAAAAACTAAAAAATAACTATGCATGCTTGAATTTGAATAACTTTCAAAAATTAGAATTAAAAAATAATGGTAGAATAAACTGGTACATTAGAAGACACCAAGGTTAAATTAAAAAAATCTCAAGAAATTATGTACCTCCAAAATCTTTGGTAAATCCAGTAGGTATGAACTTATATTGGGTTCCAAAAACTTTTATAGATTAAAATTTCCAAAGTTTTGAATGATTAGGATAGAAATTATTTTACTATTTTTTTTTCTATTAAAATATCTTACTCAAAATTTTTATACTTATATAAAAGCAGTATTTATATTAAGGAGTCTTTTTTGGATTTTATTTTTTTGTTGAGTTATTTTCTATAAAATTATCAACAAAAAAAAAATTTTTAAAATTTAAAATTATTCCACAGACTTATTTTTTGGAAAATTATTTTTTTGTGATAAAATATAATATTCTCTATCAAAATAAATAATTTTAATGTTTTTTTACTAGTAAGTTATTTCTTATGAATTTGTTAACAAAAAGGTATTTTTTAAATTAAAAATAATTTTAAGACTTATATTTGAAATCTTTTATTTTTCTGGGATAAAGCATGATGCGTTCTATCATAATAAAACTTTTTATTTTTTAAATCTAAATTATTATGAATTATTTTTCAAAAATTTAATTTTTAATAAAAATTTAGGAAAAAAGAAATTCGGGAACTTTGATTTTTCTAATGTTCAACAAACTTTTGTCCATATTCATAAAATTTTGGAAGAATTTTTTAGAATTTAAATATATTTTTAAGATTTATCTTCAAAAATACAATTATTCTGATAAAATAAATTAATTCTGTTAATTAAACTAATTCTTTTTTCTATAAAATTTTTTCTACTTATATAAATTATTCTTTTTTATATTTGACGAAAAATTATAGAAAACTATTATCTTACTGATAGTTCCTATTATTTACCCCTAGACAAATATTTTAATTTTTTTTAACAGTTTATTTTATTTTTTTCTAATTTTTTTATTTGATCAAAGGGGGAGAAATAGATACAAGTTAAGGAGGAATAAGGACATTAAGGACATTTTTTCACTATAATTTTATTGCTTAATTCATTGGATTGTAATATTTTATTCTAATTGCGATATTGCTTAATTCATTTATCATGTTATTACCTTCTATTTAACCCTAACTTTAACTTGGGTTGATGCACATCAAGAAAGAGGAGATTGTAAGTACCCATGGTAGTTTTGATGTGGTCAACCAAGTTAAGTTAGGTCTTGTTATATTTGATCATTGTGTCTAAGTGTGTAGGAGCCTAGGAACACAAGAAGTCGAGCGGAAGATGCAGCTAACGAGAAGGATGACACGGGAAAGGAGTCGACGGGCTCGGTGCATCCGAAGGATGAGATGTTGCAAAAGAGTACACTAGTGGACTAGAAGGATGTGTATGACATTCGAGGGATGACAAGCTAGGGAGGAAGCCTACTTGAGGAGGTCGGAGATGGGTTCGGTGAGCTCAACTATGGTTAGCCGGAGAATCACTCAAGTGAAGAGATCAACTACTAAGGAGTTGATCTGCCACTTGGAAGGTGCATTCAATAAATAGTACGAAGGTGTCTTCCAGCCCTTGAAGGCGTCTTCCCTAGCCGTTACCCGAGGATAAAGCTTTATTCTTAGGAGATAAAATTTATCCGATGGAAGGCACCTTGAAGGCGCCTTCCCTAGCCGCTACCCGAGGATAAAGTTTTATTCTTAGGAGATAAAATTTATCCGATTGAAGGCGCCTTCAAGCTACGAATAACATTTTTTAGGGGCTATAAAACGACCCCTAGACCTAGGAAAAATTCAACAATTTCTGTATTAACTTTCCTAGTAATTTCTGAGCTATCAACGTGTGTAAAAGAGTTCTCCACCTTCAACGAAGAAGATCTTCTAGTGTTTTTCAATGCTTTGGATTAACAACCACTTAGGTTGTAACTAAATAAAACTCTGGCCTGTTACCTATTCTCTTTAAGTTATTATTTCTTTTATTATTTTTATTTTTATTTTTATTGTGCTACTAATCAAATCCAAAGAAACGAAAAGAGGTTATTTTTTCTTGTAGGCAATTTACCCCACTCTTGCCGGCCCCGCTGCACCAACATAACATTCTTTACTCATTGACTTTAACAATCTTTTCACTTAAATCCCAAAGCATTCTTGTTAGTTATTTGTCCTTGGCATGGTTACTTGTATCCTCTTCATTGCAATCATTGAAATACTTCCTAGTCACACTCTTGAGGTTCAGATACAGTGCCACATAACATGTAATTACTGTTCCCTATAATCATCTATAGAAATCTATTATCATCTCATTTCCTTTAGAATTGATTAATATTTTACATGGAATTCCTTGAATAAAACTAGGATTAAACTAAGGTGCAAGTTAGTTTAGCTCTATTGCTATATAAAAGACAGTGATCAACAAGTTTAACAAACCTGAGGTACATTCTTCCATAAGAAAGAAGTGTTTGTAACAAAGAAATGTTTGTCCTAGCATGCAACATCATTTAGTTTTGTAATTGACACAATAATTTTTATGAATAAGGCATGCATAAATTTCCAAGTGGCATATCCAAATGGACATCTCTAATAACAAGCTTAACTTTGGCTACAATTAAAACAAACAAAAAAGTTGCCATAAAAACTAATAAAATGAATGGCTTAGCAAGCTTTAAAAAAAATCCATCAAAGTAGTTAGTGTTGGTTCCTTGTGGCCGGGAAGAGGGGGTGAATTGCTTGAAAATAAAAATGCAAACCTTTCTTGACTTTTCAAGCTAATTTAATAAACACTTGTATAAACAGAATTAAGAAGCTAATTAAAAAGGAAAAGGTAGATCTTTTACTTGGTTTGCAATCAGGAAATTACTAATCCAAGACGTTGAAAGCTCACTAAAGTCTCCTTTGAGAGGAGAAGCCTCTTATATAAGTTAAAGCACCGAATTACAAAGCTAAACTGAAAGTAGATCAGTTACAAATGTTATGCTGAACTACTAGGATCAGGATTTATTTATAGCCCTACTTCAGTTGCCTGGAAGGGTTCTGGGCACCTGGGCGTAGATACACTTTAATCCACGATGTAATGGATCACGATAATGTGGCAAATGATAAATTTTGTGATTCGAACGCTTGGACCAGGTCTAGGCACCCAGACCGGGCTAAACTAGCCTGCAACCGGGGCTCGCACCCGAGGTGTCCTGGCTGCCCCAGGTGATCCCGTCGTCTGGAATAGCTCCAGGAGCCCGGACCAGAGTCAACTCCTAGTTGACTTTCTGTTAAGGTCTCTGCTTTGGTTCCGCTCGCTTGGGTGATTTTGGCCATCCAGAATAGGGCTCACCCAAACCTTTTTTCTGGCCTTTTCGAGCAACCTTTCGCTCTGGCTTCTCGTCCCTCGGAGACGTTGCAGGCTTCCTTCTCATCCGCTAGCTTACTCTTCCACAGTGCCTCATCAATCGGATGTACTGAGCCCGTCGACTCTGTCTCATACCGTCCTTCTCGCTAGCTGCATCGTCTTTCGCTCGACCTCCTGCACTTTTAAGTTTTTGTACACTCAGACACAAGGCATCAAATTATAACATGACTAAACTTGACTTGGTTCATCACATTAAAACTATCATAGGGTACTTACAATCTTCTCCTTTTTGATGTGCATAAACTCAAGTTCAAGTTAGGGAAAA
>JBBMJZ010000074.1:2680708-2715044 GCA_037833815.1 Zingiber zerumbet | reverse complement strand
GTCTTGACTTTGGGATCTACTTAAGGCCTTGGCCTTTTTCTTTCTTTTCTTTATCTTTCTTATACTTTTCTTAAACTTAAAATACTGATAGGGTATTTTTTCCATATGCATCTATAAGTGAAACTAACTAGGTAACACATAATCATGCATAGAACACAAAAGAAATCTACACATACAATATTTCTACGACTAGAAATCAACGGAAAACACCTCTTACTGCAGGTGAGCAGTACTTACAGTATTATCTTGAACTTACTAACACGAAACCTCTCTAGGATTCTGGTGAAACTTGAGATCCTCGTGCTTTGCTTACGTCCACACGTTCCTCTCGTCGAGACTAGTCGGAAAATATCCAAAAGCTCCCTCGAAATTGTCCTAGCCGGCCACTATAAGAAGCCTTAGGCTTCTTTTGTTTTTTTTTCACCCAAGTTAAGGAAGAATTCGGCGCACAAAAGAAAGAGGAGAAATTAGGTCGAGAACCCCCTTATTTGACTTAAGTTCTTCTATTTATACCTAAAGGTATTTATTAACTTTTCTCTGCATAAAATTATTCTGCTCTCTTTTCTTTCAGCACACCCCTACTAGGGCACCTGCTCATCTTGACATTCTTAAGACTTTGCTTACTAAGGGGTTCCCGGGTCGAACCTCGACCTGACAACTTTTTGTTGCAACTTTATTTCTTTTGGTAAAAATACCAAACGACCTCCGAAAATTCTAAAAAATACTCTAAAAATCTCTAGAATATTTATAAAGCATTTCTAAATATTTATAGGCACTTTCAGAGCTCCAAAACAAGGAAATTTTGGGGTGTTATACTCACAGTCACTCCCCTCTAGTGACCTTTACTCACCTGCCAGACGTTCGGTCAGTCCTTCGACCTGTTTGGACTTCGTGCCAGCTATCCGATCAGCCCGTTGACCTACCTAGACTTCGTGCCAAATGTTCGGTCAGCCCGTCGACCCACTTAGACTTCATGCCAGCTATCCGATTGGCTCGTTGACCTAGCTGGGTTTCGTGTCAGACATTCGATCAGCCCGTTGACCTGTCTGGGCTTCTCCTGCACACTCGATCAAAGTGTTAGAATAACAAAACTAACTTAACCTAATTTATCATTCATCAAAACCTGAGTTAGACCGTTAGTGCTAACCGCACCAATAGTTGGAGCTGTGCTAATTGCTGCCAAATTTTGTGATCAAGGCTGATGTAGGTGATCAATGAAGTTAAGGTTCATGAGTATAGAGCAAGGGAAGTTAATAGCAGGAAATTTTCAGATTAAAATGAGAATATTTGATCAAAGTCTCAATTAGATGGGTAATTTTGATGTTATGGTACTGCACAACTACTGCTGTGGTGTTGAATCTTGGATTAAAAACTTGTTTCTGAGTTTTAGAAGTGCAGAAATGATTTGGGATTAAACTCCTTTAAATCTGATTGTTTTGTTTAACTTATGTTGAAGTTTGTTAACAGCTTGGAGTTGTTGAAGCTATGCTTATTGTAGCTGTATTCTGCTGGTGTTGAAATTTAAGTTGCTGATTTTCAAAATCTAGAATCTAAACTGAAATTTCTGCAATATCTGATTTTATAGAGATTAAACCAATGAACCAACAAGTACATGTTTAGTGCAAACCTCTATGAGTATCAAGTATTTGAAAGCATGTTGTGTTTCATTATCCGAGACGGCCAAATTTTAAGTGTAGGGGAGGGAACTCTTCTCTATTAGTTGATTGGAGATTATTTGAGTTTCCAAGTGTGGAATTGAAGTGTAAAACAGTGAAGAAAAAAATGGTGGCAAATTAAAAGAGTATCAAGTGTGAAGATAGAGTATCAAGATTTCTGGATAGTCATCAAATTGAAGGAGAGTTTAGCTTGATACTTTGAATTGGTAATGACAAATGGTATTCATCTATTTTCACATCAAATTGGTCAACTCATCAAGTATATTCCTCCAATACTCTCATCTTCTTAATTTTTCATTGAATTATTTTCTTTTGCCTATTTCATCCACTTTAATTGTTCTTTTTGATTCCATTTCAATTCTTGTTGATAAAATTCTTTTGATTCATGTATGCTATATTTTATAGTGCTGGAGAATTAGAAAATAAGCAAGCTTATGGTAGTGAAATGTTGTGAGTGGCATTGAGTGAGCTCCACTTATATGCATGTTTGAGTGTGAGAGTTAGGATAGGAAAATCCCTTGTGAGATTGCAACTTGATTAATTTTTCAATTGGATTGAAACTACCATACCTACAGATTATTGTTTGGATTATATTCATGATTGTTTGTGATCTTTAGATGGTCTTAGTTAAATTTCTTTTACTATCTTCTAAGTATTGCTAGGAAATTTGTGTGGAGATGATTTTTAGTTTTCTTTACTTTCACGGGACATTCAAGATTAAGTGTGGGGGATATGATAACCATGATTTTACTGTATTATTTTGATTCATACATGCATGGATTGATGTTATGTTCATAGATAAAACCTATATTTGCATCATATTTCATGCATTGCATTTATTCTTGGACCTAATTGCAAATTATTTTATTTTATGTTATTTGATGCTAATTTTTTATTCTTATTTTGTAGGCATCAAATGATCTTGGATTTGGATCTATTGGAACCGAATTTGTACTCGAATAGGAGTTTAAACGAGAAGATCAAGCTACAGAGCATTATGGACCGTTCATCAAAGATTGGATAGATCTGAACCATCCAGTGAAGATCTGGTCCATCCGACCTAAGGGAGAGTAGATCCAGACCGTTGATCAAGATCAACACCTTTGAATCAGATTTCTAGAGACTTTTCACTATTGATCAAGCTCCAAATAAGTTTCAATCATCCGTTCAGATTTGAGATCTGATTTAAAACAGAAGCTACAGTAGCTTCGTTGGCATCGATCTCCACCATAGTGCTTCACGTCGCATGAGCGCCACCGGTGATTCTGACCCTGCTTCTTCTCCAATCAATTTATCAAGCTTTGACATCAGTGAGAGAGCTTTAAGGTAGCTGGATTCTGATCATCTGGAGCCATCGACAGCTATTCCCTTCGGCGGAAATCTATTTTCTACGAGTCTCTATTTTCCTCAGATTTGGTGGCATTCTTCCAATTTGTGGATTCCCTCCCCATCAGAGAGCATTGGTGGCGTTCCTCCATTGTTCCTAAGCTTCATTCGACGATCATCTGTAATCCACAGCTCCCATCCAGATTCTGAGATCCAAATTTCTAGATTTCCAGATTTTTGGCCGGTCATAGGTTTTAGGTTGTTTCCAGCTTGTCAGAGGCGTTCCACCGGCGTTGTTGAGCAATCCTGAGCTGAGATGCAGCTGAGATTCATCACTGATGACCGGAGTTGGGCATTCTCGTCTCCGACCTCTTGTGTGACGGCAAGATTGTGAAGTTTATTAAATTGATTATGAGATTGGAACGGTTTATCATTTTAGTTCTTTTTATTTATGTTTTATCGCTTGGCACAGATTTCTTTTTATGTTTGTTATGTTTTAGCAAGTAATCTAGCATTTCATTTCCTAATTTATGTTTAGTTTATGCTTGGTTAATTGTTCGTTTGTTAAGTTTAAGTTAGGGTTTAAATTGGCACTTTAGATCAGATTTATCTTATGTCTTGTTATTTTATTCTATGCTTAAGATTAGATTTAATTGTGTCTTGTTATTTTATTCTTAGTTAAAGAGTGTTAATGATTTAATCACAATGTATGGTGATAATGCGTTATGGTTTGATTGTTGGCACCTAGGTAGATTTTATTTATGCATTAAATTAGTTTATTATTTGCTGTATTTTTCATTTGTTAGATTTAGATTCAAAGCTTAAACCCCAATTTTTATATTAAAACCCAAAAACTAGGAATAAAATACAATCCTAGATTACATCCTACCGTTGGTTTCTCAAGAGATTCTATCCTGGGCTCGTTATTACAACATCATTGTGTAGTTAAGGGGTTCAGTGGAAATAATTTGTTAATTTGTTAAGTCCATTCATGACACATCAATTTGGCGGCTTATCATTTGTCAAACCGATGATCAACTCCTTTATTCTTGCATGTAAATGAGCTACCATTTCTTCCTTTTCCTTCATAGGTTTTTAATTGATTTTGGAGCAAGTCTCATTTCGCTAGCTTCACCACCGAGGTTCCTTCTTACAAATCTAGAAATTTCTACCAGGGTTCTTTGGCTAACTCATAGGCTCTGACACAATTGACTTCCTAGGGTGGAAGTATGCTTAGTAGGTGGAATTCAGCTCATCCATTCATTACAAAGTTAGCTTGTTCTTTTTAGTTCATAAGTATTCTTATTTTTTTAGCTCCATACTAATTTTTAGGTGCTACAAAACCATATTTAATTATTAATAATAAATTAAAATATATTTTAAAAAATACCTCTATTTTCTTTTTCCATGTAGCAAACTTCCTCTCAAACTTTGGCGAGTAGATACTTAGTCTGACCATTGTCTCATTACTTCAGTTGGTAGTTAGTCCTTTTGAGGCAGTTGGGCTCTGATACTACTTGTTGGTTTGTGTAGGCTAGCTAGAGAGGGGGTGAATAGCCTGCCATCAGAGTTAGCCAAAATCTCTTGCTAGGAACTTGACAAGGATAGATAATTAATTAAGCATAAACAGTTAACATTAAAAGGATAACAACTTTAAAAAGAATAAGTAAGAAGGCAGAAATTACTTGGTTATAATTTAGGCGGTTGTTAATCCAAGGAAGATGAAAGCACACTAAAATTTTTCTTCATTGAAGGTAGAGAAGCCTCTTACACTCTTTAAAAGCTTAGAAATTAGCTAGGAGTTTAATATAAAAGTTGGTGTTCAAGTTGTGTTTAATTCCTACCATTAGGGGGCTTTTTATAGCCTCTTAGGATGAACTAACCATTGCATTTCATCTCTCAGAAGCGTCTCCAAGGAGGTCTAAGGCACCTCCAAGAAAATAAACTTTATCCTCTATAGATAAAGCTTTATCTTCTTCCAACGGCAACCTAATAGCTATTGAAGGCGCCTCCAATAGGCTTAAGGGCGCCTTCTATGAAGGCTAGAGGGCGCCTTCTATGAAGGCTAGAGGGCGCCTTTTATTTTCTTGAAGGCGCCTTCCATGATCAAATGTTGAAGGTGTCTTCCATCTCCTTGAAGGTGCCTCTAGCAACTTATGGCAGATTCTAAAGTCAACCTCGGAGTTGAGTTTTCTTTGCATGGATGATACTCCAGTCATCCGGAGTTGAGCTCACCCGAACCCAACTCCAACCTTCTCCTCAAGTAGGCTTCCTCCCTTGCTTCTTGTCCCTCAAATATACTGCGCGTATCCTTCTCATCCACCGATGTACTCTTCCACATCTTCTCATCCATCAGATTCACCGAGCCCATCTACTCACTTCTTATGCCATCCTTCTCGTCCACTATGTCTTCCGCTCGACTTTTTGTGTTCCTAAGTTCCTGCACACTTAGACACAAAGCATCAAACATAACAGGACCTAACTTGACTTGATTGACCACATCAAAACCAACCTGGGGTACTTACATAATCGTGCATTTGTGGATTGTAAATAAATTTTTGGCGCCGTTGTTGGGAACTGTTCTGATTATCATTAGTTGATTAGCATATGAGTTACTCTAGATATTTTTTTATTTTTAAATTTTGTACTTATTTTTTTAATTAATACAAAAATTGGTTTAGTACCTTGATTATTTTAGATCATCTATATATATGTATAATTTTATGATTACTTCTTGTGCCTTGTGATTTTATTGATATTGTTTCAGGTGAGACTAGAAATTTTCTTTAGCCATGGATAAGTACTATTCTTGGCAACCAGGAAGCTTCAATGCAACTTATTATTTTGATGATGAGAAAATATTGAACATCTACAAAGTATGTGGTAGCTTAACCCAACTGTCATTGTCACCTCTTCCAAAAGATGCTAGCCCTTCCATTGAACCAACTGATGACATATGCAAGGTTTGTGGCAGCTCATTCCATCCAGTTGCTTTATGTTACTTCTTCCAAAAAGTTACTACATCTCCCATGGAACTTTAGAATCTATTCCAACCTGAACATCAAGGCATATATTATTTAGTTCCTAGTATTTCTTGCTATGATTGGGGAAATTATCAAACTTAGAACTTTGAACCCCAACACACTTCTGAGGAGATGAGTAGTTACTACCGCGACAGCATATCCCTGACTTACCTTAACACTATAATCAGAATTGGATAGATCGTCTAAATTTTGATTATAACTGCATACAAAGTGTTGAGCAACTTCCTAAAGGAAATCAGATTCCATCAAAATTTTAAGATGATTCACTATCAAATGAACCACATCAGTTGCAACTTGATGACCTGACTGACTAGGAGGATTACCAAAACCTAGATACTCCTGCTCCCAGTTAGATGAAGACCACATTACAAGATTTAGAAGAGCTCCTAGTAAAATAAGGAGTCTTGTTTCTCTGATCCCTACAATACGTTGATGCATCAAGTCCAAATGTGGAGTCTCAGCTAAATGATGTTTTGGAGGGGATTGATTATAAAGTTGATGGTGATTGTGTTCATGATTCTATAGTCCTACAGGACTGCTCTACTATTTTTTTTCATGAAGATAGTATATTCAATGATACTCCAGACAATGAAAGAACTTGTGATGAATATTCAACCAACCTTGTTGTTGTTCTTAGTGCAACCCCTGATAGCATGTACTTGATTGAGGATGGGATTATAGATGAGGCAGATGTTGATATTAGTATGCAACCCTCCTAGTGAGAAGTGGTGGATAGTTGGAGACCCTAGAGATGGACACTCCCACTTTTGCCTATATCTCACTTTCTTCTGAAAAAGGCCTCAATATCAATTGTAAAAACCATGCTCTTGGCTTGAACATTTCAACTTCACCTTCTCCAACCTCTAGAGAGAATCTTTAGGGAGAAGAAGAAGGAGAGAGAAGTTTCTCTCGATATGTTTCCCATAATGAAAGCTCCCTTCATATTTTGGGTCATTAGCCAGAAAGTCCGGAGGTGTCTCACTTCGATAAGTTTATGATTTAAGTGAACCAAATACAAGGTTGAGCTAATAACCTAAAATAAGTACTTCTTGGGAGGCAACCCAAGTTCTTCTTTCTTGTTTTCATTTAAGTTTATAGTTTCTTTTTAGTTTACTTTTAGTTCTTCATAATAACCCAAATTTTCTACTTAGTTTTTCTTATCTATCTCCTTTTTGTAAGATTTAATGTGGTGAAGGAATGTGGATATCAGATAGAGGAGTGTTTTTAAGCATATAAATATCTCAATAATTTGGAACTTATCACTTGGTAACTTCTCTTACTTTAAAACCTCCTCCATATTATATTTTTAGTTTTCATTGGGATAATGCAAAGTTTAAGTTTGGAGGAATATAATGGGTTTAGATTAGTTTTTGTCATATTTCTTTTTGTATAATAAAATTTACCTAGTTGCATCATACATCATACATCATACATCATATCATGATTATTTACCCTTAATGCAAAAATACTAATACGTTTATTCTAGATTTCATATGATTTATTGTTAACTTATGGTGCTAATATGTTTAATGATCTTTCTTTTCCTATCCATTTTAGCATAAAGTGAGAAATGTTGTTACTGTAAGAGTTTGAGCGTTGGCCTTATTTTAGGATCTCTTTACATTTTATCTAATTTTGAAGGTAGATAACTCTGAAAATAGTCATGATTCATAGAAATGGACTAGTACTTGTGTTTATAATGTGACATCTCAATTACATTTTGGTTACTGGATGATCTCAAATCATGGCAACTCACTTGGAAAAATCAAAATCCTTGCATTTGCATTTGTATATTTGCGTGTGTTAGTGCTTCACCTATAAAGCATAAAAAAATTATATGAATAAGGGATAAAAAATAGTTGTCATGAGTGGAAACTAATAATTTACCCTTTTGAGATCAAGTTAGGTTACTGGGGACATAAATGTTAGATTTCTCTTGATTCCGAGTAATCCTTTGAGACCTTGTATAGTTTGAGAGATATGAACCATGCATGTGGCAAGTAATTGTCTATCGCTGAAATCATAAGGAACACGGTCCTATGACAACTTGACTAGGCTTAGGAATTAAAACATGAAAAATTTAGGTCACTTATTACACTAAGCATGGAGAATTATTTCTTAGGTCAAAATTCAAACTATTTTTATATCTTTCTCACCAATGAAATCATATGATAGGATTATACTTATTCACTAGAGATTATGACGCACTATTTAACTACATGAGTTTAGATGCAGTTTTTACTTGAGGACAAGTCAAGGTTTAAGTTTGGGGGTATTCCCTAAACAAAGAAGTTTACCTTTCTTGATATGCCAGTTGACATATTTGGGGCAATCCTTCTTCAGATGACCTTTCTTTTTACAAAAGAAATAAGTTACGTCCGGATCTTGTTGCTTTTGCACCTTATTCCCTAAAGCCCCAGTCACTGCAAATTATTTATCCTTACTCTTGCCATTATCCTTTTTCTTCTTCTTATTCAATTATTGAGATAAGGATGCATAATGAGTACTATGAGATGTGTCACTCCTCATTCTCACTTCTTCCTATACACACTGAGCTATGAGCTCATTTATTGTCCACTTCTCCTTTTGAGTGTTGTAACTAATCTTGAAGGTAGTTAATTATGTAGGTAGAGAGATTAGGATAAGGTTCACAAAGACACTTTTAGATGTGTCTAACTTTAGTATCTTAATTATTATAACTAAGTTTGACATCTCCATGATATTCTCCCTAATGCTACCCTTCCCATTGTACCACATGGATACTAACTTTGTGAGAAAAGTATATTGTTCCCTGAACAAACTCTAAAGACACCTATTACTTTTACTTTTGCCTTCTTGCCAGCTCCCGTATAGATGAATCTTTCAACATCAATTGACATTCGATTCTTAAGGCAATTTTACATAGTTATACTTATGTGAGAAGTTGCATCAGTATATATCCATCAAGTGTTATTAGGTATAGCAGTTGGGTTGATTTATAAACTAACAAAGTTGAGAAATTTACCTTTCTTGATATGCCAATTGGCTTAATTAGGGAAATCCTTCTTTAGTTGACCTTTCTTTTTACAAAAGAAACAAGTTGGGTCCAGATCTTGTTATCTTTGCACCTTTTGCCTTGAAACTCCAGTCACTACAAATTGTTTATCCTTACTCTTACCATTACTCTTTTTCTTCTTCTTATTCGAATACTAAGATAAGGATGCATAGTGAGTACTATGAGATGTGTCACTCCACAATCTCTCTTCTTCCTATACACATTGAGCTATGAGCTCATTTAGTGTCCACTTCTCCTTTTGAGTGTTATAACTAATCTTGAAGGCAGTGAATTGTGTAGATAGATAGATTAGGATAAAGTTCACAAGGATACTTTTAGACATGTCTAACTTTAGTATCTTAAGCCTTGTAACCAAGTTTGGCATCTTCATGATATTCTTCCTAATGTTACCCATTGTATCACATGGATATACTAACTTCATGATAAGTGTAGTAGTCTCGACCTTTTCGTTTTAGGTGAATCGGTTTGCCAACTCCCTAATAAAGGTTTTAACATCCTCATTTTCAGTAATTGAACCTCTAAATTATGTCAAAATAGACATCTTCATGATCATTAGACTCATGTGATTTGATCGCTCCCACTTATCAAAAATCATCTTTTGATCTGCAGTGGAATCATTAGTTAAAGGTAAATGGAAATCATACCTAAATGTAAAGTCTAGATTCGTGCAACCCAACAACACTATAATATGCTCTTTCCATTGTCCAAAGTTTGTATCAGTAAGCATGGGGATATTGTTTAGATTAGCAGACATTGAGAGTACTACTTAAACAAAAGCAAAAAAACATAGCTCAATTTAACAAACAAGACATGCATCTTTATAGTTGTGCAATAACAAAATGTAATAAATAAAATATACAACTATATGGGCATTAATAGAGATACCTAATGCAACATTACATTAAGTATTTGGATAAAATTGTAACTTACTATTGATACTCTCTTAACAACTCATAAATTTGCCACATAATTTGTCTTCCTTTGGGTCAACGCATTATATGCACGATACTTTATTTATGAGCTTCTTTTGTTAGCTTATGTTTTCAACTATTACTCACAATACTTCTAATTGGTCACATAGTGCCCCTTCTTTTGGGCCAACATACTATGCACATAACTTAGAAGTTTAACTTAATTTGTGAACTTCCTTAAACATATATTCGACATAAGAATGATTTTCCTTTAGGTCAATCACCCTTAGCATAGGCTTAGATCCCTCTACGCTAATACTCCTAGCCTCTCCAATAGTTCTCACTTTGGCGATAGTATAGGTTCAACGAAGCAGCAAGAGCAAAGAAGAATACAAGAAAAAATTGTTAAAAATTGAGCTAAATTCAGTTATCAATTGATTGGTATCAGATACCAATCAATTGACACCCTTCTTAATCAATTCACTATAGGTGGGAATTGATTGATATGCATGCCAATCGATTGCCCACCTTTGGCGATCAATTTTCTGATTGATTTTGAAAGCTACTATTCACAAATTCATTTATTCTAATTAATTGGTGTAATTGATTAGTGAACACCAATCAATCTGCTGATGAATTCAGAAATCCTTTGTGAACAACCCAATAAACTACAATTAATTGACTCCTCATGGTAATTGATTGATGAAAATCAATCGATCCACCGATCGATTCAGAAATCCTTATTGCTTAAAATTTGATTTAGTAATTGATCATCCCTTATGGTAATTTATTGGTGAACACTAATCGATCGCCTTATCAATTCATAAACCCTTTGTGTGTGATTATGGCAATCCTAATTGATTGGTAAACACCAATCGATCATCCCAATTGATTTGTAAACCCTCTATTCATAATCTTAGGCATCCTAATCGATTGACACTTATGATAGTCGATTAGCAAACACCAATCAATCAGTCCAATCGATTTGACAACTTTTTGTGCCCAAATTCACAATTACCAATCGATTAGGGACCTTCTCCAATCATTTGATATCAGAAAACCTAATTTTATGAACATGATTTTTCAGCTCAAAAACCATAAAATTTGTGCCATCAATCGCATTTTTTGCAAATAATGCAAAAAAACTCAATTCATAGGTTAAATCCTAACCTATCCATGCCACATTCAAAGAATATACATCAATTTTGCTCATACATATGGAATCTAATACAAAAAATGATGTATATGTGCCAAATCATTGAATAATAATCCTTACACTTTAAAAACTGATAATAAACTAATCCTTAGCTTTGATACCAATTGTTAAGATTGTAATATATTAATAATAAACTAAAGGATGTATCTATAATAGAATCTAGCTATCATTAATATTTAAAGTAATATTAAAAATTGAAACAATAACTAGGGAAGAGATAACCTGAATCCATCACAAAGGACTATTGATTCTTACTTGTTGCCAAAGATCTTGGGAACATAGAAGAAGCTTTCCACAGGGTTGAGCCGACAAGAAGAATCAAAAGAAAGAGAGCACAATTCAGCGTGCCCTAAATGAACTATATCTCATCCTTTATATATTCTGCCCAACATATGACGAATATTGACCATCAAGTCCATCTCTCATTAATAGCCCATCAATGTTAATGAATCGGGCTAATGGATCTATACATTGAATCCACATCCATTTAATGTAAACCCTCTTTATATGCAATTAAGTTTTAGATCACTTAATTAGGGTTTAGTTTTCTTAATAGCAATTAGTTGTGTGTGTGTGTTAATCAAGTGTAAGCCCACCTTATAGAGATTAAGCCTATCCATGTGGACTTAAGTGGATTTAGTCCACCAATGTGGACTTAATCCTACACTAAGACCCATATATAAGGAAGCTCATTGAGACTCCATATGTTGAGAAGTCGTTGAGACCCAAGATGCCGAGAGGTCACTAAGACCCAACATACCGAGAGGGACAATGTCCTCTACATCAAATGTGAGTCTCTAGAGAATGAGTATGTTTAATGACACTTGGTCTCATCTAAGCCCAGTTTGACGCTTTGAGAGTCAGCTTGACTTTGACTACCAGCTCAATACGATTCTAGACCCCATAGGATACTTGGGCGTTATATAATTCTGTTATATCAAATGGGTAAAGGGAACGAGTTAGATAGAAATGAGTTTTCTACAACTTTTTTACCGAACTGCTAGGTAAAGTATCGAAATTACCAAATCACATAGGGTAGTTTCAAAATGACCAAATCATGTGCTCACTTCCTGTTTTACCCCTAATCAGTCGATTGATAAAAAAAATCAGTCAACTAATTTTTTTTTACTGGTCGAATCAATTTTTCTCGGTAATTAAATTTTAAAATTTTGAGCAAATTAGTTGACTGATTTCCTTTATTTTTTTATCAAAGTTAATTTTGGACAAAATCGGTTGATAGATCCAACAATCTCAGATTGACATTAAACTAACTCCTATGTGTTCGGCTAGTTCTCCTAATTATATCTATGCTCTCAAAAATCAAATTGATCCAATATATTGAGAGCAGTGATTTTTTAGGATGTTTAGTCCATCAGTCGATTTTGCCCAAAACTAGCTAATGGATCAAAAATCTTCAGATTGACATGAAACTAGTTCTTATGTATTCATTTAGTTCTCCTGATATATTCATGCCCTCAAATATTAATTTGACCCAATATAGTAAGAGCAGTGATTTTTTAAACATGAATGTGTTAGAAAAATTTAATTTATATTCAAAAAATCACTACTCTTAATATATTTGGTTAAATTGATATTTAAGGATATGGATATAATTAAAAGCACTAACCGAGCACATAGGAGTTAGTTTTATGTCAATTTGAGGTTGTTTAGTCTATCAGTTGATTTTAGGCAAAATCGGTTGATGGACTAAATATCCTTGGATTGACATGAAACTAGGTCATATGTAATTATATTCATGTCCTCAAACATTAATTTGACATAATATATTAAGAGCAGTGATTTTTTAAACATGAATTAAATTTTTTGAATATATTTATGTTAAAAAAAAATCACTATTCTTAATATATTATGTCAAATTTTGGTATTTGAGTGCATGAATATAATTAGGAGAACTAGACGAATACATAAAAACTAGTTTCATGTAATTCGAGTATGTTTGGTCCATCACCTAGTTTTGAGCAAAACTGACTGATGGACTAAACATTCTCGAATTGACATAAAACTAGTTCATATGTGCTCGTTTAATTCTCTTGCTTATATCTATGCCCTCAAATATCAATTTGACCCAATATATTGAAAGTAGTGATTTTTTGAACACGAATTAGATTTTTCAAATATATTTATGTCTAAAAAACCACTGCTCTCAATATATTGGGTCAAATTGACATTTGAGAGTATAGATATAATCAAGAGAATTAGACGAACATATAGGAACTTGTTTCATGTCAATTCGAGGTTGTTTGGTCTATCATTTAGTTTTGCCTAAAACTGGCTGATGGACTAAATGATCTGAGATTGACATGAAATCATTTTCTATGTATTAGTCTAATTCTCCTGATTATATCTATGTCTTCAAATATCAATTTGACATAATATATTAAAAGCAGTGATTTTCTGAACACGAATATGTTCGAGAAATCTAATTCATGTTCAAAAAATTACTGTTCTTAATATATTGGGTCAAATTGATATTTGAGGGCATGAATATAATCAGAAGAATTACACGAACACATAAGAGCTAGTTTTATCTCAAACGAATGTCGTTTGGTCTATCAGTCGATTTTGGGTAAAATCGGCTAATGGACCAAACATCCTTGGATTGATATGAAATCAGTTCATATGTGTTCGTCTAATTCTCCTAATTATATTCATACCCTCAAACATCAATTTGATCCAAATACATTGAGAGCAGTACTTTTTTTAACATGAATGTGTTTGAAAAATATAATTTTTGTTCAAAAAATCACTGCTATCAATATATTGGATTAAATTGATATTTGAAGGCATGAATATAATTAGAAGAACTAGCCGAACACATAGGAGCTAGTTCCATGTCAATCTGAGGTCGTTTAGTCTATCAATCGATTTTGTCTAAAATCTATTTTGATAAAAAAAAATCAGTCATCTAATTTGCTTGAAATTTTAAAATTTTGGTACATAGACAAATCGATTTAACTAGTAAAAAAATTTAGTCGACTGATTTTTAAACAGAAATTGATACAACTGATTTTTTTATCAGTGGACTGATTAAGGAAAAAACGGAAAGTGATTACGTGATTTGATCATTTTAAAATTATTCTATGTCATTTGATAATTTTGATACTTTATTTATGTGGTTCGGTGAAAAACTGAGGAACAAATGATCCTTAAATGGCAAAAGAAAGGAAGAAAAACCGTGAGCTGCCACGAGCTTCGACTTGCTCTGCGACTCACGATCAGATTGCAATCACAAGCTCTGTTTGCCTCAGAACTGAGAGCTGATTGTCGAGTCGTTGCCGGTGAGTTTTTTTTTTTTTTTGGCTTCATCTGGGAGGAACAAATTTCATCCGTCCGATTTACGATAAAGAAAAAATAAACAAAAATTGATCCATGAACTTCTTCAATTTGTATTTAAATTTATATATTAATCAATTTATTTAAAGTATAGTCCTTACTCTTTTCGTTTGGCTAAATATAAGATAATGTAATCAGTTTTTATCAAAGATGTATCTAATTTCTAAAATACCTTTCTCCATATTTCAGTCCTAAAATAAAATAAAGAATTAATTTTACTTATTTATAAATCGTCTAACCAAATCAAGAAAAAAAATAAAAATTTAATTATTTTATCCAAACTTTCATATAAATAATCCTTAAAAACTCTTTTTTTTTAAAAAAAAAAAAAATTTAATGACGATCTGTTAAATTTATTTATATTTTGTTATTTCGAAGCTTTAATAAACAAATTTTAAAATACAAAAAAATAAAAGTAAGAAATAAAATTTATTTTAATTTTCTATCTTTTTTAATAGTTATTATAAAAACTGAAACAAAATTAAAAAGAAAAAGAAAATTTTAAAAATAAAATTACTTTGGTTAAGTTTTTATTTATTTATTTTGATATTCGATTTTGGTTTCGATTTAAATAAGAGAAAATATTTTTTTTTTTAATTTAAGATTGAGATAGATAGAAAAAATATTTTAAAAATTAAGTGCTTTCTTTCTTTAATTAAGAATCAAGCTAACGGTGTGACTTTTGAAAAATTCAAAAACCGAGTGCGCCCGCCCCGCAATATCTTTTCCTAATCCTACGCACCTCGAACAAGATCAGCAACTTACCCGTTAAAAATAATACGGATGACTCCTCATAGTTTACTACTCCGAGAATTATGAGTATTTTGTTGATGAATTTGGAAATAAGGAAATAGAATGATAGTAAAAGATAGTGTTTAATTTGTGAGTTTGGGAATGATAATTTAGGAATGATTTCTAGATTTATAGGAATCAACAAAACCTATATAACTAGGTGGGTTTCATTTCCATTCCATTTCCATTCCACCTTACTATCAAACTCATACCTATAGCCATTTCTATCATTTAACCAAATGACACTTCATTTTTACATGTTCATTGCTTCTACATAACGTTGTAACTGCAGAGTAATAAGTTAAATAGTTTAAATTTTAAAATTCAGTCCAATTAATTTAAAATTTTATTTTCTTTTGAATATCAATTAGTTCAGTATAAATGGTTCGGTTTCAATTTTAAAAATATGATATCGATTAGATTGAACTAGATGGGAAGTTTAAAAAATAAAAATAAAAATAAAAATAAAATCTCTCATTCTCAATCTCATTTGTCGCTATCACCTCCTCTAGTGACTCCTCACCTGTCTTCCTGTTGCTCTCGCCCCCTCTTCTCTACTAGCTCTCATTGCTAGTGAGATCATTGCCGACAACCCTTTGAGTCTCCTTGTCCTCCTAGCCGTAGCTAGCGAGTAAGAATGTTAAAAATTAATCCGTTTCAACGATCCCATCTGAATTGACTTGAAAAAAAAAATCAAGTTCAAATTGAAGATTTTTTAGTACGGGTTGAGTTCAGATTAGAGGATTTTTAGATTAAAATTTTTTGAATCGGGTTCGGATCAAATTCAGGTTGACTCGAATTTATTAGTAGGATTTTTAGGATTAAATTAAATTTTATTTTTAGAATTAGAATATTCTATCTATATTAATATCGATGTTAATAGGATAATGATTGAATATTCAGATAAAAGTAAAAGAATATAGAAAAAATATAAGAAAAAAAGTTATTTAGAATTGAATTATTGGAGTTGAATTCGAGTTGGTACGGTTAGGAGTTTCAGATTATATTCGATGTAGGTTGATTTTTTTTAAAAAAATTCAACCCGACTTGATCATTCGAATTAACATCCCTATACCAACTACGATGCCCTCCCTTCCCTCTTGTCGCTCTCCGTCCCCAACAGCCCTTTGAGTCCCCTCATCCTCACATAAGTAGCAGCCAGCGAGCTACTGCTAATAACACAGCTTCTGTTCGATTCTCCGTCACCGCCATACGGTTTACGTGGAGGATTGCTACCTCACCAGGAGCTTGAAGACGAACTTGTGCAGTTACGATTTTCTCTTATTCTTCTCCATCTTTTATTCTTTATGCAATGGGCCATTGAGAAGAGCACTCAAAAGTTCAGAAAAAGAAATACATCTCTGTTCTACTTATCTTCCTGTTGCCAATCTGAAACTCCAATTATTATAATTTATAACATGACTTGATTTCTAGGTTTTAAGAATGGATCATGCAAGAATGCCGGTTGAGAAAGGAGGGCAGTGGGAACGACGATCGAGACTCTTACGTAGGTGATGTCGGTTAATTCGGGTTAAAATAGAATTAATAGATGTTTTTATCGATTCAGTTTTTTTTAAAAATCAATTGGTTTAAAAAATTTTGATCCATTTTGATTTATTTAAATCTGTCTATTTTAACTGAATACTCATGCTTCTTACGACTACTCAGGAGCAGAGAGGTTAAGGCGGATAGATCTGAGCCATAATAAACTAATAATTACGATCATCCATTAAACTAATAATTACGATCATCCATTAGGTTCCCGCATTCCACTAGATCTGCATGTACATGATCGAATTATCACACGTGGCAAGGAAGCTGGATTAAAGTAAAACGCCGTATCAGGATCGGACTCTGAGAGTCGAGATACGAAATTTTGCTCCCCAAACTACGCCTGATTAAATTAAGTAATCATACGGTGGCCGGCACGGCCACCCGCCGGCTTACCCGCGCCCAAACCCCGCCGCTAAAAGTCGAGATCAGACCGGGCGCGAATTTGATAGGCCGATTCGCGTCCACCACCTCGACCTCGAACTGCTTCAACACAGCGATCGCCACCATCCGCATCTCCGCCAGCGCGAGTTCCTTGCCCAGGCACACCCGGGGACCAGCCTGGAACACCGGGTACTTGAAGAGGCTCTCCGCCGTGAATATATTCCCTCGGAGCCACCGTTCCGGACGGAATTCGGCGAAATCGGCGCCCCATATACTCTCCATCCGCCCCATGGCGTAGGGGTGGTACATCACTCGCGTCCCCTGACCCACGAAGGTGCCGTCCGGAAGCACGTCGTCTTCCACGCACCACTTAGAGTCGAACTGCACCGGGGGGTACAAACGCAGGCTCTCGTGGATTGCCGCTTGCACGTAGTCTCCACCGCCGGCGTTTATTTCCTGTTGAAGCCGCGCGGCCACCTGCGGGTTGCGCGCGAGGAGCAGGAAGAGGCCGGTCAGGGCGGAGGCGACCGCGTCGCGCCCCGCAAGGAGGAAGCTGACGACGATGTCGCGGAGGTACTCCTCGTCGTCCTCCACCGAGCTCATGAACCGCGAGAGCAGGTCGTGGCAACCGTCGTAACCCAGCTTCCGCCGCTGCCGGATCACCTCCTTCGCCAGATTTTTGATCATCGAGATCCCGCGTCGCAGCTCCCTCTCCGATCCCACATTAAGTAGCCGCTTTAGCTTCCACACCGCCGGCGCCGCCGCCGTGCCTCGCATCGCCGATAGTCTCGAAGCGGAGTCGAATGCTGCGGCGAACTCTCCCATCGGCACCGGCAGCTCGAGGCATCCCCTCTCAAGCCCAAACGAGATACGGCAGATGACGTCGAATGTGAATCTCCGGAACATGACCTGCAAGTCGATTGCGCTGCCTGTGTCGGTCGCCGCGGCGAGCTGCGGCAGCATGCCGCAGGAGATCTCCTCGGCGACGATACCGGAGGCGTACTCGCGCACGTTGACGCTGCCGAGCGCGAGGCTGGCCATCTTGCGCTGGAAGCGCCAGGCGTCGCCGTCGACGTTGAAGATGCCGCGGCCGAGGAGGTCGCCGAGGATGGCAGAGAAGGGCTCGCCCTTGGGGAAATTATCAAACCGGGTCCGGAGAATGTACTCGACGTTGGTCGGGTTGGCCGTCACCGTTTTCCCGATCACGTGAAAGTGGACGGTGCCGGTCGGCGACTCGCGCAGCAGGTGCGCGTACCAGTCGCTGAGGTTGTCGAACTCTGCCGCCCACGAGCCGCTCAGGTACGCCCGGCACACGTGACAGCAGCAACACGGACGCTTCCTCAGCAGCAGCGCGAAGGCAAGGAATCCCGCAGCGAAAGAAAAGAAGACAAAGGCGAGTTGGCCGGTTCCAAATTCCACCATTGCAGCTCCAATTAATTAAACCAGTTCAGGAATGGGGACTTGAGGCAGGCAATATGGCCAGTCATTTATTTATATTGGCGTGAGGTGGATCGAACATATATCTGTAGACTGTAGTGATAAGGACAAGTGAAGGGAATGGACAAATGTGGATTGCCTTTGTCTTCCTCTCTTTTCTTTCCTCTCGTGCTCTGTTTTTAGGTATCTATAACTTCTAGTTTGCCGTTGTGGGATAATTAAGTCACGAGGAAATCGTGATGTAGAAAAACTGAGCGGGGATCGGATCGGTCACAGATAGTCATTTTGTCGAACCGGTGATGCGGCAGCGACCTAGCCCAGTCTGATTTCAACTTCCCTATTTAACTTTAGATTTTTCTAAAGCGTTGACTCTTACATTTTATTCCGAGCCACGACACGATAGTCATTGGTGGTTTAAAATTTAATTTAACATCATCATTGCAGGTGTACATTGAACTTCCTTTAAAATATAATGGAGTGACCATCCTTACATAGCACCTTGAGATAGTCTAATGACTAGCACATGAATTATTATCATCATAAGGTCTGAGGTTTCAATTTCGATAAAAGCTAAGATAAAATGTCTCCCTTATGTGCTAGTCACTATTTTCAAAGGCTAGTAGTCCGACTAGTAGCCACCCATGATTTACCTCCTTCATGATGACTTGAGAAAGATTGACGGAGGTACTGAAGACGAACATATTCATCTTTTTTTACCACCATGTGGCATCCATGATCACAGCTAGCCCGACTCCCCCTAATGTAATAAGAACCTGTTGAACTTCCTTTAAAATATAATGGATTGACCATCCTTCCATGATATCTCAAGACGATCTACCACATAAGCTGTTGTCATTATGAGGTTTGGAGTTTAAATCTCAATAAAAATTAGATAAAATGTCTCTCTTATGTATTAGTCATTATTTCCAAAGACTAATAGCTTGGTTAGTAGCCGTCCATGATTTACTTTCTTCGTGTTGACCCTAGGACGGATTGATAGAGATACTAGAGACGAACGTATTTATTTATTTTTTTATTTTACCACCGTGGGACATTCATGGGCACAACTAGTCCAACTCCACGTAATGTAATAAGAACTTGTTTGGAGTTTTTCATCTGGCCATGTTTATTTTCGGCCTACTTTTGAGGCATTGATTAAGATGCACTGCGAGTTGCTAGGTTTTTAAGGCTTCTTTTAGGTTATCGAATTAGCAATTCCCATCGACCAACACGTGGGATAATTCTGCCGACAATGTGGTGCTTGGGCTAGTCACGAGGATTGATGGCATAGTACAGGTTGGAGTTAGTTTCTGGTCCATTTTCTGGTCGATCGTCCATGTTGTCCTTAAAATGATCATGAGTTTTCTGCAGGTCCAACGCTGTGCTTTACTGCGTATTTATAACATTCCATTACAAGCTGTTCGATTAAACTCTGTGGGGAAAGTTTTGGACATTGATCCGGTAGAGGAGATCATCATTTTGGGTGGGTAGACAGTCACATGTTGCTTTAGTTACAAGTGAAATTGAAAGGGTTGATGTTAAAGATATTTAGATGGAGAATTTTTTAGTGTTCAATTTGAACATGGTTCCTCGTGATAGGGTGAATCAGCGAAAAGTAACAGCCAAGGAGAAGGTTATAAATAATACGATGACAAAGGGAAAGCATCCCGTTCCTACCAACAGTGAGTGATATAGGATGTACGTAGAGAGCGTACTCAAAAGATAATATAATAGTTAAAATTAAGATGATATAGTGATTAAAGTTAAGAGAAGAGAGTATTCATCACCTAGTTTAGTTGTCCGCTCAGCGCTAAGGCTCTTAGGTCTAGTCTGACCGAATTACATGCCGTTCGGGTGAGCACTGACCGGCTTTAAGCCAGTCAAACATAAGAGGATATAATACTTTTTTCTTAAATTGGAAAGACAACATGCCCGGTCATTCAATAGCCAACCGGGTTTAAGAACGGTCGGTCTTATAGGCCAGCCAGAATGACCGACCCACCTCATAATCGACCAGCTATAGGTCTGGTCGAGGGAAAAGTCAGACTCCTTACTCTGTACGAGCCTCTCTACACACGCTCGGCTGATACTATTACTAGTCGCCCCCATGGGTTTCCATACGACAATATGCCTATGTATCCATTCGATCGTAGGACCGGATGAGTTTATATGCATAGCATAAGGTACTTAGCTTCATATTGTCTCTCAAAACGGATTTCCAACATGCACGGTTTATAAGATGGCTCCTCAAACAGATTTTCAATATGCCCAATGCATCATATTATTGTTTGAATGTGTTTCTATCAACATTCAGTACATAACAAAACAGCTTAATGTGGAGACATGCATAAAGACGATCAGCCTCATAAGCCGACCGAGATATACTTAGCCGACAAATATGAATAGAGAATCCTTACAACCTATCAGAATAACAACTGTGTCAGAGAATATTCTGCTGGAACGTTCTTCAAGGATTATTGTGTCTCTCATCAATTGACTACTTATGACAGCATATTCTTTCAACGACCTTAGCAATGACATAAGTTATAAACGACAAAAGAGGTATACATATGGGTAAACGAAAGATTTCTCGGATAATTATTGTACATTGCCTAGGTTGTATACTTTTCTTTACCTAATAACCTCTGACATACTTCGTCACATCATGATTACGGAGATTATGTGAGGTGGTATATAAAGGGGGTCCTCTCCGTTTGCAAGGTACGTTTTCTGAACATTTGAAGCTTGTTGTCGCGCGCACGTTCTCTACTATTTTTCAGTCACCTATCCGGGCTTGTAATGACTTGAGCATTGGAGGGCATTCGCTAATGACTCCCCCTGGTTTCTAGGAACTGACATTTTGTTGGTTCGTTTCCATGTGTGCAGGATCGAAAGGAAGCCTCCCTATGGATTAAAAGTCTTCTTTCAATCAACAACCAAGCCACCGTGCCTAGCGCTCCATCTCTGTAGTTTTCAGACAGGAATAGATTTGGTGTCATTTGTGGGAATTTCTTCTCCTGAATCTGAAGCTTAGAGATGGAAGAAGCTAGACGACTCACCACCGTCATATTGACTCAAGAGGAGTCATATATGCTAATTAACGCCCAAGCCCAAAAACTATTGTAATAGCAACAATAATAAGCTACTGGTGGCACTCTGTCGCCACCCAATCTCGTCGCATCGACAACAACACATCAGAGGGAGACAGGAGCTAGGGATGAAGGCTTGACTCATTTGCCTCCTGCTTCTCACTCACCAATCCCGCACCATCAGGCACTCTTTCGTACGCCACCCGACACATGAGCTAAGAAGGACTACACCAAAAATCCTCCGAAGAAGCACTTATCCGAGATGGGCGCAAGGGAAAAGCCCCATCAACTTGTAGCTCTCCCAAGCAAATTAGCACCACATTCTTTCAGAGGGTGCTAGAAGACAAACTACCAAAATATTATGAATCTCTAACAATAGGAGAATACTCAGGGCCAACTAATCCTTAGGATCATCTCCTTAAATTTGAGAATGTCATTCTCCTGTATTAATATATGGACAGTGCAAAGTGCCGAGTGTTCCTCACCGCACTCATCGACTCAACACAAAGATGGTTCAAGTGATTGTCAACTGAATCCATATGTAGTTTTAAGGATTTTTGCAAGGCTTTCCTTCATCATTTCGTCAGCCATTGTTATCAGAAGACCACCCTAAGGCATTTCTAACTCAAGCAGGGGTCCAAGAGGATGCTTAGAGCCTATATCAAAAAAATTCAATCAATGGCCATGGATGTCCCCACAACCACCAATAAAATTCTGGTGAGTATCTTTTACCATGGTCTCGTCGATAATGATTTCTTTCACTCCTTAATCATAAGACCTCCAAGGAACTTTAACCATCTACTTGATTGGGAGACTGAGCTTATTAATATCGAGGATATGCAAGCCACTCGGAGGAAGGAGGTCACCACACAGGCTGTAGCTAAAGTGCTCGAGCATTGAGCATTACCCGCTCCTCCACCTAAGGGATCCCAAACAGTTCTTCAACTTCATCAACAATAACCATGGCCCTAAGCATACAACATGTGGAGATCGAGTGGGAAAGATATCTCGAGCCCTACTGGGGAGCCTCACAACAGTGGTGCACATATCACCGGTCAACCACTCATGACATTTGGGATTGTTATAATCTAGCAAATCACTAGAACAACAATCAAAGATTCTGCCAACGTACCCTGTCGCTCAACTGTCATCCTTATCAATGGCCGAGCGGCTCATCCAGGAGATCCCAACAAGAGGTTGAGTGACACCAAAGGACACCCCAACCTCTAGTAGACAGGGAACATGCCTCTGCCTAGGTCCAACAAAAGCTCCCAACACGGCAAGATGAGAATCGCAATAATGCCACCTAGGGCAATATCAACATGATAGCCAGGGGTCCAACCGATGGAGACTCCAACTGAGCAAGAAAATCACATGCTCACCGATTAGAGATCCACGTGATCGACTATAGTGCAGAGAAGGCTACTAGGCCTAAAATCACCTTCGAGCCTAAAGATTTAGAAGGGTTCGAGGTGTCTCATGATGATGAACTGATAATCAAGGCTGTTATAGCCAATTACAATATCTACCCGACTTTTGTTGACATAGGCAGCTTTGTCAACATTATTTTTAAGCAAGTATTTGAACAACTGCAAATAGACCCGAGCGACCTCCTTTCCATGAAGACACCTCTTTACGGTTTCACGGGTAACAAAGTTTAGCCGCTCGACCAAATCAAGCTAGCCATATCGCTAGGGGAAGAACCCCTAATGAGGGCGCGCCGATCAACTTTCATAGTTGTAGATGTACCCTCCACATACAATGTTATTCTAAGCTGACTAGTCCTAAATAAATTCCAAGCAATCGTCTCAACCTTCTGCTAGAAAATAAATTTCCCCTTGGATGACTAGGTCAGGGAAGTAAAAGGAGATCAACTAGTAAAATATAAGTGCTATGTGGATATAATTAAAACTGAAGCCAACTCCTCCCGGAAGATGCAACAGATGGAAGTCAACACCATCCGAGAAGCACCACCCACCCTAGTCTATGAAGAGAAAGAGGAAGTTCAAATTCGACCAGGCCTGCTAGAAGCCACTACCCAAGTAACTGCCGACCGACCTCCGAAACTTAAAGAACTGCGTGTTTAACATATAACAATGATGTTTTTGCTTGGGAACCTAAGGAGATCATAGGCGTCTCCCACACGGTGATGGAGCACGTATTCCATATCTTCCCTAAAGTTTGGCTGGTCAAGCAAAGAAAGAAAGATTTCAGGATGGATCAAAATAAGATCATTTGCGTAGAAGTAGACATGCTATTAGAGGCCGGCTACACCCGAGAGGTGTAGTTCCCAAGCTAGTTAGCCAACGTGGTCCTGGTGTCCAAGCTGGGAGACAAATGGAGGATTTGCATCGACTTCAGGGACCTCAACAAAGTATGCCCCAAGGATTACTACCCCTTGTAGAGAATTGACCAGATAGTAGATTCAACTTCTAGCTGTGAGCTAATTTGCATGCTGGATGCTTATCAGGGGTACCGTCAAGTACCGTTCGCTAAGGACGACCAAGAGAAGGTTAGATATATAAGCATTGAAGGCACTTACTGCTATAATATTATATTGTTCGGATTAAAGTATGCAGGTGCTACTTACCAACGACTTATGAACAAAGTATTCCAAAAGCAGATTGGGTGAAATATAGAGGTTTATGTGGACGACATCCTTATTAAGTCCCTCAAGGTGACCGACCTATGCATTGATGTAGAAGAAGCCTGCCAGACTTTAAGGTGATACAGACTAAAGCTCAACCCTAGTAAATGTTTGTTCGGAGCAAAAAAAGGGTGGTTCTTGGGTTACATTATGACCGAGCGAGGAATAGAAGCTAACCCGAGCAAAGTGTAAGACCTCCAAGACATGGCTCCCTCGTACAATCTAAAGGAGGCACAAGGACTGATCGACCATATCACAATGCTATCTCGCTTTATCTCCTGATCAGCCAATTGGCTAATTGAAGCTTGCCTTTTTTCAAGATCCTCCACTGGGCGACAAAATTCAAGTGGGATGCTGACTACGACAAAGCTTTTGAGGAGTTAAAAAATTATTTGTCCGCCCTACCTATACTTGCTAAGCCAGTGGTGAACAAACCTTTGTAGATGTATTTGTTAGCCAATGAGCATGCAGTCGGATCAGTATTGGTGAGGCAAGAGGGAAAAGATCAATAGCCTGTATACTTTTTAAGTCATCTATTAAAAGGAGCTGAGTGTCGTTACACCACGCTCGAGAAATTAGCATATGGACTGGTCTTAGCTACTCAGAGGTTGTATCCTTATTTCCTTTCTCATCCAATCATGGTATTTACTAATAGTACTTTTAATCAAGTACTTGTTAACCCAGAAGCCTCCGGGAGATTGATTAAGTGGACCACAGAGCTCAGTGAATATGATATATAATATCAACCCCAAGCGGTTATCAAGGCTCAAGCCTTACATGATTTCATATCAAAGGTGCAAAACCCTGAGCCTGAGGGAACTTGGAAAATATACATGGATCGATCATCCATTCGGTAGGGCAGCGGAATAGGTATTTTATGATATCACCCAGAGAATACAAAATGCAGCTATCTGTTCTATTAAATTATCAGGCTACCAATAATGAAGCAAAGTATGAAGCGTTGGTAGCTAGCCTACAAGCTGCTAGATGTGTGGGAGCTTCTCGGGTTTTAATTTATTTAGATTCTCAGTTATCCGCTCAGTAACTGTCAAGAAATTTTAAAATTAATAATAAGTGGCTCAAGTTCTATGAGAGGCATTCGAGAATCTCAAAGATGGATTCCAGGAAGTAAGATACAAAAGGTTCCTGAGGCAAAAAATCAAACAACAGATAACTTGGCCAAATTAGCTTCCTCTATAGTTTCATAGACCCTGGATAAGCATGTAGAACAAATACTACTAGTAGCTTACATTGAACGACATGATGACCTTGAGTTGCAAAGTGATTAGAGAACACCCATCCTTTTATTTCTGCAGTAGGGTATCTTACCAACAGAAGGAGAGCAAGTACGCATGATCAAGAAAAGAGTCGGTCAGTTCACTATGATTGGAGACCATCTTTATAAACGTATCTTCTCATGTCCTTTACTCAAATGTATCGAACCAAACTACATGCAATATATTTTATAGGAAATGCATCAAGGTTCCTATGAAAGGCATGTCGGTAGTCAGTCTCTCGCTTGGAAAATATTACTGGCTGGGTACTTTTGGCCTACCTTGTAGGTTGATGCAGCTCAACTAGTAAAAACCTGCTTTTCCTGTTAAAAGCATCAGAATATCCCACACCACCCTATAGAGTTGTTGAAAACCTCCATTGTATCCTGCCCATTTGATCAGTGGGGTATGGATATAGTAGGACCCTTTCCCAAAGCACCTACTGGGAAAAAAATTTCTTGCTAGTAACAGTTGACTATTTCTTAAAATGGGTGGAGGCTGAGCATTGGCCAAGATAACTGAGCAAATAGTTATCAAATTCTTATGGAAGTATATTATTTGCAAGTTTGGGATTCCACACAAACTAGTTTTAGACAATGGAATATAATTTCATGACAGAAAAATTTAAGAGTGGTGTTCAACCTATGGTATCATATAGGCCTTCACATCTGTGGCTTACCCCCAGAGTAACGGCCAGACAGAAGTTATAAATAGAGAAATTATCAGAGGACTCAAAATTAAATTAGACAATGTTGGAGGAAGCTGGGTTAATGAATTACCCATCGTATTGTGGGCATATTGTAAACCCCTTGAGGACACAGGTATAATCCTTTTTCATCTAGTTTATGGTGGTGAAGCAGTAGTCCCGGTCAAGATTGGCTTGGAATCTGATCAAAGACAAGTGTATGATAAGGACAATTCTGGATGGCATTTTATGGAGCTTGATCTGATAGAAGAAGTTAGAGACAAGGCGATAGCTTGACTAATGGCGTACCGCCAAAGGATGAGGTAAAATTATAACAGAAGGGTTATCCCCCGATTTTTTAGGTTGGTGATATGGTCTGGAAGCAGGTTAAGTTGGTTAAGGATGTTAACCAGCTGGAGCCACAGCGGGAAGGACCATATAAGGTAGTGCAAAAGCTCACCTCGGGCTCCTATTATCTCCAGGACATAGATGGAAAAAATTTAGAGAGACCCTAGAGTGCCAACCATCTACAACCTTATAGGACTTAACAGTATGCTTGTAATACATTAATGTAGTACTCTTTTACTCAATGAAAATATAGGTGATTCTATCTCAAAAGGTCCTAGCGAGTTCCAGACTCCCGAGCTTCCACCTGGGTTATAAGCGAGCATGCACTGGCGCCTTTATAATATATACTTCCGAGCCTTCGGCCGGGTTATAAGCAAGAATGCTCTTTCACCTTTATAATATCCAAACTCCCAAGCCTCCAGCTGGGTTATAACCGAGCATGCTCTCGCGCCTTTATAATCTAAACTCCTAAGCTTTCGGTCCAGTTATAAGTGAACATATTCTCGCACCTTCAAATTCAGACTCCCGAGCCTCCAATCAGATTATAGGTGAGCATGCTCTCGCGTCTTCATATTCCAAACTCCTGAGCCTTTGGAAGGATTATATGTGACCATGCTCTCGCGCCTTCAAATTTCAAACTCCTGAGCCTCCGGCTGGGTTATAAGTGAGCATGCTCTCGCACCTTTATATTCTAGACTTCTGAGCTTTTGGGCAGGTTATAAGCGAGCATGACCTTACGTCTTTATATTCTAAACTCCTGAACCTTTGGCTGGATTATAAGCGAGCATGCTCTCATGTCTTTATAATCTAGACTCTCGAGCCTTCGGCATGGTTATAAGTGAGCATCTCTCACACCTTTATATTCCAAACTCCCGAGCCTCCGATTGGATTATAAGCGAGCATGCTCTTGCGCCTTTATAATCCTGACTCCCGAGCCTTAGGCTGGGTTATAAGCGAGTATGCTCTCGTGTCTTTAAATTTTGGACTCCCAAATTCCCATATAGGTTCTAATTATAAGGGGTTTGTTGTATAAGCTGGCCTAATTATGGCGCTCGACATCATTATCTCGTCTGATGATCAATTAGAATTACCCTGGAGGCTATATCATAGATATATTAAGCGGTTATAATTGTCCAGCCTGGTCATTACACTCGGCATCAATATTTCATCCAGCATATTATGCCACCCAGAGATCCCTTATAAGATAATTCATTTGCTCAGTTTGATTATTCTGCTCGGTATTATTATCTCACCCAGTTTATCAAGAAAACTAATAAATATTACAGGAAGAATGCATACAAAATCTATTTTATAAGAGATACTAGTGGTTCTGAAGATATACGAGAAAACATGTGCAATTTAATAATGTTCTATACATATTTTGGCATTTAAAGTTTACTCCCTTCAATGATTATATAATAGGAAAAATAATATCATACACTTAGTCAAATTTTCTTAAGAGGTCCTTCAGGAGCTCTTTGAGAAGTCAGTGGCGGTCTATGAATCGTCAAGGAGGTTCTGCCGATAGATATCCGTCCTCGCGTAATTGTTGGACAATTCCTTCGGCCGCATGGGAGAGCGTTCTCGAAATGTGCTTGGTAATTTTTTAACCGAATTCGTTGGAGTCGAGATGAGCCCTCCGTCTGAGCTCAAAGCGCTCGTCCTCCCCGGCTTTGTACTTTTCCAACTCAGCCTTTGCAGAGTCTAACTTAGCTGGTAGCGATTCTAGCCTGGCTTCTCATGTATCCAATTCTCTCTGCTGCTCTAATATCAAAAGATCCTTGGAGGATAACTCCTTGGCTTGTTCAAAAGATCTAGAAACCTGAGAAAATTTTATCTCATCTAGTAGAGTAATTTTTTAAGCAAGGTCAGAAACGGCCTTAGCCCTCATAACCCTTTCTGCTCGGAGCTTAGATTTACTAGTATGCAACAAGACTTCCAGTCTTTTCTTGTCCACTTGTTGAGAATCCACCAATAGTTGAGATTCCTTCAAAGTTTGCCTCATACTTAAGAGAAGCACGACCTGAGCTTTCACCTCTTCTCACAAGTTAGTTGTCTTAGTGTTTGGAGCGGATACAGTAACTACTAAATCCTTCACCTGTTCTCTTAGGATTTTATTATCCTGCTTTGGTATATGACCAATTAACTTAGGTTCAACCCAGAAGTGCAAAGCTAAAAGGAATAAACAATGAGGTTTTAACTCATAAGGGAGGCCAAGTTAAGAGCTTACCATAGTAGCTTTTTGAGCATGCTCATCTTCACATGCCAACACTGTGGACTCTTTTAACTAGCTCCATGCTTTTACCCAAGATTCTACTAAGGGGCGTCTACCCCGTAAGAAGATGAGGAAGTGGTCCCCAGCCCTTGTTGAGAGGGTAGTACGTAGGTTTGGTTAAAATGATGATGAGGGCGGGTCAGAGGACTGTGCCTTGAAGGAAGAGCACCCGAAACCCTTGGTGACTCTGAGCAAATAGCTGGGGAGGGCACCAATGTCGTCTTGATCGGCTCAAGAGCTCGTGCAACTCTTGAAGGCGTAGGTATAGGGTCGGTAGACCTCATAACGGACCTTAGTGTCGAACTCCCCAATATGGTAGAAAGAGTGCCTAAAACCTTCAGCGATGCTAGACGAGTTGATAAAGGCGCTAGTGTTGTCTCGATCGGCTCAGAAGCCCGTATGACCTCAGAAGGTGCAAGTGTAGGTCTGGCTGACTTCATAACAAGTTTTGATCTGCAATTTTTTGGTGGCATGAGCTCTTTTCCCTGAGTGGAGAAAACCTCAGTCAGATCAACTGGAGTCCGCTTGTCCGACTCTTCCTTGGGTAAATTTAGAGCTTCCGATTGGGGTCTTTTGGGCTTGAGTACGAAAGGAGCATCTGAGTCGGAGGAATCAGAGGAAGGTTTTGGTGGAGGAAGGCAGCCGATAGATGATGAGGCTTGCTCGGTTTTATGCTCCTTTAACATGTTCTCACCTAATTGGTTCAGAATGTCCTCCTTTATCCAATTATTTTTAAAGAGAAATGCTGGGGTAATAGTCTTCACTATAAAAATAAGTAAATACTATTAGAAAGGTCTTTATAAATAATTGGGAGGGGGTGATAAAAATTCTTTACCAAAAGTGGCGCTTAGCCCAAGATTAACTGGACTAAATCCAAAAATGTATAATAAGCCATCTATAGTCAACTCGGGCAGACTAAACTTCAGACCTCTCAGCTTCACCAAGGTCATGCGTAAAGCTAGATCTATGTGAATATTGCCCAAATCCAGGATAGGGGGAAGGTGCGGTTGCCATATAATTGTCCAGAATGAAGAAGTTGGAACTCGAACAAAGAAGTATTTGTTTCTCCAATCGCCCCCGAGGTGGAATTCTATCAAATAAAGTCACCTTAAGACAGGCGCGAAAATGAAATAAGCCATTTACACTTGTTGAGGGTAGAAGTAATGATGAAACAAGCGAAGAGAAAAAAAGGAGGCCAAATAGACAGAAAAAATGGTGACCCCGCTTAGGATTTGAATGGAATTTGGGATGAGTTGATGAAGTGGAATATAGAAGTATTGGCTAACAAAGGCAAAGAAAGGGTGACAAGGAAGCAAAGTACCGCTACATGCTCCTTAAAAATAGTGACACTTTCTTTAGGAGGAAGGTGGGGATGATCTTGACCATGGGATATGACTACATAGGTGGGAATCCTGTAGTTAAAACAGAGGTCGTCGACATCCATAGCATGAAGATTTAAAGAACACAATGTATACCACTCGTTGTCATCAGCCATTTCAAGAAGGAAAGTGAGGAAAATGAAGAGAAAGAAGACGAAGAGAATGAAGACAAAGAGAAAGAAGGTGAAGAGGATGAAGAGTGTGGAACCAACGAAGAAGGAAAAGAAGTGATGGCATTAAGGTTCTTGGGAATTTTTTATGAAATCCCTTAAAAGTCACTTTTTGAACCTTTTTGAGTAGAGCCGTCAGATCATAACAATAAAAAGATGGGCTAGACTTTAGACAATAGGATGGTAAGATGAAATGATGAGTATATGGAAAAGTGTACACCGATCATAATGTGAGTGCAGACGTGTTACCAATAGGAAGTGCGCATTTGTAACTGATGTGATAGATACTTAGCCTGAAGTGTCGGTGGATTTACCGAGATGAACTTTAATTTTTATACAAGCCCTTATGGAAGCCTGATCACTCCTAAACTCAATCGAGTTTTTATGGCTTGTCCAAAGGGACAATAATCAAACATCCGGTTGGATTCATTTCGAACTAGTTTAACTCTGAGCGGAGTTAATCTCAGACGGGTTTAAGGCCGAACAATTTGCAAAAATTGCTACCCTTCCCTTAGTTTCCTCACCTCAATATAACTCATTCAAACTTTGGCTAGGACAGATTTACGCTGTCCTTAATTTATTATACATACTCATGAAAAACAACAGCTATTAGATAGTCAAACATCCGATTGAAAACATACAACACATTTAACAAATATTTACTTGTATATACAGTAGGTACGAATACCAAGTTTTTCTTTGTTATCCAACAAGAAAAATTAAGACAAGGCAAATTACAATAAATTAGAGAATAAACCGAGATGACTATTTCGGAGTAGTGTTTTACGGTTAAGGAAGAGAGTAGGGGGATTAGAAGCTAGATAGTCACCCTCTTTTAGTTGCTCCATCGCACCATCGACTCTGAGAAGAAGTGTTTTATTGATAGAGTTGGCGATTAGTGAGTTAAAGTCATGCTATTGGAGGAGAGCTTTTTCTTTGTTTCAAATCTCTTGTCCTCCCCTGATTGGTAGGCTGCTAACTCTGCCTGGGCGGTTGTTAATTCGGTTGAGAGACTCGCTTGCTCATATTCTTTGGTGGATAATGTGGTATGGGTGGTCGCTAGGTCCAAGCACAGAGAATCCCGCTCAGCATTTTGAGCCACCAACTCAGACTCTTTGGTGGCTGGCTCAGTGTCATATGTAACATTTAACTCTTTTAACTAAGCAGAAAGGTGTTTAACCTCTGTTGTTTTCTCATCTATCGTTGCCTTCATGTTCGCCCGGAGAGTTGTGTTCGATCGGAGTTGGGGTATAGAATTCTCCAGGGTGGTTTTAATTTAGCTACATTCTCAAGCTCGATTTTTCCCAACTTTTGAGCTTCTTGAATCTAAGTCTCTAGCTCGCTCAGCCAATCAGAGGAGGCTACGGGAGTAGCCTAAAAAATTTGCTACTTTAAGGATTCATTTTCCTGGGGAAGAGTTGCCAATCTCTGTGCTAGGCCTATCTCGGTCGCCCATCGCTAGAAGATAAACATTGTTAGAAATACTTGACATGGAAAGTAATAAAGAAAATTAAATTACCTTGGTCAATTCATAGGAGTACTCATCAGTTAGCGCTAGGGGAATAAGCTCGCTTAGCTAGTTGCCCGCTACCTCCCAATCCTCCGTTAGGCGACCCTTCAAAAGTATTTGGCCAATAATTAGGGGAGCATTCAATAGAAAAGTTATGGCATGGGCGGATGGTAGATCAAGGGTGGTCAAGAATTGATAAGGCCTTTTGGATGCAACAAAAGTGGAGATTGGGAGAGTTCTTGCACGAACATGAGCCGGAGAGTTGCTCGGTGGAGAAGTGACCTCCTGTACTTGAGCAATTTCTAGAGTTGGACTGACAGGAGGAAGGGAGGAAAAAGTCTACTCGGAGGATGGTGTTTGCACCTCTTCATGGACGGGCTCTTCTCAGCCGGGAGATGGGGGGGGGGGGCTTCAATGGAGGGTGTTTATCCTTCAGGGACTTGGGCATGGATGAGCTTACACCTTTAGTGTCTCTTCTTTAAGGTAGCCTCTGTTTCCATAGGAGAATCCTCAAACACTGCGAGAGGATCTAGAGATAACTTCCCAGAAGTAGTGGCTGTGCTAGATTCAGCCGTCTAGCTACCGAAAGCTCCACTGGAAGGGACGGTATATTTTTTAATCCAATTTCAGAAATACACCAAAAATTTTCTAGACTTCAAAAAATCTCAAATTTTATATAGAAGTCTATTTTACCATCTTCTACTTGGGAAAAATAGAATTAAAAATTAATTCATCATGGATCTCAAGATAAATATAAAATCTAAAACTATATAAATGATTCAATTGTACCTTTACTTAAAGTCCTAGTTTTGACTTCCTCTTAATGTATTTGCCCATACTAAATCATAATGTATCCCTAACATTAGTTTATATAATATATATATATATCTAATATCAACTTTCATACAATATGAATCTCATTTTATATTTTCATGCATGAATCTCATCTTAATTGTGTCAACCAACTAAGTTAAATACTCAAGTCCATCTCTAAACCCTTTGGCACATTTTATGACCCATCTAGAATCCCAAGCAAGGTCCACTTGAGATCCATTGACTATGTCACAAATTGACTCCTTGAGTTCCCCTAGAGCTCTTAATCCTATCCATCTTCCTAGGTGACTCATCTATTATGGCTAGACCACTATGATGAACCTCGGGTGACAATTGACCTAACCACTTTACACTCTTAACCTTAGACATTTTATCTTTAGTTAATTTCTCCTTATCCTTATCCTTGGATGATTTATCATTGGTTGACTTGTCCTTGGATTTCTTCTTCTTGCCATAGTTATATTCAACCCTTACATATATCTTTTCTTTGACCTTGGTTGACTTTGCCATTACATTTCCACCAAAGTGCTCCATGGGTAATTTCCCTTTACCTTTATTTGATGAAGACCGGTATCTCAAATTGGATCTATCACCATTGGATTTTTGACAATCCAATACTAAACCCAAACTTTTAGATCCAACATTGAATCTTTCTAAGGTTTTTTTATAGGTCCTCAAACCTTGACTTCAAGACTTAATTTTCTAATTCTAGGTTTCTAACCTTAGAATCTTATAGCTCCTCAAACCTTGACTTCAAGACTTAATTTTTTAATTCTAGTTTTCTAATCTTAGAATCAACCTGTCCATCACGGATATTCCTAGGTATACTCTTCTTAGGAATGTGTCTCCCCTTCTTGGGATTAATGCCTAGATTTTCCACCAACTTCATCTCCTTAGGCAAAGTGGGTTTCTTTTTGTTAAATCTAACCTTTGAATTTGATTTCCTAAGATTATCAACCATGTTAACCCTATTCATATCATTATATCTAAAACCATAATTATGCATGGATAAATAAATAAAATTATTCTAACATACATGGGGGAATTTAAATTTGAATTAACCTTTAAATTAGGGTTTATCTTCCCCTTTACCTTTAGAGCTCCCCCTACACTTGAACTCCATTTTTCCTCCATTTCTTCAATTCAGTGAGCTTCTTAATTTATCCCTCCCTTGGGTATTTGGAGTGGTAGTAACCCCACTTGTTGGTGCGGGAAGCATCCGACGATCGAACCTGAGTTTTGGTAATGGCAAAGGATTCAAAGTTAAGATATTTTGTTATCTGACAGCTATGTTGAGTGTTTCAGGAAAGTCCTAGCTGCGGTTAGGCAAGGTAAAAACCCTAGGGGGTGGTAACCCTAGGTCATAGGGGGTGGTAACC
>JBBMJZ010000074.1:2636624-2658799 GCA_037833815.1 Zingiber zerumbet | reverse complement strand
TTTCAGTTGTTTTGCTTTAAAATATCTAAAAATTAGTGAGCCTTTCCTCCAGTTTCTAAATTCGCCGTTATATTATCGCTAGAAATCTAGGAAATTAGTGATTATGATGGCATGAAAGTCTAGTCCAAGAGAAACCTTTTGTAGAACTATGCTGCATTTTCAAATCTTTTGAAATACATGGGAACTACTCTCCTTTCATCTAATATTGCTTATCAATATATACACTTGAATAGATTCTTATACAAAATGTATAAAACGAAGTAGATTTTTGTTTTTGCAAGTATGTGATATATATCTGTGAACATGTTAGGGTGAGTTTGATAGCTCAGAGCCTCAGAGATGTTCAAGATTGCCTATTGTTCATTTATTATATTTGATAACCTGCAGTAGAGTTGTCTACTGGCGTATAGAGTTGTTAAGTGATTGAAAAAGTAGAGATGATTCTATGTGCATTATTTTCACCATCACGCTATATGCCTTACTAATCACTGCATTAGAGACGAATACTTCAGTCGCATGTTCAGCACGCTCTATATTTTGCTTGATCGATATGATTTTCTTTGTTGTTGATTCTTTTGAACTGGTTGGATGGAATTGTCTGCTTTAGTATTGTGTTTGACATGCTGACATGGATGATCAACTTAGTCTGATGGTTCTAATTGGTTTCAGATTCGACAATCTAACTGACCCAAGTAAACTGCTCATTTTATTTAAATTTAGAGAAAAAAGGATCTCGAAGACCTTTTTCCCCTGTATTTATATAGTATCATTTCCATTGTCACTGTATGACATCTGATTAATTCTGAGAAATATAATCATGTAGCAGTCTTGCATACCTGGTAATGAACTATTTATTATTAATTGATCATTTATTTGTTTGTTTAGATGATTTTCCTTTTGTAAATTCATCATTGTATTGCTTTATTTATTATATAACATTTAGATAACTGTTATACCTTTGGCTTATTTGTAATATGCAAATTATTATTAATTTCTTTTTCCAGCGCATTAGGCACTTCCTCTTCATCTACCGTTATTCTATTAGGGCATGTTTGGTTCACTTGAATTCCTATTTTATTCCCCATTAGTTCTGAAGGTATGAGTAAGAAACATGGGTCATCCTGATCGAATTTGAGGTGATCAAAGGGATAGGTATGACCAGTTCCATGGTAGATCACCATGCACTTTTTGAATTCTAGTTTGCTGTTTTGATAAAATTCTGATCTGAATTTCAGTTTCGGTGTACGAGTCACTCCCTTGATGTTTAGATTTTGTGAATTCAATTTGAGATTTGGCAAACAGATTTGGAGAACAGATTTGATGAATTCCATGGTCAGATTTAGAGCATGCTTTGTTCATTTCCAGTGTCCTACTATTGCCACTGCAATTAGTTAAAGAAGTGAACTCGACTCTGGTGATAACACACATGCTTTTATTTGAGTTCCACTGATAGAGTTAGAGCATGCCATGTGAGAAATTGTTGTTAACATATTTTTTGTTGGTCGGAAGGATGGCCAAAGGCCTTTATTTACAGCTTCTATACATTAGCATATGTAAATGCTTGTAACTAGTTGAGACTTTTGACAAACACACACCCATCACCTTGCAAGCTGAATAGCATAATGTTTTCACACATTTGTAGGCTAAAGATTTCTGCAATGTTAGAGTTTCTTTGATACTCTAAATGATACAATTTGATACTCTAAATATAGGGAACTTGTTAATTATATGAAAATTTTAGGAGCACTTTGTTAAGAAAATTTATAAAGTAGAAAATCATTTTATATAGATTTGCTTACAAGTGACATTAATCATCATTTTTGTTCCAGTTGTCGATTTTGTAGCTTTTGTTATGTATAACAAGTTGAATGTGGAATTGTTTACATACAAAGAGTAGTTTATTGCAATTTGACTTTCAATGAGTTTTAAACAGCATACTTATACCTACTTGATAGTTGAGATTGATCCTAAAGCAACACTTGTTTGGATCTATTTAGAATTTGTTTATTTTGCGGAAAATAATTTACATGTCAATTGCTCATTCAGGTTGTTGTGAAGAAGTGGTTTTTGCTTCAAAGTCACAATACCAGTTCTTGAAGTTTTTTTTTTCCTCGTGTTATGAAATGTGCAGTAAAACTAGAAACCTTGACTGACAAAACAATATTTTTTTTATTTCATCTCTTAAGAAGCTGCTATGTACAAATATATGAATTCCAATAATCTTTAACAACAATATAAGCAATGATGTTTCTGCCCATTTGTATACCAACAATCTCAGAGCAAGAGAAATGAAATTTAGCAATGAAACTGGATTGACATAACCGATACTGCATACTGAGTGGATCAAAAGCCCCAAAGAATCGTAGAAGATCATAAAACTATGGCCTGAAACACTCAACTGATGATATGATATCAACCCAGGTGATGTTAATGATTAGATCAAGGTATCACTCCATCTCCCTACATCCAAAATGATTTAAAGCTCCATGGTATCTGTTTCTAAAATTAGTCTTCTAGCTTTGGACACAGGATTTAGAGGCCAGAGGAAGAGCTGAAACTCCTGAAATGCCCAAGAATCGAAAGAACATGGACTGACGTTTGCATCCTATTGAGATAAACCATCACGCCAATACTGGTAATTGGGAAGCAACCAAGTCCTTGTCTAAAAAGTCACCGACTCCAAAAATTGTGAATAAGGATACGCTAAAGATCATTGCAATAGGGGCTTTCTCAAAGCAATATCAGCCTGCACATATACATTTCAGTTAAATCTAGAGCATAAAGAAAAGAAGAATAGCAATACACTACTCTGTAGAATACAGAAGAGAGTTGAGCCTTACTGCATTATTTAGTGGGTATTACATTTGTTCACTTTGAATGTTAGAATAGAATAACAAAACAACTGATTGGTCCTGAGATGTGTGGAGCTCAACACAAGAAAGAACAAATTTTAATGCATGAAAGTAACAAGAACTTTGTGATAAATAAGCTGTCCATTAGAGCAAGAAAGAAGCCAGGAGTTTAAGAACTCACTAGAAGTATATATCACAAAGATTTCCTTAGCTTGAAAAGCACTAAGAAGTTTAATAGGGCTGGTGCACCATTTTCACAAAGCTAGAAGCAGTTCAAGTAATCTCACATGGTAAGCTCACATGGGGAAATAGGCAATGCCTCGAATAATCATAATCTTCAATTTAATGCCATAGATATGTTCGAAAGATCAGATAAGACTTGCAGATATCATAATTCCCGGTGTAAGAAATGCTCCTCAAGTTTCCGGCAAAAGAGAAGGTACAGAGTGATTTACAAGACTAGGAAAAATTATGTTGTGCTTCAAATGGGCCTGCACATACTTTTCTAGTTGAACAAATTTCTACATCATTATTTGGCTTATTTTAGGCTCATAAACTATGGTTTATGAGTTCAAAAAGAGATTTGATATATCTTCATGTAATATGGTTAGATGCCCCCACGGGCTGGGTCAGCTGGAAGGGTGCCTGACGCTTGCAACGGAGGTTCAGGGGTCGAGGGTCGCCAATTGCATACGGGCGTAAAACCTCGGTCTGCTGCGCTTTCAATTTCCACTCGACCCCCAGTCACCCCTCCTGCCCAGCTTAACCGTGATTTACCCCTTCTGGATATCTGTGGGGCCGGACCCAGGGGTTGCTAAGGTGGTGGTTCCACCTTTTGCAATGTAATATGGTTAGATAAATGGATTCCTCAACAGAAATAGGTGGTTATTTTACAATTTTTCTTCCAAGAAAATACATGTAATTGAAAGTAAGTTAATGATGCCCTACACAAGAAAAGGAGAATAAGTGTGTTTTCAATTTTCATTTTTAGTGAAAAATACGAATAGAATAGTAAAGAAAAATTGAGAGAAAAACATCACTTTTTAGAAGTTTATTATTCCTTAATTTCTTTGGCAAATACTCTAAAAAAAATTCTTATTTCTTAAGGGTTAATTGCAAAAATATCGCAAATATTGCCCTTTTAAACAAATTTACCAGATATTTCAAAATTATCAAATCTATCACTAACCACAATTTTATTTTTATTAGTTAAATGCTGACATTGCCGTAATCCCAGAGAGTATATTTATCAACTCAAATGCCACATCATCCCATTTATTAATTTACACTTTTATGGTAACAATACTCTTTTTTTCTAGCACTCATCGCCTACATAGCACTTCTAACCCTTATGGCTAGCGTTGCTCCCTGATCTTGATGTCTTGCAACTAAATCAACCTTCCTACCTCAATTCCTCTCCCACCTCACCATAACTTGTTGCCAATGAAAAGTGCTTCCAAAGTCACTCAACATGTGTGTGATGCAGGAGAAACGGCAACGGTGACAGTGATGTTAGTAGTAGAGTCATTGAGAGTATAGCTTTTAGGCGCCACTAGAGCAGCCTTGACTCTTGAGTTTCAACAAGGCCTTGAAACCAAAGAAAACACCGAAAGTCAGGCTCTACTCTGTTACTTTGTTACTTCTTCACTCTTCTCAGGCTCTATCTACTCCGCAACTAATTTATAGTATCTGATTGCTTCTGCTGCTTTAGTCTGTAAAGGCGAAGGAAGGGAATGCAATGCGAGGGGAGTGGAACACAACGAGTGCAGAGGGAACGAAATCACCTTGATATGATTGATAAGAAAATGAATGCAATATGCTTAGAAAAGTCATTCAAAGTATAGGAACTTGGTTAAATTTATAGGTTGCCACAATGGTGATCAAAAAAGGCATTTCGTGAGTGAATATATATTGAAGGCACGCTAGGGATTAAATCATCACCATTGCAAGCGTGTCAAGGCCAACTATTCAGGTTAATGACATGGATCCTATACCCTCAGCACAATGCTATCTTGCTACATATGCATAAACTATTAGTCTAAGATGTTCAAGTTCACAAAAAAAAAAAAAATAGTAGATTGATAGTTCCCTCAAACTTAAGCTAACTTTTATCTGGTTCCAATTGTGAGTCAATACCATGTAATAACAAAATATTGATTCTATGGAAGTTTTTTAAGTATTCAGTAATGAAATCCTCAACACAGATACATTACATTTGCATGTATGGATTATAGAAGAATACAGCTCAACAACTAAATAAAGAAATTTCTCAAAAAGCACTTGTATGTCTAACCTGAAAAGAACCAACCAATGGCGTGAGTTTTGGAGAATCATTTACTGACGAAGAGTTACTATCATGAACAATCTGTTTTCCACCCTATCAAAAGAAATTAGCCAGCAACTTAATTTATCATTATATACATTTAAAAAAACATACTATAAGCATAAAAGTCTCATATGAAACAAATCTAAGTGATAAGCTTTTCTTTGTATATGATTATTACCAAAAAATCCTTTTATCTAATACTTAATTGCTTAAAGGACTTAACAAAAGTTTACAATTTCATGTGGAAAAGATTAAGCTGATGATAAAATAAACGGAGCGGTAATCAAAACAAACAACAGTTGAATATTTATAGTGTTTCATATGAAACTTCAAAGATACAAGACAACAATCCATGGAAAATAAATAAATCCTGGAAAGTTATGTGTACCTATAAGATACTTGAAGCCATTTGTAAAATCATCTTTGAACACTATCACACAAATATCTTGAGACTTCCATTCTGATATTTATGTAGATATGATAGTAGGATTATTCTAGTGACCAAATCGCCAAAAAAGGCTTCATCGCATGGAACACAATTTTGTAAGAACAATAAGTACTTGCCAACTGTAATAAGTGGTGATTGATTTTTCTTTCAATTTTGAATACACTTTAATTATGAAGACATAATTTAATACGGCATAGCTGACACAATTTTTTTGTTCAAATATAATTTATTTTGAACAAAAATGCACTAGAAAATATAAATAGAGCAAAGGCTTCATTTATTTAATGAAAATCCATTCTAGAGGGAAATATTTCCAGTGGAAAATATCTTATTTTCTATTTTGTTATGCATATTAAAAAAAATTGAGAAATGTTTAATAGTGTCTGGCAATGCAGATAAAAACATACAATTTGCAAACAAATCATAGTTCATCATGTGCCCTACTGGCACTTCTCCATTTAAAATTATATTAGCTTTTTTACATGTAACTATACTTATTAAACTTTGTTAACTTGTATTTGAGCCACACATTTAGAGTATATCTACATTGACTAACTTGTATTTTACGTAAATTATTGGGCTATTTTTGCATAATTTCCCAGACATATAATTGTAAGTGTTCATTACTGACGAGTTGAGGGAGAGTGATATTGTTTTTGAGTGATTAGTTGTTTGCATAATCTATGTGGACAACTAGTAGAGATTGTATCAGTTTTTGTGCAAGAATCTTAGAATATTTCAGTATCAACATATTGATAATTGGAAACCAAACGACCAAAAATGCATAAACTGAGTTGATGATCTTCTCGTGTTTACTCCAGTGAAAACTAAGATGGAAGGAAGTTTTAGTCCATTGATTGGTTATGTGTCCTTGGCATAGAAAAAATATGAGAATGAAAGAAAAATAGCGAAAGCAAAGAAAAGAGAAATTAATATTTTCCCTAATTGTGTTTAGTTGTGGGGAAAGAAATAAGGAGGGAAATTAATTTTCTATTATTTTTATTGTATTTTTATTGTTTCGAAATTAAAGATTGAACTATGATGATCGAAAAGACGACAAGTGGGATGAGAGATGCAAGCAAATGCAATAGCCCAGACAAGCTCGACACCCAATGTATGAGTTTATGAGGTATATGATGACAATGTGACTACAACAAATCATTGATGGACTATACCACCTCATGGGTACTTAATGTCATCTAACTATCAATTTTCATCCTTATAATTGTGCATGTTTGACCTGACTAATTGAGGTTAGCTCTCCCCACCCCACCCTGCAAGTAAACAAAGGAAACAATACGTTTAAGAAATTCTATATAGTTGACCTAAAAAGTTTCAGCATTTGACAATTATACTTGACCTAAACTGAGATAAGTAAATGCCAGGATTCTTCTATGGTATCACCTAAAAGTTAACTTTAAGTAACATAGAACAAAAGTTATGCAGCACAAGCTCCAACACATTGAAGTTAATTTAAGAAACTAAAGCTATGGTTATGAAAAATGCATTGAAACCAGCCAAAGTGTAATCTGGATGATGCACCAAAAGCCTATTTTTTATAATAACATTGTTCATTTATAGACACATTTTCCAAGAAGTCTACAGTGAGATAAACAAGAATACTAGCAGAATAGAATGAATGAGTTCCTTATTTTATGATGATTTAGTAACACATGACAGCATTAAGTTGAAACAAGAAAAGAGTACAGATAATACCCTAGGATTGTGTTGCTTTTCTTGTGGGTCTTCAAAAAGAGAGGAGTAATAGGGTGGATCATAGACAGAACCTCCCAAAATTTCATCACTAGTGGAGTTTTGCCTAGCTACTCCATGTGTTGGAGGGTTCACGAAGCTATTTCTAACACTATAATCTGTATGGTATATGGAACTGTCCACTGTCGAAAGGCCCAATTTATACATCTGAATCCATAAGAATGAGGACAAAAACCTCACCAAAAAGCCAATTATTTCCATCAACAAAGCAAGTCTAAGTGAGAAGATAAGTAGCGGCCCAAACTTCTGATCAGGAGTGATATTCCTACAGAATATACATTGCAAAAGAAAAATCATGTGTCGATACCAATGCATAACGAATATAAGGTCACAAAGCCTTGATGTAAACCAATTATGATAGCTAAAATTTTATTTTTCACCTAAAAAAGTTTGGAGTTACTAATAATTTAATGTGATTATGTGTTGCATTAATTTGTAGCATAGCATCATGCAAGATGACTGAATTTGCAACAACCATGAATAATAAATATATTGTCAAAAATAAAACATGCATCATAAGTGAAAGAGATAATTGGAGATAATGCACTAGATTTAGTTCTGGCATCATGCCATTTGAATTGTTAGTCTCTGGTGTTGCCATGTGTACATTGACCCCACACTATGCCATTCTTGCTTAGTTATCAATCAATTGGTCATTGTGTGAAGAAAACTCTAATAGGATCCTCAATTCAAGGCCATTAATGTAGCATATGGGATTAAGTTCCCTTCCTGGTAAAGAAGTGATGAGGCTTTCGATTTAACTTTTTTTTTTCTTCTCCTAGCAGATCCTTTGACATGGGAGGGACTTCTTTTAGCAGGTTTAAGAACTTCGAAAGAAGTATGACTGCAGGTCAAGTAGTTACCAATTGCCAATATTACTTGATCTTCTTTGAGTAGAAAACGAGGGTGATGGCTAACTTCAATAGCGAACTCAACTTGTATTCTATGAAATTCTAGTGCAGCAATTAGGCTCCGAAGAAACCTTAAAATGGATCATGCAAGAGCTAGTCCGATATGTATTCTCTTGTAATCAAGAAGTAACACAATTGAAGTTCAGATTTCAAGCATCTAGCTAGACTTGCTACTACAACCTACAAACATGCGTTGTTAGATAAAACCATAATGCTCTTACCATATTGTACGCGAGAAAAGTATGAACCAAGCAACGTCGAGCACAATACAGAAGAAGAGAAGCACTGCATAAGTCCTTCCCAGGCTCTGACTACTGCTCTCAATGGCAACAAGTGCGAAAAGTGCCACCACCAGATTGATCAGCAAAACGCCATTGAACAATGCCCCGAGCGATCCCAACAGAGCACACCCGATCTAGTATAAAAAAAAGTTAGCACAGAATGGTCTAACATCTTCAATCCGAATCACATTCCAAAGATTCTTCAAGTCATTCAAATAATTATAATTAATACCCAACAAATCCCAACCGAATCCTAAAAGGAAAAAAAACAATGAAATAATTCTAATAACAACGGGGGAAAATGATGAATAACTCACCTGGATATAGATGAGGACAACAGCGACGGACTGCAAACGATCGTAGTCGCGAAGCCAGGATCGAATCCGTGATCCGAGTGGCGCAGAAGGCCAGGGCATGATAAAAGAGCAATGTCCGCACAGAACGAAGGGCTCAAAACTTGAATCGAACACCTAAAACAAGAGATTGGAAAAGAGAGCAGAAACGGATGATTCTTCCAAAACTGAATCCGATTGAATTTGATGCTTCTTGCGCCCTCGAATTCCCTTCGGTCGTTGGAGTCCGGCGAATTGGATGGCCGCGAGGTCGAACCATGAAGATCGACGAGGCATCTATTTTTGGGCGAAGAGAGCACGATTCCTGGAACTTGCAGTTCAGTCCTCACGAGCGAACGACCCTTTTTATTCGATTTCACCCCCTCAGTTACTAAATTTCATTGAGCCCCACGACCTAAAGGCATGCCCAGCCCGACCCAATAGGCCTAGTCCTCACAAGAAATAAACGGTATCTTTTTTATAACGTAGTTGCGTAGGCTTCGCCAGACCCCCTGATTCGACTGTCGGATGCATCCAAAAAAAAATGCTAACGGTACTGCACAGGCGATCGATCTCCGCAGTCTTCACGGTTCCTCATCACACTATGCTCGTGACCCGACTCATGGATTTTCTGCTCATGAATACTCGGCCCACAGCCTATCTCATCCCAAGTTTTCCATCAAATTTAACGTCAGCACATGCCCTAACAAAGAATTGAATGGTGATGTTTTGGAGTGTCCTGTTGTGCCTTATCGTTGTGCCAAGCCCGAGGCTTTATGATTCATTTTTTATGTTTATGATTAATATTTATTCTATAAAAATTTTAATTTTAAAATAAAATAAAAATTAAATTATTAAGGAAAGAAGAGGGGAGAATAATGAAAAATCGGTAAGGATGAAATCGGTGTGATAGTAAAAATTTAATTATACTTATGTGATTTGGAAAATATACGAAGTTAAAATTAAATAGTAGGATTTTGATATTTAATTAGATAAAACTTATTTTTATATAATCAACAATAATAAAAATATACCACGACATCTCAGAATTAATCAGTTTGTTAAACAAAATTTAAACTCCAAAACTTAAGTTAAATTTTTAATAAACAAATTATAAATAAATAAAATCAGATATTTTCTTTATATAACCACTCACCAGCGGCCACGTCGCCCATCCTCCGTTTTTATCCTTGACGTACCACAACGCTCGATGCTCTCTTCCCCGTTGGATCACGGGTCATACCCTCTTCCTAGGTTTTCCACGCAACTCCGACGGCGATGGGCGGCGCCTCCAGGCTCCTCCTCATCCTCAGCACACCGTTTCCTCGGCCTCCAGCCCTCCGCCTCGTCCGCCACCCCGCCTTCTCGTACGCCGCCGTTTCCTCAGTTCACTGCCGCCGTTTCCTGCCCTCCCCCGCCCGCCTTCGGCTTGGTTTCTCCTCTTCCGCTGCCTCCGTGCAGCTCCCTTACCAGGCCGCATGTGCCAGGGACGGCTTCAGTGAGACCCTGGTCTCGACGCCGACTTTCCTCGCAAATGCTTTTCACCCATGGCCGGAGTGGATCAATCTTCTGGATTATCTGCGAAACGCTGATTATTTTAGCAAGCAGGCGCCTTTGGCCATTGGGGATGACGATGATTCGCTTGTGACCGGAGAATATTTAACAGAGGAGTTGGTGAAGACTGCCCAAGCCTGCCTTTCATTTGCTAGAGATCGATCTCATTTTATAAGGTACTAGGTGTTAATATTTTAGTTTGCAATTACAATTTTCTCCTAGTATTTTATCACTTGCTCTGTGAAGTAAAGATCTTCTTGATTAGTGTTTAATCTCATGTTTTTTAGGTTCCTTAACAAAAAGGATATTGAGATTATAGTGGAGAATGGCTCACCGTTCTTGTTTAAAAATGGTGCACATTCAACAAGGCGATTGCAATCATTCCTAAGGCCTGATGGAGCTGAGGTAAGTCTAACTGTGAAGGAACCAGAACATCTTGTCATTTGGAGATTACTATTTGACATTGTCACTTGCAATTTAGATTCTCTTCCATTGAACATTATAAATGTGGCTCGTTTTTCTAAAGTAACACTTGTTTTACAAGTTATTACCGTAACTTGTTTGAGAAAATATAATGTTCTCTAATTGCTTGGATTACTCAGGCACAGGATTCTGAGGTGGCTCAAACTGTTGATATTATGAGATATTTAGTGAGCTTTGCTTGCAGTATTCATGCCACTAGTGATGCAAATTCTTTAAGAAATGGAGACCTTGTTTGTGGATCTACACGAACTCTATTGGCCGAGCTAGTGAATCTGATTGTCGGTGGTCCAGGATCTGGGTTAAATGAAGCAGTTCATGGACATAATGTTATGAGACATGATCAATTCCCAAGACCTACTGGACAAAATGTCCAGATGAAAAGAGGCGACTGGATTTGTCCAAAGTAAGTTATTTTGTAACTTCAATACTTTCTACTATCTAAATATTGGCTGATTACTCGTTTGGTGCTGATATTATCCAATATTTTGTTACATTTAATATTATTTTTTTGCTATCTAAAAATTGGCTAAACTACATGTTGGAGCTGGTTTGGCAATATTTTACGTGTCTGATAATACAACATGATCTGAAATATAAATGAGAGTGAGTAAATCAAAACTTGTAAATTTCATAATATAGCATGGAAATGTGTCATGACAGTCCATTTATCTAGTAAATTATTTTTTTTAAAGGAATTACAATTTTTGGTCGTTTAAATTTGATTTCACAAAGTTTTAGTAATGTTTTGTGACTTTGTCATTTAATCTTATCTTTTCAGGAAAAGTAACTGTTTTATCATTTCTTATTTTATATTGACATGGAATGAAAAAAACCTAGTTATGACACAATTAAGTGGACTTGGAGAGATGTAACTCTCATGTTGTAGTTAGTAGTATGGGCAGGACGCTCACCCTAGTTAACATCGGATAGACTCATATCACTTCAATAAAATCGTAACTTTTATTTGAAAATTACATTTGTCTAATTTAGTTGATTATTTTTGTGCATTTAAATTAATTTTTCTCACCAAATTTTTACATATCATCATATACCCTATTTAATAATAACCTTTTCATTTGCTTTAGTCTACCTTCATCAATCATTACAAAAAAATAAAAATAAATAAATGATTTATATTCATATAGGTAGTCTCTTGTTTGCTCCATGAACTACTCCCTTTTGTCGAGCTACTGAGCAACATTTTTGCATTCTACTCTATGTAAGGGCTTTTTGTTTAGCCATCATGCATCATCTAAAAAAAAATATTATATTTCATTATTGTTCCCTTGTATATGATGTTTTATACAATATATATCTATTTGTATATGTAAAGGCATAAAATGATATCCTTAAAATACTAATGTGAGATTAAACTTATTATACTAATGGTTCTATTACCTGATGCTGTTAACGTCGATAACTTGTTATTCTACCTCTTTTGTTATGCAGATGTACTTTCATGAACTTTGCAAGAAATGTAAGATGTCTTGAATGCAATGAATCTCGGCCAAAAAGGGTTTTGACAGGTGGAGAGTGGGAGTGTCCTCAGTAAGTTTCCCTCAAAGAAACATCCTTCTCGTCTTGACTTATCCTTGTTTTTCTGACTCCTTTCTTTCTCATATGCTAGATGTGATTTCTTCAATTATGGACGAAATATGTCATGCCTAAGGTGTGACTGCAAACGCCCTGTAGCAACCCCATTGGAGACAGAACATTCTGCTGAGCAGATCCTTAATAGAAGTGGCATTGACAAGTCTGAAATTGAGCGGAAGCTAGCTGCCAATGATGAGAAGACTGAAAGATGGTTCAATAAAATGTCCCAGTTAAATGATTCTGCAGACTTGAGTGATGCAGTAGCTGATGAAGATTTCCCCGAGATCATGCCCATGCAAAAGGGGATGAACAGATTTGTTGTCAGCACAAGAAAAACACCTCTGGAACGAAGGCTGGCTAATAACCAGAACAACGGCCTGACTAATTCAAGTTCTTCAGAGGGCAATCAACTCCAGCAAGGTGCTTCAGTTGGGATGGGTTCTCGTAAAACTTATGATTCTGTAATCAGTCAGACACTGGACAGGATATTTGGTCGCACCTCCACATCATCATCAGGAGAGAAGCCAGTGAGTGCAGGAGGGATCGATTCTGGATCTGGAAATAGATCCAGCTTTTCAGAATATAAGGATCAATTGGTCAACCACAGGACAGATCCTGACTATGTGCCGTTTGTGCCTTTACCTGAAGATACATTTGCTAAACCTCAAAAGGGACAATCATCAAATTCAGAAGGCCCAATTTCCATTGAGTCCAGACAGACAAGTGATTCTTTGCCAAAGGGGACTGAGATCTCAGCTGAGGGAAAGAGAAGTGAGAATTCTGATTCTTCCAAAAGGTTTACAGAAGTTTCAGAACTTGATAATCAGGCAAATGCAGCATTGGACAACTTCCCAGAAATCATGCCATTGCGAAAAGGTGAGAATCGGTTTGTAGTCAGCAAAAAGAAGGACCGCTCTTTATCATCGCCACAATACAAGAGGCGGGCAGCAATGGAGCAAGCCAATAATTCAAATTTTGTTCCTTTTGTTCCTTTTCCTCCAGACTATTTTGCAAAGAAAGATAAACAGCCAGAAGTTTCTAAGCCAGTAGCTTCTGCATCTGATGGGTCCTCGGCACTGGGCGAACACCCTCTAAGTGTGACTGAGAAGTCTAAACAGGCTGATGGAAATACAACAAATTGGTCTTCCACTCAGACTTATCATGAGTCTTCAAACATGAACTCTTCTAAATTGAATGCGAACAATTATGAAGTTAATCTACCAAACACTAAAACTTCTTATTCAGCAGGACTGCCAAATAACTCCAGATATCCGGGTGATCATTCGGGGAACCAATATAACGGTCCCAACATTTCTGCTAGTCCTCAGCAAACACAACTTTCTGGGAGCACCAACGAAGGCTGGAAACCAAACTTCACTGGTAAGAGTTTAGAAGGATCATGTGTCACAGAACCTGATCCTCTTGACATGTCAGAGGAGGCAAAGGCAGCAAGATGGTTTCGGAGAGCTGCTCAAATTAAGGACATCTCAGAACTCAGCAACATTCCGGATGAGGATTTTCCAGAAATAATGCCCATGAGAAAAGGGGTCAACCGATTTGTCGTAAGCAAAAGGAAGACACCATTGGAAAGGAGGTTGACATCTCCCCAATACAGAAGAAACCTTCCTATTATTAAATCTGAACCAGATAAAGATGCCAACGAATAATCAGGTCTCGTAAATTTTCTTTAGCATATTTTTTAGTCAGAGGATATGCATCTGTTGTTATGGTATAAAAACTCTTAAAGTCATCAAGTGATTCAAAGGTTTCATAATTTAGTAGCTCTTACAGAGCTCATATATGCAATGTGCTGTGTAGGTTGGGCATCACTTCTTTGGTGGAACTAGCAGTAGCATAACACTCCCTTTCACTGATAGTTACATGCATAGACGTTGCTTTGATTTGAAAAGTTTTATTAGTGTTTTTAGTGTTATGTACTGAAGTCAACCACCTTTTTTGGGGCACTGAAGCGTATAATAATTATATGCTTGTGGTGGTTGATCTTGCAATTTGTCTGGTAATATTGTTGTAATAATTATATGTTCAGATAATAGCGGATGAAAGGAGGAAATAAAACCCCTGCCAAGAGATTTGTTTCTATCAACTGCTCATGTAGCTTGGTGAACTGTTCCCATTACTATCTCATGTCGCCATCATTTCCTAGAACAACCTCCTTGCTATTTGTCGCCATTAGTAATTCCCAATCTTACATTTTCACTTTCATTCTTTTAGTAGGGCTTATATAAACAAGCCAAGTACAGTCAAATTTTAGGTCGTTCAAGTTCAAATTTTTTATAGTTTTGAGTTCCAGTTGTTTGGTTGTTTTTAATTTCTATATTTTTTTTTTATATAAATTTTGTTCATAGCCGATAACAAACTAAATAAATTTATTTATTTGTATTGTTGAATGAATATTAAAGTTGTTTACTTGAATTCATTAGTAATCCTGCTTTCACATGGTCAGACCATGTACCATTTTTGATGGGAAACTGTTGATTATGTATCATTTTCTTTCCACTATTATTGTCTTTTATGGTTTCTTCCCAATGGTAAACACTAAAAGATATTTTAGGGCAACTGATAAGGCAAGACAAGATGACCTTGAATTGAGTTGACTCGTAAAAATCCTTCATCGAGAAGTGATCTCCGTTGACTTACGCGTGGCAAACTATCATTTTTTTGGCCCTTTTCTATTTCCGTCTATCCTATCAAAAAATTCCAATAAAAGGTAGTTTGTTCAAATATATTCGATGAATTAATACATGTAGACCCAAATTTAGTTTAGAATTACACAAGGTTATTTACGAGTTTAAGAGCTAAAAATCCATAATGTCTTTAATGTTGTTTTTTTTTGGGATAATTTTGGCGTTCAATTTTTTGAATTGATTAATTCAGGAAATGAATGACTCGATGTCATAGAAGTTTTTCATCGATCATTAGGATAAATTTTAATTTAAAAAATGAATGACTCAATCTCATAGAAATTTTTCATCGGTTATTAGAATAAATTCGAGGAACATTAAGTGACTCAACAATCATAGTTAGATTTGTTGGAATCAATCATGTTAGATAAATACTTCTAAGGGAAATTGATTTCAGGTGCTCATATTAATGTCACTATTAGTTTGGCACTTGTTCAGAAGGTTATAGTGTTTTTAGTTTTTCTAGTTGATTAGGTATTCAATTTACACTGTTTAATCTTACGTAATCAATTTAATCTAATGAAAATTTTTTATCAGTACCAGAGTAAAACAAGAAGTACTTATAATGGATAATCCATCAACTTAGCTAACTTATTAGAAAGTTTTTTTTTAGATCAATTGTCTATTAAGAAAAATTTATCTATTAATTTATCAGACTCGATTTTTATTGTACTATTGTCCCTAAGGCATAATGCCTTTAGTTTGAATCTAGTATTGGCTAACTCAACCACTTAAATTGAATGCAAATCTAGGTACGTAGGACACATGTATACATGTAAAAAAAAAAAAAAACCCAAATCAAGCAACCTTCACAAGAAGTGATTTGGTTGGCTAGAAAACGAAAGGCAAGAGCTTGCTTTGGCATGTGACTTCCGGGCCCGGACTGAATTGTGCCCGTAAGCATGGCCCCCTTACTTGAGAACCAAACCCTGTGCAATCGAATGCAACCCTAGCCCTTGTTTAAATCATTAGCCATAACTTTCATTGCTAAATATCAAACGACATTACATTGTTTGCCTTGTGCTCTTGTCCCCTCACTTGGATTTCTCCAATGTGTTGTGTTTGTATACCGAACTACATGATCACTAATGCTTTTTAATTTTTAGGGTTAGCCACTAGTCCAAGATCGAACTAGGGAACTTTTAAGCTACTATATGTAATTTTTTCCCAAATATGTTTTAATGCTCTTAATAAAAAATATTTATTATTGTAATAAAGTATTAATATATTGCATATTGATAGGAAAATTTTCACTTTGCCTTCAAATTTCTTCAATATCCTAATTGTTAAAATACTCTAGCAAAGTTCTAGTGACACGATGTAAAATATAAGGAGGTTTTTGCAAAAGTATTAAAGTAAAATTTAGGGGTGACAATTTCTAATCCGACACGAAAACACGACTCGAATCGAACACGAAAAAAATCATATTTGGGTCAGGTCTTATTGGGTTTGGGTTTGGGTCAGGTTCGAGTTGACCTGATTAACACGATTACTAAATGGGTCGGGTTCGGGTTGACTTGAATGACCCGATTATAACCCACGAACCCATTTATAAATATTTTTAGGTCAGGTTTGGGTCGGATTCTAATTAAGTTTGGGTTAAAATAAGCATATTTTAATAAAATTGACCTTTTCGGGTCGGGTTCGGGTTGAGTTCGGGTTAAAATGAATATTTTTTATAAATGGGTCATTTCAGGTCGGGACAGGTTCGGGTTGGATTCGGGTTGTGGGTCATTTTGGGTCGGATTCGGGTCAAATAGATAAATGGGTCGGGTTCGGGTTGAACAATTTGAACCCGTCAACTCGTCAACTCGTCAATCTGAACCTACTAATCCGAACCCGACCCGAATTGTCACCTCTACGGTAGTGATCTATTGTTTATACACGGAAGACTTAAATATTCAAATTTTCAATTACGTTGCATAAAAATAATATTGTGATGAACTAGGCAAACATGGTTCGTACCTTACAATTCGATAGTAGCATGTTGCATTAATTTCTATTTATTCTGTTCTTTGTTTGTGTCTTCTTTCAGCCACACCTCACAGTTTGAACATTTGATTTCCTAGGTCATTGGTTTGAGTAGAGTTCCTATTGCCGGTGATGAATTTGAGGTTGTTGAAACTCTTGATCTTGCACGTGAAAGGGCAGAACTTCGTGCAGAATCATTAAGGGTTGCACGGATATCTGCAAAGGCAGGGGAAACGAAGGTCACCCTATCTTCCATTGCTTCTGCTGTCGCGATGGGAAAACAAGCAGGTCTAGACATGCATCAGCTGAATATCATTTTAAAGGTTGATGTTCAGGTAAGATTTCTGAATAATGTTATCTTATATGTTTATAGGGGGATATTGTTTCCTGATATCATCTTATCCTATATCCATCGTAGGGTTCAATTGAGGCCATCAGACAAGCTCTTCAAGTCCTCCCTCAAGACAATGTTAACTTGAAGTTCATCCTTCAAGCTCCAGGGGAGGTTACCACTAGCGACGTTGACCTGGCTGTTGCTTCTGAGGCCATTATATTTGGTTTCAACGTAAAAGTACCCGGTTCAGTAAAGAGCTATGCAGACAAAAAGACTGTCGAGATTCATTTATATAGAGTCATTTATGACCTCATAGACGACATGAGGAATGCAATGGAAGGGCTTTTAGAGTCTGTTGAGGTGAACACTTGACCGACATTAGGCTTCTTCCTTATAGATTCATACCCCATAGAGATGCTGGTCTAAATTCTGTTTTATATTATATCTTCTAGGAACAAATACAAATAGGAACAGGAGAGGTTAGAGCAACATTCAGTAGCGGCAGCGGGCGTGTTGCTGGATGCATGATCACTGAGGGAAAGGTAGCGAAAGAATGTGGTGCCCGGGTTATTCGAAATGGGAAGATTATTCACAGTGGTACAGTTGATTCTTTGAGGCGGGTGAAGGAAGATGTGAAAGAGGTATATCTCAAATATCTAATTGATGCTTTATAGTGTCTATCTCTGCATAGCGTAGGTGCATTGAAGCGACATTTTTGTAGTAACAATGCTTTGCTAAAAGTACTTCATCGTCTTCATTGTATCCTTGATAATTTTGAATGCCAGAATCGTCAATAATGTTTGTCATGCTTATAAATGAAGTCACATGACATTCTCCAGGACTAATAAAATTTTGACTAAGATCTTCTATCAGTAGCCGTAAATGTTATAAGAATTGCTATCCACATATTGCAAGTATCGAGCCAATGTTGTAATGTCACTTTAATCCACAGTGGATGGTTTCAAGCAAACTTAAAGATTCTTTATGGTTGCAGGTCGGCGCTGGACTTGAGTGTGGTATTGGTGTTGATGATTTTGATGATTGGGAAGCCGGAGATGTTATAGAGGCCTTCAATACAGTGAAGAAAAAACGCACGCTCGAGGAAGCATCTGCTTCTGTCACAGCTGCATTAACTAGAGCTGGTGTTGATTTGTGAAGCAGTAAAGCATTCATAATTAACATTTGTGGTGGATTTGAGATTGTAAAGCATCCCCCAGAAGGTGGTCCAAAGAAAGTTCATTGCTGATTTAGCTCTCGGCATGCCAGTTTGCCTACCAAATCCTTACTTATCTTTGATAACGCTGTGGTTCTCGGCCGTAAAGCTCATACACTTCTTTGGGCTCTGCAGAGAAGGCAATCACTAAACTTCTCAATGGCAACCTGTGCTTAATAGTGACAGTCAGAATGCTGTTTGATATTCTTATAATTTGCATTGCTTTGGCCTATGTATAAATAGGTTGTACATGAAATAATGGGGAAACTATAGAATTCTGTTTTCAGTACATGCAATATTATTTTTGTACTAACCTCAGACTACAATCTTTTGGAAAGATCACTTCATTTCATATTGTTTTTAGAGTCTTAAGCATGTGGATGACCATTTTGCTAAAACCACATTTTAAAGTGTTGGATGGAACAATGGAGTGGCATCAAGTAATTTTGGCTCAAAATTACTGATTGATCTTCCTCTACTCCAACATGAACCTATCACTTGTTGGTACTATATTGTTCATATTTATCAACAGACGGAAAGCAAAATGAATCATAAAGAACACGGAACACCAGCTTTCAGCTGTTAAAATATCAAATGCACGTGAATACATGAACATATTTAAGTGCAACAGCGATTGTAAGCACTAGGAATGGAACATAGTCTGCAATTTCTTCCATGTCAGAAGCAGAAATCTTGTGAGGAGATACAAGTAATTGCATGATCTAGCTCATCATTTCTTGTTCGCAACAGTATGCTAATAGGCGGATCAATCTGCATTAGTGTGTAATTGGATTTCATTGGGGCAGCAAAAGTATGATAACATATGCCATTAAATAGTCTTTAAAGCCTGCTAAAATTTTCTACATTTTCCCAAGTTGCAGGACAATTTACAGCAGTATAAAAGCAACGAAGCACATCCATGTAACAGGAAGACAGAGTGCAATTGTCACATTTGAGTACGATTTTTTTTTTAACGTCTAACTAACTCAATCTGCATTAGAAAGTTGCCCCTTTCGTTAGCTGAAGCAGAAAAGGAACAAAGCCCTATGCAGAACATATAGGTAGTCCAAAGATCGTTTTTTTCTCCTCTCTGTTATTAAGGATTGCGAGGAAACAATCGGAAAAAGAAAAAGAAAAAAAAGCAAAAAAGGTCAATGTGCAGCGACCATATCCACACCGAAAGCGTCCAAGAAGGGATCTGCAAGATCCGGAGACGAGGGGGCCAGATAGACGGACTTGGCGGGGGAAAGCTTCTTCCGCCTTGGAAATCGAGGGCCGTGCACCCTGGCGACGAAGAAAGGGCGGAGCCCCTCGACCTGGGCAGGCTGCGCGGCACGGGCGGAAGGGAAGGGGGGCAGCGAGAGGTCGAGGAGCGCGAGCGAGGCGGATCTGGCGGTGCTGATCCTCTCGTCGCGGAGACGGGCGAGCGCGCCAGGCCTCAGGTACCGGTGCAGCTGCTCGTTGGTGGTTGGCGGCTGGGGCTTCGCGTTGGAGCTCCGGAATCTTTGATTCATCACGGACACTGAGGCGGAGGCGAGATCAGAGAGACGAATGAGCTGTTTCTCTTTGCTACGGATGGCAAAGGCGAAGGCAAAGACAAAGGCAGCGCAAAAGGGGCGCGATCTCGAATATTTTAAGGGCGGAGTTTGATGCGAGAAAGGCGGGAGCATTGGGGAGGGAAAACGATAAGGAAGCGGATTTTAAAGGTTAAGGCGGGACTGTTGCTTTTCTGGTAGAATTTTACATAATCATCCTCCCAAATTATAAAATTACAAACTAGTTCCTTTGAATTTAGGATAGATAAATCAGGATCTAACTATTAGAGCCGTCGGATGGGTCAATCTAGAGACGGATCCAGGAATTAGAGTTAGGGGGCCTAAACTTAATGTAATAAATTATATATTATTATTAAAAATATAAAAAATTATATAGATATATAACAAAAAAAGTCATTACATTATATTGTTCAAAGTTGTGCCCTATGAAATTTTAAAACATAAAATTCATTTATAATAGAATCTACATCTATATCTTTAGTTAAATCTCATTCAATATAGAGTGTCAAACGATATTCAAGAAAACTATCCTCCATTTTATTGTGAAGTGTCGTCTTCACACACTTCATTACTAAAAAGGCTCGCTCAGTAGTGATGGCAGAAATAGGTAATGTCAAAACAAGATGAATAAATCTATTCAATATGATGTAAACCTTTGACAACCCACTTTCAGTCAATTATTGACACAACTCAACAGGTGTTGGAACCTTCAAATTTTGCATCATATCAAGTTTATAATGTACCAATTGATACTCCAAAGCAACGGTGTCTTGTAAAATTGAAATCTTCATGATAAAGAAGTACCCTTGATGACTCATTGAATAGAGTATTTTACTTCATCAAGATGAAATCTATTGTTACATTAAAAACATCAAAATGGTAATGACGCTCAACTGTAGTTTGCTGACGAGATCACCCAATCTTATATAAATAATCAATGTTAGGCACATCAATTTCATTTCTCAAAAAAAAAAAAAACTTTCACTTCATGAAAAATTCTCCTCACTTACATTCTTTAAGTTCTTGAAAGATAGTTTTGGTAGTAGAGACAGATATAATAACAATTAAAATGTCTTGAGATTTTCTTTAAAAAAATTGACAAAGAATATCTGTTGTTCTCATAATTTTATGCATTAAGTGGAAAATGAATACAAATTCAAAACTTGCTATGTTTATATAAATTCTCCAAATTTTAGCCTTAGCTCTTTCATTTGGAGAATAGTCACTGAGAACTTCAAAAACTTTGCAAGTTGCGACATACATACCTATCAAACTTTTTACTGAATCATAGTGAGAACTCCAACAAGTAGCTCATGCCCACTACAAATCACAAATCTGATTGACCCCACTTCCAGAATCATGTTCTCCAATTGCAAATATATGTTCGATTTCATTTCTTTATGCAGTATGTAACTCAGCAATGCACTTAGTTAGGGTTGTAAGGTCTCATAAATATAATTAAGGAATTTATTTATAAAATTTACTAAGGCCATACAAGCGCTAATTAAGAGAATTTTAAATTATAAAATTTAATTCAAATTTTAGGAATTTTTTGGAAGTTTAAATGAACTTGTACGACATGTTTTAAGGGGATGGAGGTATGAAGCTTGATGGAAGCTTATGATACCTAATTAAAGAGGGAGTTGATTGACTCAATTGACTTACGTTAGAATTAAATTATCCACCTATATAAGCACCTAGGTTGAAGCCACCTCGCCCCCACGGGCTGGATCAACTGGTAAGTTGGCTGTTGCTTGGCATGGAGAGTGTGGGTTCGAGGGTCGCCAGCTGCACACTGCGATAATATCAAAGGTCTGCTGGCTTTAAATCCCTCGACCTCCGGTCA
>JBBMJZ010000074.1:2612364-2623703 GCA_037833815.1 Zingiber zerumbet | reverse complement strand
TTTAAAAATAATATTTAATTAGTTGAATATTTTTTATTAGAATAAACTTTTTTTTTTACCCTTAGAGAAATATTAAAAGAAAAAATTAGATGTGAGAAAAAGTTAAAAGTGATAAAATACGATGAGAGAGAAAGTGTGATGAGAGGATGTGTGATGAGAAAAAAATAAGAAAATATAGTATGATGAGCAAGAAAGTATGATGAGAGAAAGAAAATGTGATTCGAGGAATTGATGAGCGAAAAGTACGATGAAAGAGAAAGTATAATGAGAGAGTATGTAATGAGAAAAAAAAACAAGGAAAGAGAGTATGATAGGAGAGAAATAATGACTAGAGAGAGAATGAGAAGAGAGAAAGTTTGATGAGAGATAATAAGGGGAGAGAAAGTAAAATAAAAGAAAAATTAAATAAATATATTAAGGATATTTTCATCCCAAACTTAATCTTTATTCACATTCCATCACACTCCAAGGAAAAATGTGAGTTTTATCAATACCCAAGTTTTTAGTTTTAATTCTATTTCCATCAATCAAAAGTAAGATTAAAAATGATACATTCTCTTATTCTCAAACCCTTAAACTAAAGGCAACCTAAATATTTAACCCTCTCTTATTCTCAATCCTCTACACTAAATGTCGTCTAAATCTTTAACCCTCCCCAAAGGAAAAATTTATTTTCTCTCTGCATTTAGGATAGGCTCTTCCTAGATTTTTCAAAATCAATCTTCTTGTTTTTCCAAAGTCAAAATCAAATGAGATCTAATGAGAAAAACAAAAACAAGACAGTTTTACAATAGGCCAAGATGCTAATCCCACCTTACAACCGAGCAAAACTCAAACTCACGCAAAGACGAGTACATCAAGCGAGAGAGAAGAAAAACTGAAACTGTGAAAATAAATTATTTAAAGCTTATGATTGCTTACCTAACCCCTACATGATCATACTTAGGAGAGACTGGGTCAACCCCAGGTTATGATATAATGGTAAAAGTGTTCAATTATTTTCCGTACATTAATAATTTTTATAGATTTTCATAGGACTGAATCAGTCACCTTATGCTGTCAACCCGGGAATGTCTTGTATATTTTTTATTATACCTTATTTAATTAATTCATGGTTATATATTATATATATATTAATTATATATTTGGTCAATTAATAATTTAGTTAATTTTACTTCATGTTTTTACCCTTTCAACTTTTCAAGTTCATTTCCCTGTTCACCATTCCATACCTACACGAGATTGATTAGTTAATCTTTGTGACCCGTACTTATTTTTTCTAGCTGCGTAAATAAGTTAATTCCTTCCAGAGCAGTTCAATTAAATTTTGACTCGAGTTTAGAGTTGATTGAATTTGAATCGGCTCATTTAATATTTGAGTCGATGTCGAACCCATTTCATATTAGTTTGATGGCACGTTGTTATCGAGTTAGGTTAATTTAATATTTTAATATTTTAAATAAGTATTATTTTAAAAATAAATGATAAGTTGAGGAGGTGTTGATGAGTATAAGATTTTATCGGATTTATTAATGGTCGAAAATTCAAACAGGCCTGTACAATCGAGCTCGAGCTGACCAAACTGAAGCTGGACTCGGCTGCACCATTAGTTTCTACTTTTCTTCCCTTAACTTTATTGTCCTTTTTCTTTTTATGCGGACAGTTAAATGTTTTATATATATGTCATTTTACACCTCACCATTTTATTAGAATTCTTTTTATAGTTAAAGGTTTCTCTTTTTTTTAAATGTTTTATATGTATTTCAAATTAATTTTCTTTGTTACTCGTGTTCATTGGAAAATTATTTGACATCGAGTATAAATATAATATTGGATTCTTTTAATAGACCATTTGTTAAAATTATTTAAAGTAAAGTAACCCTGTGATTTTTAATTTAATGGGATTTTTTTAAAAAATAAATAAATAATTTTAATATTTAAAATATGTAAAGATCTTTTTAAATATTTTTAAATAGGTAAAAACCTTTTAAAAAAGGTAACTATAATATTATTTTTAAGGAAAAAAATCTGGTATTTATTGGGAGAAAGAAAATCGAATCACCGATCTACAAAAATAAAACCCCTTTTGCGGTTTCAGACGCTCCAGTCTCGGAGGAGAAAGAAAGGAGAAAGGGGAAGAGTTAGAAGCCGATAAGGATTCAAGAAGTGCAGGATGTCATCCTCGAAGAAGGGCAAAGCTCCGAAGAGGAGCGAATCGAACCCTAACCTTAACTCCGCCAGAGCCGAGGAGACGGTGGCGGGCCCATCGGTGTTTACCATCGACGGGGCCGAGGAGGATGAAGCCCTTAGCGTCTCGCGATCTCTCACCCGGGAGGAGGTGCTTCGCCGTCGCTCACGACGGATGAAGCAACTGGCCTTATGTTATAGACGCCAATATTGGGCCCTGATGGAGGAGGTCCGGGTAAAGCACCGGGATTACTATTGGGAGTACGGGGTTAGCCCCTATGAGGGCGGGGATAAGGAGGAGGAGGGGGAGGAGATGGAGCAGGATAAGGGAGATGAGGATGGCCGGAAGAGGGGACGGGCTGCGGAGGAGAATAGCGAGGAGATGGAGGCCATGAGGTTGGGGTTTCGGGTTCAATTAGGGCTTGACGAAGGGGAGGGTGGCGCGGGGAACATAGGCCACAGGAAGCGATGCGCATTTCCCGGATGCAAGACAAAGGCGATGGCCTTGACGAATTATTGCCATCCGCATATATTGTCGGAAAAGAGGCAGACGCTTTACAAGCCTTGCAATTTTGTAACAAAGAGGTATGGACTCTAAATTTTTTTCTCGTTTGACAAATTAATGGGGTGTCCTTATTGCTTGGCATCTGTGGTAGTTGATTTTCTTGTTTTGGTGGATAATATGAATTTCCTAAGAAAAACAAGTTCCGAAGATGGTTTACATTGAAGTGCTTGGTTAAGTTTTAACTACACGGTTTGTTGCTTTTGACAAGTTACTTTTAATTTCCTTATATTTGACTCTGCCGATATTTTTTCATGTAAGCATAAATTTGTGTACATCGGTATCTGTGCCTGCAATTTTCTTCAGTTTATTTATTATTTGAAGAAGTGTGTTTAATTGCATTTGTCAGCTACGATAGCTTCGATATTTTGATACTAAACGTCTTTAATAGCAAGAAATACTACATTCAAATTTTGTTTTATGTCATGTGTGCTGACAACTTAGGGTGTGCTGTCATTGGTATTAGTTAATACATTAATAGCTATGACACTGGATATCTGCCTGCTTGAGAAATTTTGCACCAACAATTTCATTATTATTTTTGTACTATTTACTATTTAAATCAAATGATATTGATAATTGCAGTGTTTATTTGACACAATAGGTACCTTTCTTGACTGTATTACTTTTAATAGTATCTATTGAGAAGAGAAGGCGAACAATATATGTAAGTAAAACAAAAGGCAAATCTTTGATGGTTTCTAAAGGACGCACATATCAAGTTTAGAGGGAAATTTTATTTAGGGTTGATATTATATTGCTCTCACAATTAGGATTGATCCCCTTTTCATCATAGGCTGCATCTTGTTCATTGCTCCCACGATAGGAATGATCCCCTTATCATATTCCGCATCTTGTTCAAAATGTCTAAGACAATATCGTTGTTCAATAGTTTAAGCCTTAAGAACTGCTTTTTTTTCTTACAACTTTACATGTGGAACTAAATTGAGATGTTGCATATTCATGCACTTACCTTGATTAGTCTACTACATGTTTTCTTCTTCACCTATTGACTCTACAGCATGTGCTTTTGTACACTTTTGCTAAAAATATGTGGTCCTTAATATATCTTTTCAATTGTTATATATAGAAAATGTTGATGATGATAATTTGATGGTCAATTTAATCTAGTCTTTTACGATATCTCAATTTCTACTGTAAAAATTACACTTTCAAAAGTTGGTGATGCCTTCTGTTATATCGTTGTGACTGATAATGCTATGAAAACATATAATGGTCATATCCAAATGTTTAATACTAGACAATTTTTTATCTTTAAGTGTTGCATCATCATCATCATCATATCCAGTTGCTATTTTATCCCTACTATAGGACATATTAATCACTTTTGAGATATCATGACAATCTATTTTCTTTCATTTTATCATATTCTGAGTTACACTTAATCACTTTCCTATGTTAGCATTTTTATTTTATATTTTAAGTAACCCCTCACATTCATTTTATCACTCTCATGTATGCTATATTAGTTTTTCAAGTATTGTTTTCCGATACTCATTATGCCAACACTTTATAGTCTATGGTTGTATGCATGACAAATTTCGTTATTAGTTTACAGTTTTCTTTGTGATGAGGTTGTCATGAGTGGCATGCAGCTAGAGTGGGTTGTGTGGCTACAAGGGCTTCGATGTCAATTTATAAAACACTAAATTTGAATCCTTAAATCACATAAAATTATGACAAGTTTGATGGAGCATAAGGATAATTATCTCACATAGAGAATCAAAAGTGGGAAAAAATATATTAATTGAAAATTGGTCGATATAAGGACATGACATCACCTTATTAACTTAATCCTAAATACACTATGAAATAAACAAACGATTCAGAAAATACACTTGATCCTGTCTGAAAGTTATGAGATGGCGTGCGGGCTTCGATGGATGGTTGGTCGAAGAGTAATAAGATTCTCGAGATCTGAAGGAACTCCCCAACGATCTTGTGCACAATTAGACGAGCCCACAAAGCGTTAGTGACCTAAGACCTTGGTGGGAATCCTTGGCTAGGCCCTCCGACGCTCAAGTCAGTCTCCTCTCCTGAAGAACAGTAAAGAAAGTGCCAAAAGAGTTGGGCTTCGATGCAAATGTTTGCGTACCTCGCCAGCGGAGATGATTTCCCTTTTTATACCACCTCACATAACCTCCGTGATTGTGAGGTGGTCCTGGTTTGTTAGGTGATGGAAAAAATACAACTTGGGTCTTTTATGATAATTTCGAGGAATCTTTTTTTCTATCCGTGGATGTACCTCTTTTGTCGTTTATGCTCCGCACCATTACTGAAGTTGTTGAAGGAGAACGCTGTTATAACTGACTCATTAAGGGGAAACCAATTAGTTTTCAAAGGAGATTTCAAGGGCAAATTCCCCGATAATTACGACAGGCTGTTAAAATGTTGTCTGCTGTTTGCCTGCTGAATACATCTCAGCCGCTCTACTAGGCCGACCGCACTACTTGTTATTGTATTAATCTGCTCGACCATACATTAAATGCTACAAAAATCTGTTCAGAAACTAATATAATACCCTTATCATGCCATAAGTTCACTTGAGAAGTCATATAATAAAGCACGTATGTTAGAACTATATTTTAGGGGCACTATACCTTCAGGTAATTTAAACCCGTCTAACCTTTGATAAGTCAGAGAATCATATGTTCAATCTTTCCTAATTGGAATGATAGTGTATGTATAAAGAGTTTTATGAGACGAAATATTATTAAGCCCTTACGACCCTTGCCCGGATGGGTGTTCATGGAGAACCTTATGTTCGTTCAACCTTTACCCGACCGAACACATATCGAGAGCTATATATGGGATTAAGTATCTCTAGGTCCGTCTGGGCTTTACACGGCCGGGTGTTCACGGAAAACCTTATGTTCGTTCAACCTTTACCTGGCCGAATGCGTATCGAGAGTTATATATAGGATTAAGTATCTCTGGGTCTGTCCGGGCTTTGTCCGGCTAGGTGTTCACAGAAAATCTTCTATTTGTTCAACCTTTACCCGACCGAACACATATCGAAAGCTATATATAAGATTAAGTATCTTTGGGTCCGTCCGAGCTTTACTCGACCGGGTGTTCACAGAGAACCTTATGTTCGTTCAGGTTGACCTCATCCAAGTATTTTATGTTAGAGTCATCTGGACAATACCCAACAGTTAGGTGCCAAACTTGATCCAGATGGAGATTGCTTTCCTATCTCAACTTTAACCCCCACACCACCTTAACCAGAATCTTCCCGTCATCTCCGAAACCTACTCGATATATCACTAGCCTCTCTTTCAAGTCTAGTCGAAGGAGATGCGGGCGACTAACTGGACCGAAGTCCTATTGTCTTTCGCTCGTCTTCTTACTAAGGTTATTCAACCATTCGTGCCCAGATTTATGTTTTATACATTTAGTGACTTTTTCAAAAACCACTTATTCATAACTGACTATCTTATAAGGAAGAAGTGTTAAGGACGGGTAGAAAAAATATTTGGGATGCGAAAAGGCATCACTCATCACGTCTCTCATAATGGCCATTTATGGGTAAACGCCACATGACATCACTACTCATTTTTTGCAATCTTTTCTGACATTCTTCGCTTCGTGAACTGCAATGGCATGCTCTACCTCGCAATTCAACAATACCTTCTTCCATGTAAATCAACGCTCCTTCTTGCCGTTTTAATCAAACGGCCACACTTGAATTGTACGGGATAAAAACCCTAAACAACCATCATTATTAACACTTTGCCCTTCATCTTCCTCGATCTCCTCCTCTGGCGATTTATTTTCTTTGCAACACTCCGCGTTTCCTTTCTTTTTCACACTTCTCTTTACTGCTTCTTCTTTTCAGGATTCTTGTAAGTGGTCCATCTCTTCCTTATTCTTGCGTTTTCTCATGGCAGAAGAATCGTTTTCCCCCTGGTACATTCATACTTGCTCGAATTTTAACAACTCTGATAGAGCCGCCCTCCGCCTTTGGTAGAAATCCCTAAGGATTATTGTATCACCATTCCTGAACCCAACGCATACCCCTATCGCCCTCTTACTAATGACGTTATCTTTTTAAGGACCAACTAATGGCTGGTCTTCGTTTTCCTATTCCTCCCTTCATGTCAGAGGGCAGTCAATACTTCGGTATTCCCCTGCAACAGTTTGCCCTACTGCTTTTCGTTATATGTGCGGGTTATACATGCTGTTTCATCTTTTCGACATTCCCTTTATCCCAGTAACCTTTTACTATTTGCTTATCCTAAGAAATCAAAATCTGGGGTGTTTCTTTTTCAATCCCGTCTAAAGGTGGTCTTTCCAATAAAGGTTGGAAATCTCACTTTTTCTTCATGAGACTGCCTGAGCCTGCCCTTGGTCTACTAAATGGCAATCCTCCCCCCTCCCCCTCTTCCTGATCTAAATAGGCTCAAACAGGATCCTACTTTTCTTACTTATTCCAATAAATTGATCAGTCAACATTTTTCATTCACAAATGACTATGTGAAGATCTCCTACATTTGTTTGGCTTAAGCCCCGTTCAAAAGGGGTTGCCTAGTTCTTTAAGTAAGTTATGTCACCTTAGCCATTATCTTATTACTCACAATATCTCTCTTCTTTGTATATGATCTCATCAATGCCAAGGTCTTATAGTGCGCAGAAATAAAGATAGTTAATGCCTTGGCTTGATGACCTTGGTATACTTGCAATGCTTTCAAGCATAAGATTTATAGAATGAGTAACACATGAGGTCCAAAAGATTGTTGGCCTCTTCTCCTTCAATAACTTTGCAGTTCCCATGTTATTTGAGGCATTATCAGTTACTATTTGAACAACATTTTCTGGACCAACCTGTTGAATACATTGCTCTACATACTCATAAATTAGTTGACTTGTATGAGTTTCATCTGAAGATTCTTTAGAGGAAAGAAAAACAGTGCCTAATCTAGAATTGACACACAAGTTCATAATTGACCTCCTTTTTCTGTCACTCCAAGCATCTGTCATAATTGAGCACCCATTCAATTTCCATTCTTCTTCATTTGTCTTCAGTAAGCCTTTGATCCTGTCAACCTCTTTCTTCAAATACGGCTCGCTCATTTCATATCTAGTAGGAGGTTTAAACCCTGGCCCAAATTGACCAACCGCCTCCATCATCACCTTAAAGCTATCTCTATCAACAGCATTAAAAGAAACACCAGCTTCATATGCCCATCTACAAACATATTCTTTAACCAAACTTGTTCTTTCTTTGAAAAGAGCATCATTGATGTTTTGTTCCTGCTTGCTCTTTGCTAAGTTCAAAGAAGTCTCGGGGTTAATGACACTTGAAAACTTATCCATAAGACCAAGGGTACGTGATGGTTTCATGGTCCCAAAAAACTCTTGAAATTCATCCACATCAATGTCTTTTCGAATATTCACATCCGATCTTAAAGATTCCTCTTCAATTTTTTTGTTTCTCTTCTTCATCTTTCCCTCATTAATTGCATTTCTACACTTAGCTTGATCATCTTTTGAAGACTTTGGACATGCAGACACATTTCCCATTGTGTGCTACATGTTCTTTTATTCTGTAAACTCCTCCAAACATTACTTTCCCACACAAAATACATTTGATTTTATCCAAGTTCTTCGCATCAATTAACATCCCATACACCCATCCAACATCGCTCGATTTTCGTTTTAGTACTTCATAATCTTGAGAAACTTGAGAAACACTAACTGAGCCAGAACCCTCGGGAGCAGTTGAAGATGCCATAACTGCAAAATAGCAGGCCAATGAAAAAGCTTCTAATGAAAAATTGAAGAATTGTAACACGAACAAAAGTTTCCAATGAAAAATTGTAACTGGTAACCCTCATTAATTCAGTAAGTATTACTGTATTAGCATGTCAAATCTCTTTAATCAACCAAGAAGCATCAAAGAAGAACCAAGAAGCAAGATGGCAGAAGCACCGAGAAGCATCGAAGAACTAAGAAGCATAAAGGAAGAAGCACCATGAAGCATCGAAGAACCAAGAAGCATCCAAGAAGAAGCAAGAGGAAGAAGCATTGAAGAACCAAGAAACATCGAAGAACCAAGAAGGCAGAAGCACCAAGAACCAAAAAGCATCAAAGAAGCAGCAAAGAAGAACCAAGAAGGCAGAAGCACCAAGAAGCATTGAAGAACCAAGAAGCATCAAAGAAGAACCAAGAAGGCAGAAGCACCAAGAAGCATCAAAGAAGAACCAAGAAGGAAGAAGCACCAAGAAGAACCAAGAAGCATCAAAGAAGCATCAAAGAAGAACCAAGAAGCAAGAAGGCAAAAGAACCAAGAAGCATCAAAGAACCAAGAAGCATTAAAGAAGCATCAAAGAAGAACCAAGAAGCAAGAAGGCAAAAGCACCAAGAAGCATCAAAGAACCAAGAAGTATCAAAGAAGAAGCAAGAAGGTAGAAGCAAGAGCATGGAAGAATCAGTCCTCACTATTGTTGTAGATTCTTGCTTCTTCGAGTTTGATGCAGAGAAATTCTTGCAAGGCGTGGCAAAGAATGGTGGATGGGTGGAATGAACACTACTACGATGTGTTTATAGTGGCAGAGAGATTCGTAAAGAGATTAGGGTGGAACTATAAAAAGAAACAGTGTCGTTTTGGGCTTTTGGGCTTTTGAGCCATAAATAATTATAGAAAAAATGTTTTGGTTCAAAACAAAACAAAAAAACCCTATTTGATCTAGGCGGCGCCTAGGTCGAATAGATCACTATTCAGTACCTAGGACTGCACATAAATAGTATCACCTACTTTGCCTGAATAGGAGGCTTTCAGTTTAGCTAGGGGCCGCCTAGCGCCTAGGCGGCCGCCTAGGATGAAATCTGCAACATTGCTGACTAGGGCTTTTCAACTATCTGACTTCACTCAACAGAGCTTTCCTCTGCCTAGCTTTACTCACTAAGGCTTTTCACCTGGCTTCATTCACCAGGACTTTTCCCAACTGTCCAGCTTCACTCACCGGAACTTCCAGTTAAGTATCCGGTTAACTTTGACCTACTTGACTCTTTTGGTCAACAATTGATTGTCAATATCCTATATGGATAGTTGCATCTGCAATCTCCATACATTATCAAACATTAAAACTCATCTATCAAGACTCAAGCTTGAGCCAACTCAAGCTCAGTTGACCTGATCAACCTTGACCCAGGAGAAATTGCACCAACATTCTCCCCCTTTTAATATTTGACAATACATTTAAGTTAGACTAATCTCATTGCCTCAACTTCTTCATTCCAAAGCATGGATGAGGGTTTTCCTTTATTCCCCCCCTCTTAACAAGAGGGTAATCTCCCAATGAGTGTTTCCTAACTTAAATCTTACATTCTCCCCCTTTGGCACACATCAAAACTCTCCCCCTGAAAAGTTATCCACATGTTGTTCACAGCCTCACATGTTGTTCACAGCCTCACATGTTGTTTACAACATCACAATGAAGGTCCCGTACTCTTCATTGTCTCTAAATGCTCATCCTAGAGCACACATCCATCACAATGAAGATTTTTAATCTTTAATTGTTCTCTAATACTCAACCTTGAGCATTCACAATAATGAAGGTTTACAACCTTCCATTGTTTCATTAAAAAAAATCATGTTTTTAGGGAGTAGCTCCCCCTCAAAACATACTATAAACTTTTGTCATTGTTCCAACAATAACTTGAAATTCCTAAACCTTTAAAAAACCTATATTTTAAAGTTTTGAGGTTCAAAATTTTACTTTAAAACTAAACCTCATCCTAAACTCCAACTTCGTCTTAACCATTCCATTCTTGTTTTCATCAAGAAAACTATCCTTAAATGTTCATTAATGAATTTCTTATGGTTAGGGATGGTTAATATGACGAAACATGGCTTAATAGACTGAAATAAGACCATTTCAGTTAAAAATAGTCTCTCAATCGATCAACTGATCAATTGGAGGGTATTGATCGATTCTGTGAGCTTCTGTTTGTGGAAAAATTGCTTCAGTCGATCAATTGATCCATTAAAGTCAGGTCCAATCAACCGACTGATCGATTATGCAAGCTTCTATTCATGGAAGAACCCCTTTAATCGATCCACACCCGGTTGAATCAATTATTTGATTAATTAATTTTCTGAAATTCTAAGGTTGTTTTGGTGTGATCAACAAGTTAAGTTAGGTCCTGTAGTGTTTTAACCTTGTGTCTAAGTGTGTAGGAGCTTAGGAGCATAGGGAATTGAGCGGAAGACACAGCTAGCGAGAAGGACGACATGGGAGAGGGCCGACGGGCTCGGTGCGTTTGAGGGACGAGGTGCTGCGGAAAAGTACACCGGCGAAAGAGAAGGAAGCGTGTGGTGGTTCCGAGGGACGAGAAGTCGGAGCAGAAGACTGCTCGAGGAGAAAGAGACGCAGTTAGCGAGAAGGTCGGCATGGGGTGTGACCGAGGGATGAAGATGCTACTCAGAAAACCTAATGGTTCCACTGTTCAAAAATTTTATACATGATCTGAACCTTTCCTAGCTACCGTGTGTTCTTTTAAATTAAACTTGGATCGCATGCGGAACTTAACACGTTTGATCCTAAGTTTAACTTATATGTTCTTT
>JBBMJZ010000074.1:2588009-2600254 GCA_037833815.1 Zingiber zerumbet | reverse complement strand
TCGTACGGCAGAAGCTTCCACTGTCACTTTAGAGATATGCTCGACCTGGTAAGGTATTATGTTAGGGACACTTTACTGACAACTATTTTTAGAAAAAACTTTGGGACGTGTGCTCACCTTGGGAAGTGTTCACGCGCGCTACAAGAACTCTATATAAAGGTGGATCCAAGCATCGGCGGAGGTACACAATAGACACTATTCGTACTACTGTTCATTCTTGTTACTCCACCTTCTACTTCATCTTCGGTGATTGACTTGAGCGTTAGAGGGCCAACGCCGGGGACCCCTTCCCTAGCTCGGACACTGACATAATCTGTGTTGCAAGTCAAAGCAGAGTCTACAGGCGGTCAACGGGAGAGTCACATCCCCAGCTTTCCATCTCATCGACTTTCGGACATGATCAGATGTCTATAGTAGATTTGTACTATATTTCAAAGAATCTCGAGGTAAGTAGTTTAGAAAATTACTTAGCTTTTCTATTATGGAATTACACAAATCTAGATGTACATATATAAAGAAATAGAGAAGACGAATTACAACATAGCTATATAAGCAAACTAGAGTGAATCAGATTCAGATTCTTTAATGGATGAAGATGAACAAGCATACTTGGTAAGAAAAATGAAGAAATATTTTAAGACAACAATTTTGACAGGAGACAAATAACCAAATTTCTAAAGAAGAAGCATAAAAGGAATGTAAGATCCTTCAATTATGTTGAGAGTCACATCAAGGACAACTGACCTAAGCTCAAGAGAAAGTCCAAAGAGAAGGGCAAAGACAAGGCAAATTCAACCCAAAGAAATAATTTTGAAAGCAACATGGAGCGACACCTCATCTTCAAAGAATACAGACACCGAGCATATAGCTAGTCTTGCATTGATGCTAACTCATCAAGATGAAGAGTCAAATTGTTCATCATCAAGTGAAGAGAGTAAAAATAGCCTCAACCTATATGTCTGATATGATAAGTGAGGTAAGACATTTTTCCTCAAATCAATTATATGATACTATTAAAATGTTATCTAGATCATTGTGTAAGGTAAGAAATAAATGCATGGAACTAAAGACCATTAAATATGAATTAGAAGATAAAATAGTTATTTCTTGTTCAATTGAGAAATTTGAAAAAGTTAAGAATAAAAATACAAAATTAAAGGAATAAATAGAAACTCAAAAATTGGCATTAGAAAAAAATTTTATTGGGTCAAGTAATTTCAATATGATGTTAAAAAACTAGAGAACAAAATTTAATCAAGAGTACATAGGACCGAATATAATTTTAGATATCCTAGGGGTCAATTTAGAAAAGTACCAAAACTTTTTATTCTAATGAAATATTTGATAAATCTAATAGAAATAAATTTATTTGGGGTATAAATGTATTCTGATGACTTAGAAAATTTTAGAATACTGAACGAATAATATTTTTTAACAAACGGTTGAATCATGATATCATATGATAAAAATTAAGTCTTTTATTTCAGCACATTCTATTAAAAATTTTCATAACAATTATTTTTCTTAAAAATACGATAACTGTTTTGTAAGTAATCAAAATTTCATGATTTTTTTATGGTTAGAAAATTTTCTAAATTTCTTTTTTGAAAAAAATAAGTATATTGAAATTAGCAAATTTATGAAAAAAATGTTAATTAAACTTAATTTTATGTCATAGAATTTATTGAGTTTTCACTTGATATTTTTTTCTCTAATTTTGACATACTTTTCCCAGATTTTTTTCAAATTTTTCTCTCCAATTACATTTTTATTGTTGTCAAAGTGGAAGAAATTAAGCACAAATGTAAGGGAGTTGAAATTATTCACCTTATTTTCATTGTGTTAATTTATTTACACAATGCTTATTTTATTTCAAGTTACCATAATTTAAATTTAATTTGACAAACTTAAAAAGGAGGAGAATGTTAGAACTCCTAGTGTGTTTTTATGTGTTGTCAAATAAGTTTAACATTAGACCTTGTTGTGTTTTAATTTGTATGTCTAAATATACAGAGACTTAGGAAAACATATAGGTACCGGATGGTAGAAGACGTAGGCAAGCGAGAAGGATAGTACAGAATGGAGCCGACAGACTTGATAGATCTTAGGGACAAGCTACATAAGAGTACTCCAATGGAGTAAGGACACATGGGATCAGAAGGATTTGGTGCATCCGAAAGACGAAAAGTCGGAAAGAAAACTACACAAGACCATGTCTGGACAACTACATGTCCAAGCAATCGTGAATCATCCAGGCGACCTAAGAAGGTGAAGTCAGCAAATGTCAAGTCTAAGGTTGACCATTTCTAGATGACGGGAAAACTCTAGGTGACAAAATGTCATCACTACGTCCGCAAAAGTCATTGAAACGGATCAAAATAGTCACATCAGCAAGTCTCCAAGCACTTGGAGATCTTCCAGTCGGCTAGAAGGGGCTCAGATATCCAGAGCCGTTATTGAGCCGTTGTCGAAGCGGATAAAGCCTAAAAACATGTCAACATTGTCCAAGCGACCAGAGAGGGTTTGGTCAACTGAAGATGCTACGTCAACATAATGGTTAGATCGAGATAAAGACTATAGATAAGACTGAAGCTCGAAGAACAATACACACAACACACTTGTATTCATTTTCTTTCAGCTCAGTTTTACTATTCTCATATTTAACCATTATAAGAGACTTCTCCGCTTTCGAATTACTTTTGAAGGAGAAAAAATGGAGCTTTCATCATTCTTAGACTAACAACATGAACGTTATAACCATATAATTTCTCATGGCTTCTTTCTTTTTTATGTGTTCATCTTATTTTTAATGTGTATCATTGTTAAGTCATTAACAAGAGAAAAAGATCATTTTTAATTTACATGTCATTATTCACTCCTCCCCTCTAGCAATGTAAACGGCAGACCTCCCTCCTAGCGATCCAAACCGCTTCCGCCATACTGCCATAAATAGTCCACTCAGCCTTAACAAAAATTTTAGAACAAATAATTGTAGCAGAGGATTACTCAGCATGTATCTTCCGACTCAGCCTTGACAACACAGATTGTAGAATAAGTAATGACACGACATATCAAACAATACTTGCAAGTTGCAATATCAAATAATTCTTGCGAGAGACAACATCCAGGCTCGTAGATTCCATCCTTTGCCATCTCCTTGATAAAAAAAAATGGCCATCCCATAAACTAGTCTAATCCAATCCGAGATTAACATAGGTTTCAAAATGCATGATGCATTAATGTTGTCTAGGGTATGATTTTAAATCATCTGTTATCTGACTATGTTCGGAGCCAAGAACAATGTTTGCCCAATTTGATGATCTGTGAATGATTCTTGATGGAATTCGATCACTATCTTCACCTCCAGATGCTTCGTATCCATCACTGGTTGATCTTGACAGCTGAATACCCTTAGGGGGAGCATTGCCTAAAGATGAAAAAGAATTCATGCCTTGTACTTCCTCAGTACCTGATGAGGATATCCGAAATGGATGTAGATCAGGGGAATCCAAACTGCTCTCGGGGGAAGAGGAAACAGCTCTGGCTGACGACATTGGCATGTTCGGTCCAAAAGCATTCCTAGCTTCAAGCTGCAGAGGTGCTAAACTGGTGGATGTCTCGGGAGCCAGGTCACTGGCATTGCTGTCCGTTGCACTAGCAGAAATTTTTGCTAGAGGTTCAAGAGGAAGATCCACAGGAACCATTCCCCTTTTATTGGTTTGCCTCCAGTTATCAGACCCCAGGGTCATTCTGTCACTGGCACTACCAATACTACTTTCTGTGTCTTGTTCCTGCAAAGTTTCTCGTCTAACAATCGGCTGCAGTATCTTGGATCTCTTCTTTGCCTGGGAAGCAGCTTTTGAAACTTCTTCAGCATTTAGGCGTGCAAGTGTCCACGGATTAATTTTTACTGTTCCAGGATTTCTCCTCTTGACTGGTTCCTCCAACTTCTTGTTTGTATGATATGCAGATGAGCCAATTTCTGGGGGTACTACATCAAACTGGGAAAAGGAGGAACCTCATGAGTCTTAAAACAAAAGCTAAAAACACAAACAGAATAATGTATTTTTGCTAGTTATACAAATGTCACTTTTCTGTTTAAGTTAGGCCTAAATATAGATATCTTCCCTTCGATTATAGACTAGCATGGACAAAAACACAAATCCTGGAAGTTTGGGGTGATTCTGTACATCCATGCAACAACAGACATGGAATCCGAACCAATACTGAGTCAAATGTCCTTAGTCACTTCATGGCATTCTCCTCTGCCAAAATCTACAAATTTTCTTATTGCAGCTCATGGCCCACCACCCAAGAGAGCTCTCTGTTCAAAACTAGCCTGAACCAACCTCATACGTGAATACAAAGTGCAATCTGATACCAGTTATCCCCGGACATGGTATCTTAACAATCAATAACGATTGTTCCTTTTGTGTGTCCTTTATGATATCTACCCATATCACTCTCTCTACTTAATAAAGAACCAAAAGATGCATTCCACTTAGAACTTTTGGTGCTTGGAGTACTAGTACCCATGAAACTTTTGGTAGAGAATCGAAGGAATAGCCAAGTGGCTGTGATAGAATCAAGATTTAACAAGGAAGATATAGCTCTATGCAAGCCATACACAACTGTTTTTCATCTTGGCAAGAAGATCAAACTTTTGGATCAAATTGATTCACGTCAAGCAGTGAAAAAATGGTCTTCATGGAAAGATTCTTCAAAAGTAGTAATTTTGATCAATTATGTGTGCACAAGCCACTGCTAGAGAATGAACCCAAGAAAACAATACCTGATCTTCAAGGAATAATCTTGGCGGAGTACACCATGCACCCCGATGGAATGCATTGAACGAACTAGTGCTGCTAAGTCCAGTATAAGAGCTCACTTGGGACATTTGTGGACTTTGTTGACCACCAACAGCATGTTGCTCCTGCTCCTGATCTTGCTCCCTCAACGCAATTATGTAATCATACGTACTGATTCCCTGTGGCACATCCATGCAAAGCATTAGAGGTAGTTTAAAAGAGTAAAAGAGTAAACTTTCTCCAGGATTGATGAACCAACAACACTACATGATTCCAATACTGCTATTTATTTCAGACTCTACAGTTGTGAAAATTCAGTTGGCTTGTAGATTTCAGCACAGCTCCGTGCATATGGATGAATATAAAGAATATGAAATCTTTATGAAAATAGTCAATATTTGCTATATCCTAAAATAGAATAAAGATATTGGAGCACTAGTGTATTTTTTTTCTTTCATTCGAGTGTAGAAGTTGTGTAACTAGTAAAGTGTTTGCTGCATCAGAGTAGAAAGAAGTATGAACCTTTTTTATTAGAAGAATGTGGAAGAAGAAAAGTTGTGCAACTGGTAGAGTAGCAACCATGGCTAATAAAGTAGACAGAGCCTGCAATTTAAGACACGGCATTAAATTAGAAGCAGAACATTGATAATTCCTCATTATGATATGTCTAGTGTTCATTCAATTTCTCCTGAGTACTCACCACCACAATGACAAATGGTGCCAAAGAAAAGCTACTGCCCAGCTTTGAAATAATTTCAGCAGAAAATCGCTTTCTCTCAAGGAAACACAGTACCAGCACAAGTATCCCAACTGCCCACTGCAGAATAAGCTGTCTCAAGGTGCACAAAGCAATAGTCAATCAGAATGAAAAGGACCTGACATAAAATGCATTCTATAATCAGGTCCTTCATGTACTAAGAAAATAGTATCCTCTAAACTGATGTACACAGATGATACTATTCATGCCTAAGAAAATCACTCACTATGACAAATGCAAACTATCTGAATGCTTACCAACAGAAGAGCAAACACCATGAGGATGAAGAACCATTTGTAGTTTTTTCTTCCTATACAGTTATTGATCCACTACAAGATAAAGATGGGTATCGTATATTACCACAAGAGAACAAAACATTTAAGGTTGTGAATAGAGAAATATCTGACCCTGCAGTGATGATCGAATCCATCAACGCACTTGTCACAGACTCTACAATGCTTGCTATATTTTAACACCTGCAATACATACAGTTAGGAATTATTAGAAAAGAATCAAGCTAGTATAAAGAACACAAGAATTTTATTTTCTTGAAAAGCATGTGTGACTTATCATGATCGAGACATCTCAATATCTCATTTTCCTTAAATAACCCAAAATCTGAATTAGTAATCGTTTTTTTAGTTATGCATCCATACAATGCTTATCTAATTTTGATCATGCAATTGAAAATTGTAAAATACTATCTTAACTGCCCTAATCTTTTTTTTTTCAAAGAATATCCTATTGCGCTACATGGGAAGCACCCTCATTGCTTTTTAGACTTCCCTTCTTAAACTGCTTAGCCTACAAATTGCAACTTATCACCTGCAATCTGAAAGGTAATTTTGCAATGAATTATTGCACAATTGCTCAGTCCATACATGATACAAACACCTGAACAGGAAATGGTAAAGAAATAGAACCCAAGGCAATATGGAAAATTAAAATTATTGATCAGGATGAGACAATGACTTTTGATGCCTCGGACATAATGGAAGATAGTTTTCTTGTCAGTATAACCACCATACCTTCCAAATCACTTTCAAGGAAACGACTTACCATGCAACAGCAATACAAGCGGACGATAAAGCTGGAACTAAAAAGGCATTAGAAGCAAACTGTACCTTTCATTTTCCAGAAAGAAAAAGGAGAAGTAGAGTGGATGTACAATTGCACATTCCAACTCAAGGAACACCAGTTGTCAACCATCATCGACAATAATTTTCAAGGCTCCCAACAAATAGCAATACAAATATTCCAACAGAATATAAATTTCTAGATTCTTAAACTGATTTCATAATAGAAACTACAGAAGAAAACAATATTAAGGATAAGAGAAAGGACTGTGGACTTTCCTTAAAAATAGGTCCATAGACTAGAGAAGAAACTTCATATAATCTTTAATCTCATACCTCAACTTCACACAGGCTGCAGTAAAACATGCCTTGCTCACTAAGTTGGTGTTCAGAAGACTGCTCTTGTGATTGACACCAATTACACAGAAAAGACAAGCCACACCAGCTCAAAACTACTGCCAAAAATGTGGTAGTGCATCCAGGCAATCGTTCACTTTCAAATTCTGAATTCAATTCATTCCTAACTGAATTGACACTCCCATCGAGTTTCTTTGCAGTGGTTGTTTCAGCATTTAGTTCCTTGGTTGAATCTTCTGGCTTAGACTCCTTGGAAAATGTTTGTTCTCTGTAGTCCCCTACTTTAAGAGACTTCTTAGGTTTGAAAATGCCAGGATCAGCAGGATCTGTTGCTGCACACCACGTGTATAGAAAGAATACAGAAATAACCTGAAAAATAAAAACACAGAGGGCATCAGAGTATACTCCTCTCTCTGTCTCTGAAATTGGATATAAATAAAATATAAGGCAGCTGCAAACTGTTTGATATTTATATGCAATTTTTCATTAAATTTATAAAGTATGACCACGTGAAAGTTCAACATATGAGGAATGAGTACCATCTAAAATCAATAATCACAAATGTTTACAAAGATCATACATCATGACCTTTTCATGCATACATAAAAACATGGATTAGGTCAGGAACTTGCTTTTGAATAAATATATTATCAAAGATTTAACGTCCAATACAATCCAAATTGGTTTATCTATTTATGAACACCATCTCATAATGGTCTGCCTGGTTGATGAAATATATTGAGGAGCTGTAATAGTAATAGCACTTAAAACCAGAGGTGACAAGCTGAGTTATCCCAGGAGACATTCTCATATGCTCAAGGATCAATGAATTGAAGTTGTTCCTGTTGGTGCAAAGAGCACCGTAATCAAACCTATGTTTTGACATTGTCAGGTTCAAGTTAAGTATTATTGTTATCTGATAAGTTAATCTAGTGTGCAAGATGCTCAACTCAGATAGTCCTAATAGGACCCAATACTAGATAAGGAAAGTCCCAACAGATCGTGGAACCAGGCAGGAAGTCCAGATGGGTCAAGTGAACCTGACATCTGGCAAGTGGGCTCGGTAGATCTGGAGGACCCGATATCGAGTCAAGTGGAAGTCCTAACAATCGATCCGATGCTGAGCGGCCAAGTCCAAACAGTCTGGAGGACCTGATGTTTGATAGGTGAGTTGAGGTAAGCTACTGGAGGTAGTGTGGTGAAGTCATGTCCCAGAAGGGACAAACCTTAGGCGCTGATCCAACTGAAGAAACTGACGGAGGTTTCCAAGTTGAAATCAAGACAGGTCTTACTCTCTTTTCTTACTCATGCATTATTTCATAGTGTGCTAACTTTATTTTGCAGAAATATTATTGTTATATCGAACTAACTCTGTTTTGTAAAAACTGAAGGAAGGTTCAGTCGACCGAACTAAGCTAACATGGCCTAGAGTTCAGGTCGCGTAGAACACATTTGGTATTTCAGCGTATCGATTGATAGAACCCAGAGATCAATCGATCAAACATTAAATGACATTGATGACGCAGAAGATCGGATCTCAGCAAAGAAGGAATTTTCAATGATCAGTCGACTGATAAACTTGATCAGTCGATCAAACATCAAAAATCACGGAATCGAATAGATCGGATCAAGGCAAACAACGAATGGCGCAGAGTTCAGTCAACCAATAGGAGGTTCAGTCGACTAATAGGATCAGTCGATCGAACGAAGTTTATAAAAGGTCTAGGTTCGAGCCGAACACAACTTTTCACTCCAATTTATTTTGTCTCCGCTGCTACTGTTCATGCAATACAAGTGACGATAAATCTGCTTCGAAAACTCTCCAACAACTTTGCTAAATCTTCATACTTGTGTTGTTGGTAAATTCTTTTCATACTTGAATATTCATTGTATTCATACTTGTACGAATTTACTTCCTCTAGAAGAACTATTATTAGTAAACTGCCCAATGAGTGCGGTCAAGGATCGTGGGTCATGGAATAGCAGTCACGGGACAACAAACTAAGTAAAAACAAAGGTATCCTTTATTTTTCGCTGCTATTTACTTTGATCTATTTTTACGGAAAGAAAAAATTTAAAACAAACGAGATTCACCCCTCTCCCTCGTCTATCATGATCCAACAATTGGTATCAAAGCATATTGCTCTGAAAAGACTTAACAAACTTTCTAGCAAATTTTCTTTTCTTTAAAATAATTTTTTCATTATTATTATTATTTATCCCGCACTACTAAACCCAAGACAGTCTTGGAAATCTTGGTTATTCTTTTCATACACCAGAATGGCAAACCCCCACCAAAGATGCTACAGCAAAGTTCGTCCACCCCTCTTCACTGGAGAAGATTTTAGCCATTGGAAGAGGATGGAAATCAACCACCTTAGAACCCAAGTTGAACTTTTCCAACATTTTCTTGAGTTCTTCTACTTGACCTTTCAAGTTAGAATTTTCTTCCTCAAGTTTTACAACTTGAGTTGAAGTTCTCTCTTGAACATGGTTAGTTGAGGGATTCAAGTTGACTTGCTCCTTAAGGTGGTTGACTTCCTTAAGTAGCAAATCATTCTAAGGCTCGGATTTAGTTAATTTCTTAATAAACATTTAATAATTTTGTGTATTTTAAATTCTAAAAATAAATTTAACTCTTTTGGTCCTCCTAAAACGAATACAGATTCGTGGCTCAACTCGAACTCAGACTCGTACTTAGATCCTCGTTCATTGCCATAAGTGCAAGTTGACTTGATTGCTTCAGTTTTTCATATTCGACTCCTCCGATGAAGATTCGTCCCATGTTGCCTTAATGCTTTCCTTCTTCTTGCACACTTGGTCTTCTCCTCCTTTAGGTTGGGACACTCGTGCTTGTAGTGACCCTTGTTACATCCGAAGCAAATTATCTCTGATTTTGATGTAGTTGGGATGCTTGTACTTTCTTTAGATTCTTTCTATTTAACTTCTTTTTAGTAAACATTCTTCTTACCATGTTTACTATTTCTTCTTCGTTGTTTGAATCCGAATTTGACTCGCTCTCAGGTTCTTGTTTTGACTTTGACTTGAACTTAGCCTCCTTGATCTTGTTTTGACGTGCATATAAAGCTATATATTTCTCGTCTTGACTACAGTTAGTTTATTCATGTAATTCTAATTCACAAAGTTTATCTAATTTTATAATTGAAAGATCTTTCAAAACTTTATAGGCATCTACCATTGATGCCCATAATGCGTTTCGAGGGAAAGAGTTTAGCGCATACCTTATTACGTCGTGGATTTCTAGATGGTAGTGGACGAGGTGGAGTCCATTGATTATGTCTTTAATTTGTACGTGTAGTTGAGTTGCGCTTTCTCCTTGTATTATTTTAATATTAAATAATTAATTCAGAAGATCCCTTTTTGTTACCTTGGAGTCGTCGGTTCCTTCGTGTAGTTTGACTAGTCGATCCCATAATTCTTTTGCATTTTCGAAGGGCCCGACTCATTTCAGTTCTTCCTTTGTCAAGCCGCAAGGGTGTTCATGGCTTTGAAATCGATATGAGCCTTCTTCTTCATATCATGATCTCATTCTTCTAGTTCTAATAGTTCTCCATTTTTACTAGATGACTTGTATCACTTTTAATTGTTAAACCACATTGTCGATATCGGACTTTAGAAAGCATTCCATCATCTTCTTCCAGTAGCTAAAATCTTCTCCGTTGAAGAAGGGTGGATGAACTATGTTGTAGCCTTATTGGTGTGGGTTTGCCATTCTGGTATATGAAAAGAATAACTAAGATTTCCAAGACGTTGTCTTGGGTTTAGTAGTACGGGGTAAAGAATAATAATAAAGAAAAAATTATTCTAAAGAAAAGAGAAATTGCTAGAAAGACTGTTAAGTCTTTTCAGAGCAACTCTCCTTATAATCTCCAGCAAGCAATCTTCATTGTCTAAGATTGTCTAACTGTCTTAAATCAGATTTGTTTATGTTGAAATGGTCATGTTCAGATGCAATAGACTAATCACATGAAAGATCCCTCCGTCCCGACGTCCCGATTGGAATTGTTTCAATCAACCACGAGGAAATGTTAGAGAAATTCACTGGGTTGAATTTTAAATGTGAGAGCAGAAGATGTTCTTCTACTTGACTACACTAAATCTAGCTCGGTTCTTGAAAAAGAAACATCCCAAGCATGAGGATGCTACTAATGTTCAAATCATTAGTGCATTGGAGGTATAGACTCATTTCGAATACTTATGCCAAAACTACATCCTCAACGGCCTTGTCGACTCGCTATACGCTGTGTATAGCACGAAGAGAATAATAAAGTTGTGAGAGTCTCTGGACATGACGTACAAAAAGGAAGATACGGGGGATTCATTGTAAGCCGATTAGTGGACTACAAAAATTGCTGACTCCGAGATGGTGATCAACCAAGTCCAGGAGCTTCAAGTGATTCTACAAGAGACTCACCCATAAGGCCTAATGCTAAGTGGAACCTTCCAGGTTGCAGCAATCATGGAGGACTTCAAGAACTACCTAAAGCATAAGCAGAAGAAGATGAGCACAGAAGAATTCATTGTTAGACTTCGCATTGAGGAAGAGAGTTCAGAGAGAAAACTATTATTGTGGAAGTCAACGTAGTCAAGCACGATCAAAATTCAAAACGAAAGGATCCCAAGTCTTCAAAGATGGAACATAAAGAAGGCATAAGCAAGAAGAAGTTCTCTAGGAAGTGCTTTAACCAAGTCGATCACAAATCTTCGAAGTGCATAAAGTTAAAAAAAAAAAACAGGAGATCAACCTGAACGAGAGATCAAAAATATACGACCTCTACGCAGTGATCTCTAAACTGAATCTAGTCGATTTAAACCCGCGACAATAGTGAATCGTTACCGGTGCCACCAAACATGTATGCTGCAATAAAGAGTTACTCCACAACTTTAAAGAAATCAAAGATGAGGGCAAGTTATATATGGGGAACTTAACAACCGCAGACATATGGGTCAAAGAAAAATAGTGCTAAAGATAACCTCAGACAAAGAGCTCACTCTAAACAATGTGTTGTATGTTCCGAAGGTTCGGAAGAATCTAGTGTCCGAATCACTTTTGAGCTAGCATAACTTCCGCATTATTTTTGAGTCGGACAAAGTTGTTCGGTTTAAAAATGGAGTGTTTTTAGGAAAGGGTTATATAACCGTTTGGTTATTCAAGATCAGTGTAATGGCTATTAGGCCTAAGATTAATAAAATTGAAAATTCTTCTGTTTATATACTTGAATCTTC
>JBBMJZ010000074.1:2510667-2535910 GCA_037833815.1 Zingiber zerumbet | reverse complement strand
AGAAACAATGTTTGTAACTAAGTCTGGAACAAATAAAACATCTCTTAAATACAACTTAAAATCATTGCTCAAGATCAAAGTAATGTCTTCTATAGCTTTCGTAGCAATTCTTGCTCTATTCTCAAGTCTCAAAAAACATTCTAAAGTTGATTTATTAAGAGATCTCTCTTTGCAATCCTTGAATCCTTGGTGCCTTCAGGTAGAATTTGAGGGATGTCCTAAGGCAATCGCCTTACATTTTTTTCTATTTATTTGATAAGTATAGATTCACTATTTGAGTAAGCTCGTAAAAAAAAACTAATTAAAGTAAGTAGCGAATCAAAAAAAAGTAAGCAGCGAATATCGCTCGTGAAAAAAAACTCTTTCTTTTGGTATCATAAAACTAATCAAAGTAAGCAGCGAAAAATAGTATAATAAAATAGATGACTCAGGTGGTTATTTGGTTCGGAGCCCACGTCGACTCCTACTCCAAGACCCGCGATCTTTGACCGTACCGTTGGGTAATTCACTGTAATTCTTCTTTCCGAAATCTTCAGAAAGAAGTAATGCTTACAAATGCAAGTAGAAGATAGTAACAAACTACTATCTTCTTTCAAGTTAAGTACAATGCAAGCTTAAAATATACCGACAAAAATAGAGGACAAAGCTCAGTCAGCACTTGAATGAAGCAGCAACTTGCTTGAAGATGAAGCGTAGAGTAGTAGGACGAGTAGCTTTGCACAGAGATGAATTGAAAAAGAATTGATACCTGCCTCAAACCTTGCGCTCCTTTTTATAAGAATCGTCACCGTTTGATCGACTGATCCTTGGGTTCGGTCGACTGAACCCGCTCCCTTCCTTCTTCGCTGAGATCCGATCTTCGAGTATTAATGATGTTTAATGGTTCAGTAGACTGATCACCATGTTCGATCGACTGAACATTAGACTTTCCTTGTTCGCCGAGATTCGCACTTAATGCTCTATTAATGAAAGATCTTTCGGTCGACCGATCCTCTGATTCGGTCGACCGATCAGCCAGGCTTCCATCTTTGCTTCCGATCGATCTGATCTGTGCCACATCATCATGGTTCGGTTGGCCGATCCTCTGGTTCGGTCGACTGACCAAACTTTGACCGGACTATGCTATGCTTTGGTCTGAACTAGTCTCTGATCTGAGTTAGCCTTATTTGGTCAACTGATCCTTCGGGTTGGTCAATCGATCCTCTGGTTCGGTCGACCGATCAGGTCATTCCCTGCAAAATAGAGTTTGACAATTCCCTGTAAAATAAAGGTTAGCATAGTAATATAGTGAGATGCATGAATAGTAAAAGACAGTAATACTGTCTTGATCTCAACTTGAAAACCTTCCAGGTTTCTTCAGTTAGATCAGCAACCTAGGGTTTGTTCCTTCCTAGAACATGACCTTACTGTCACTCCTCCAGTTGCTTACCTCAACCTACCTGCCTAATCTTGGTCCTCCAGACATGTTTGGACTTTATCACTTAGCATTGGATCAGCCCACCATGACTTTTCCTCTATCTTCGGTCCTCTAAACCTATTGAACTTTCCTGTCAAGTGTCGGGTCCTCTCGACCCACTTGGTCTTTCCGCTAGGCTTCCACGATTTGCTAAGTCTTTCTTGCCTAGTCATGACTAGAGTTTTTCTGGTTGAGTAAACAGTCTGCACACTCAGTCAACTTGTTAGATCGCAACAAGACTTAACTTGAACCTTTGACAACATCAAAACTCAGGTTGGATTCTGGTACATCCTGCACCAACACAAAGTTGTTGCCTTCATAGAATGGTGGTTGTGAAGTGTTGTGTCCCTCTTTCAATGACATATTGTAGCTCTAAACTTGTGCTTCCTTGGAGGTGAATCCTCAAAAGCCACCAAACTCTGATACCACTTGTTAGGATCGGTTGAGCTAGAACCCAAGGGGGGGCAGTGAATGGCTCACTTCGATTTCTTGGTTAACTTGATTTTGCATAGTGAAGACTTGAGATTAATGCTAACTCCTTGTATTTACTTGGTATCCGTCTCCTTCTTGAGGAGGTGACTAGTCCAAGGATTCACATCACCACAATTAACCTTCCACTATGAAAACTCTCCTTCTTGGAGCTACGTCGAAGGTGGAGAAACCTTACAAGATTTACAGTTCTCTCTTTCTCAAAAGAAATAGCTCACAACAAGAAAGAAGAGAAGAAGGTTACACACTTTGAAATAGCTTCTTCTTCTTGGTGCGTAGCTTGAGAATCTAGTGGGAGGAGAGCTTGAGTTGATCTTGAGCACTTGAGAGTAATAGAACAATATTTGTAGGAGTTCTTAGCATTTTTCATGGTGAGAAGCTTTTTATGTCTTTGAAAATATAGTCGTTTCTCACAAAAATGCTGTCGTGAATCGATTCGGGTAAATCTCCAAACAATTCCGAGATATCCATTGGGCGTCACTAACTCCAGATCAACAGTATAGATTATTTTATTTGAATACCAATCGATCAATTGATTACCTCAATCGATTGGCTGATCGATCCAGAAGCACTATATTTTCATGTAAAAGCCTTGTTAATCGATCGACTGATCGATCCAAGAACATTCTGTGCATTTACGTAAAATCCTCTTTGATCGATCGGTTGGTCAATTGGTTACCACCAATCGATTGTCTGATCGATCTAGGAGCATCCTATGCATTTGCATAAAATCCTCTTTACTTGATCGGTTGATTGATTGGTTACCACCAATCGATCGCCTAATCGATCCAGGAGCATTCTGTTCTCGACAAATGCTTCTCAATCTATTAACCAATCAATTGGTTGCTTCCCAATCGATCGATTAATTGATTGATACATATTTTAGCTCACAATTCAATTTTTACATAATTCCAAATCATTTCAAGTACTTTGAACCTCCTGCTCCTTGGACTTTGTGCCTAAAGCTTCCTCATCTCCAGGTCTTCATGCTAAGAATTCAGTCCTCGGCCTCCTTGGACTTCTCTTGCTTGGTATCCAGTCTTCCGACTTATAAGGACTTTGCTTGCCAAGAATCCAATCTTTGACCTTCTTGGACTTCCCTTGCCTCGCATCCGGTCTTCCGACCTACAAGGACTTCACTTGCTAAGAATCTGGTCCTCGACCTCCTTGGACTTCCCTTGCCTCGCATCCAGTCTTCTGACTTGTAAGGGTTTCTCTTGCAACCTCGCAACTCATGTTAGATCCAACGTATTAACCTAAACTTAAATAATTGTCAACATATTAAAACTATCAAGGCATGATTGCACCAACATAATCCTCTTATTCGATATTCCATCCCTGGTCATGTAAGAATTCGAGCCATGCAATCCTAAATCACCAAGTTCAGATTCCCTCAACTAATCCCATCACTCATGCTTATCATTTTATGCAATAGGCAATAAGTATGTTAAATTAGTCGGATTACCTGTAATAAGCATACTGTCTAGCTCTGCTTCCTTGGCATGCATCACAAATGCTCGTCCGGTCATAGGTTCTCGTAGCTTTGGGCATTCTTTAGCTTTGTGTCCATCTCCTCCACATTTGAAGCACTTGTAGGTACCCCACAGACACTTGCCATAGTGTTGGCGATTGCACTCCTAGCACAACGGCTTCTCCTCTGTTGTTGGGGCGGCTACTCCCTATGGTTGTTGCTTCAATTTCCCTTAAGATTTTGGTTGTCCCTGTCCTTTCTGTGGTCTTGTATATAACTTCTTATTCTGCTGTTGTTTCTGTGGTGGAGGGGGCATATTTCTCTATACCTCCCACTTAATATCTTTCAAGGATTGCTCAGTTCTAAAGGCTTTAGTGATAGCGTCATTATATTAAGTCAGATCGGCCAGCAGGACGTCTCGACGGATGGTAGACCTGAGACCATCCAAAAAGTGCCTCAATTTTTCAGTAGCATCATTTACGACTATGGGCACAAAATGACATCCTCTATCAAACTTCTTGACAAACTCGGCAACAAATAGGTCTCCCTGTCGAAGACTCATAAACTCCCTCTTTAGCCTTGATCTAACATCAGTGGTGAAGCACTTTTTATAAAAGATCCTCTTGAACTCCTCCCAGGTCAGGGTATTCTGATTAACCCCTTTTTCATCTCCCTCACACCATAGAGAAGCATCATCCTTCAGTAGATATATGGCACATCGAACCCTGTTAGTGTCAACCATATTCATGTATCTGAAAATCACCTCCAGGGATCGGATCCACCCCTCAGTAACAAAGGGGTCAGTAGTGCCAGCAAAATCCTTAGGGTCCATCCTCCTGAACTGTACATACGCATCCTCTAGTTGTCCCCTACGGACATTACTAGTATGCTGCTCCAGGAGTTGAGGCATTCCTTCCAGTATACGAGTAGTCACATCTGATAGAGGAGATGGGGGGTCGGGCGGAGCATATCTCTCCTCCTCACGTTCTCCTCCATCATGACCACCTTCCCTACGCCTATGATAGACCCGTCTTGGAGGTATACCTACACATATCATCCAATCCCATTCGTAACCATCTTTCACTCATTTGAAATAGTTAACCACTATCTTTTATATCATAAAAGGATTTAACTTTAGCATAAACATTTAAATTTAGCCTATACAATTAAAAGCAATAATAACTCACAAACCTAGGGCTCGACTCTTGGACTCCCATAACTAGCAGTACACATCCCTTACAAGATCTTTGCTCTGATACCAATTATAATGACCCTATTTTTTTTTTTTTTGTGTTTACATCCCATGCACCATATAACATTTTAATCAAATAAGAAATCTGTCTGCAATTAATAAACCAGTACATCATTCTAGAGGTCTGAATTCAATACTATTTTATTCTCTCTAAATCATAAATGTTGTTATTTATTCTTTGTGCAGAATCGAAGGTCCTCGGGACTGTATTGTCTAGCCCAGTTTGATCAAGGGTTCGAGCCTCTAACTTCATCAGTTTCTTCACCTACCACAAACCAAACATAGTGAGTCGAACTCAGCACATCCAAACCATAATAGCAAAAATTCCATAACCAGTCGCATGCATCATTAAATCTACCTTTACTTGGAATTTATTATCAAAGAAACAAGTAAGCAGACATATAAGCATTTTCCATAAAACGTAAAACTATGAGTATCACACAGCATTATGTGTATCCTTTAATCATCACATTATATAGCATTACCCTTTAGCATTTACTATATATCATTCTTGGGTGGAGATGCATCAGTTATCCTTTATCTTTTGTTCGATAGATCAATCTGTTAACCATGGTACTCGGTGGCGGGACATCTGATAATGATCATTTTTATCGTGAAATGATATCAAAAGAATTTAAGTTCTGAACTCCTCTAACTACACTAATACAGTATAGAAATGACTCAAGTCATCTCCCAATGAATGCAATGATAGAATGGTAATCTAGGATTGTATGTTATTCTTATTTTTGGGATTTTTAATATGGAAATAGTGGTTTGGATTTTAATTCTAAATCTAACAAATGAAAAGCAAAGCAAGTAGGAAATTAATCTAATGCCGAAATGAAATTTAACTAAGTGTCAACAATTAATCCACAACGCATTGTCACTCTACGTTGTGAGTTTCACTATCAACACAATGAAACTAAGGAATGAAATAGTAAAACATTAAATGAAACCTAATCTAGTGAATGAAAGACAATGCAAGTAATAAAAGCTAAGTCTAACCTAACTACAATTGCAGAAAATAAAAGACGACATAAAGTAAAGCATCAACAAAACTAAGTATAGAATGAAACCTAAGTATAGAATGAAACCTAAAGCATGTAATAAAACCTAAGCTAATATATCCTAATTGCATTCAATCAAAACTAGAACTTAAAAAAATTGAAAGAACAAGATAAAGCAAGAATTAAACAAAATAAAATGCATCAAATTAAACTTAACTTATGGTTGAAACAATTCATCGAAGATGTTATGTGCATGAAACTATTTACGCATAGTACGTGCAATTCAAGTGCAATGATGAACAATCAAACATGCATAAAAATATAACTACAACATCAAACATAAACAACAAATAAAATCTAATTAATCAATCCAATTCTTTACAATCAAATACACTTGCCTGTCACTAATAGAACCACCAAGGAAGAAGACTACTATCACTCGGAAATCCCCTGAATCCGATGGACGGTTGATGCTACTGGTCGGAGATGCAATCGACAATGGTGGAAGCACGATATCCCTCAGAGGAATGCCTCCAAAGGAAAATCTGTTGTGCGAAGGGAAATCTGGTGACACCGGAGGAATGCCTCTGATGATCACTGATGCAAGGCGGATCCACTGGATCGGAGGAAAGCCTCTGATCAGTGGCGGAAATAGGTGATGCTAAAAATCTGAGGAGGGGAAATGCCAAAACAGTGGAGATCCCTGCTTGCGCAAACCACGCCGGCGAGGATACCCAACCGGAGTTGATGATGGAGATGAGATGTAGCTCGCAACCCACCGGCAGCTACCTTCGCCTTCTTCACAGCACCCGATAGAGGAAGCCCGACTGGAATACGAGATGGATGAAAGGCTGTGCGGAGGAATGCCTCCGACTCTTCCCTAGGGACACCGCTGATCTGCTCCGCTGGAAACTTCGCCATATTGCCTTGTGCATGGATTGATTGGGGAAGAGAAAGGGGTGTCGGCGTTGGGAAGAAGAAGAAATGTCACGCACAGTAAGTCCCTAAGCTGAGCCCGCCTTCACTGTTCCTCCGAAAGGAATAAAAGGTTTTGTCTCCTTCAATCTCAGTCATCCATTTGATGAGGAAGATGGATAAAGATCTTATCGTCGAATCATGAGATAAGCGGTTTAGATCATTTGAAATTATATTGAGAGTGATTTGATCAAACTGTTCATATAGCTCCAGATCTAGATGGAGGGTTGGGTGACTAAATCTGAGTGAAGGAACAAGATTTCTCTAGATCTGGATCAATGGTTTATATTGATTCAACTTGATTTCCTTCATTTTAACCACCAAATCAAGTCAAATTCGATCCAATCCGATCCGACCCTAATTCATGGCTCTTTGAGTTTCCTACAAAACCACATTAAAACACATGAGATTTAACTTCATAATTGTAGAAAATTTATAATTAAGTCTAAAATATATTCTCATATAAATACCAAATTTATCATACAAAAAGGTAAAAATGTCAAATCTAATAGTCAAAATAATAGATAAAAATACTAGTTATCACGTGTCAAAAAAGGTGTGCTTCTTAATTGGTTTATTCTGAAGTTAATTTAACTTCATTACTTATAAACATTTGTTGGATAGATTTGGTACAACAATTCACATCATTGTGGCAAAAAGGCGACTACGCTCGCCCCAGCGCCCTGCCAATTCGTCCTAGGGCCAACACGGAGGAGGTAAATCACGGGTTGCTACTAGCTTTTGGAATAGTGACTGGTGCATAAGGGAGGTATTTACCTCAGCTATGCCGAGATTCAAACCCAGACCTCATGATGGCAACACCTCATACGCTAGCCACTAGATTGCCCCAAGGGGACCCAACAATTCACATCATTGTGTTTATGCAGTGTGGCCTCCATTGTCATAAGCCAAATGATGGTGGAAGATGTAGTTATGTGGGTGATGACAGGCAATTCAAGTTGAAGCAATTGAAAATCTTAGATTATTATCCAAGATTAATTTTTATTTCGATCTTGATGAGACATTTATTGTACCATCTTTTAGACGAAATTTGATTTCTATTTATACTTTGAATAAATTCCGTTATTCTTGTTCATTTAGAAATAGAAAATTTAGTTTGTTTCATCATTCAAAATTGATTGGAACCAATTCTATATTTGATAATAATAATTTTTACTTGACTAATATTATTGTTTCATTTAATAAAACACTATAATTAAGTACACGAGGTAAAATAAAAAATTAACAAAAGAAAATTCCACTACATTATGACCCAGGAGATTAGGTCATATCTCTAAATATAGAGAATGAAGAGACTTGGACGAAATTCTAGACCCCTTGGATTTTAGAGATTTAGGCATTTGTGTCAACTATCTAAAAGGGAAACAAACCAGGCTAACATGACTTTAGATGTCTTAGAACTTATACATATAAATATTTGTGGGGCATTCCTGCAGTTGCTTGGAATGGCCAATAATATTTTATAGTGGTCATAGAAGATGTTTCATAATATGACTAGTTATATCTTATTCAAGAAAAGTCAGAGTCATTGGATATGTTTAAAAATTATAAGCCTAAAGTTGAAATTCAACTCAACAAAAGGATCAAAAGCATCGTACTAGATCATGGTTATGGTAGATATGATTATTCAGGTGAATAACTTTTAAGACTTTTCACTAAGTTCCTAAAGGAATAAGTATCGTGTCACAATAAACCATGTCAAGTTCATCCCCTATGAATGATGTTGTTAAAAGACAAAATGGAATGCTTAAATAAATAGTAAGGAGTATGATTTGTCACTCTACCTTAATTAAATCACCCTTATGAGTTTTGGACGGGTAAGAAACCTAGTTTTAAGCACTTAAACATTTAGGGATGTCTAGCCGAGGCACGATCTTGAAGGCCTAATGAACGGTGAGTTGCTATTTTGTTGGGTACTCTAAAGATCAAGAGGTTAGAATTTTATGATCCCACAACTAAGAGGGATCCTAAAGGAATGTGAAGAGGTATAGAGCTTGTCTTGTCGTTAAAGTCTTTATACAAAAATAATGCATCGACTATAAAAAGATTTCTCAATGTTTTTTTTTTAAAGACACTTTCAGGATCATAATGGCATTGGCAACGCATTTGATCTTAAGTTATATCGGATGGATATAAAGATTGTATTCATCAATCGTGACATTGCTGAGATAATCTATATGATAGAACCATAAAACTTTGTGTCAAGAGATTCAAAGAATATAGTTTGCAAACTTAAACTATCTATCTATGGGCTCAAGCAAACATCTCGACAATATAATGGTATTTCAAATTTCATTGAGTGATCTTCTCATTTGGTTTTGAGATGAATTTGGATGATGATTGTATATACCATAAGTTATGTGGGAGTAAGTATATTTTTCTAGTCTTATATGTTCTTATATGTTGATGATATTTTACTTGTTAACAATGATATAGATTTGTTGCATGAAATTAAGAAATTTCTAGCTAAGAATTTTGAGATAAAATATCTTGATGACACATTTTTTGTTAGTAATACAAATACACCAAGATCACTCCTGCATTATCACAAAAGAGCTAAATAGAAAATATTTTCAAAATATATGACATGCAAAATTGTAAACCATGTGATACCCCTATGGCTAAGGGAGACAAATTTAGTATCAGTCAGTGCTCCAAGAATAACTTTGAGAAAAAAAAATATGCAGAAGATTTTTTTTACCCATTAATAGGTACTTGTTCAGATATTCTATACATTACGGATGTTAGGTAGATACTTTACTAATCTAGGCCATTAAAAAGCAACCAAACGGATCTTGCGGTATCTGACCTACAGAGAATAAAAGATTGCAAACTCACCTATGGAAAATCAGATCAGCTAGAGATTGTTAGATATACTGACTCCTATTTTATTATATGCTAAATTTATATATATCAGGCTACATCTTTCTGCTATCTGGGGGAGTTATCTTGTAGAAGAGTGCTAAACAATATATTTTATGGCCTCGTCTACCATGGAGCATGTTATGAGGTGTTCGAACAATCATGGAATATGAGTATGAAATTTTATTACAGGACTGTGCATAATAGACAGTATACATAGACCATTTAAATTATTCTGTGACAATGAGTCAATAGTTTTATATTTCAACAACAACGGGTGGATCAAATTTTTAATTGTGAAAGAAAAAGTTTAAACTGAACAATTATCCATAAAGCATGAGATCTACAAATGACACAAGGTATTTTCAAATATATGCAGCACTGCATATAAGATCATGCCTAAATTTTTCCAAAAGTATTCTTATATGAACTTCCATTCTTTCTCTTCGCTTTCCTTAAAAGCCTAATATTGTTTTATCAGTAGCTGGCTTCTTCAATCAATGGCTGGAAAGTTAGGTCAAGACTCGTATGGATCTTTATAGATTATATATAAAGATTTATATCCTTTAATTTTTCCAATGGAAATTAAAGGAATCAAGGCATCAAGAGATCGGGAATATTAGAATCGTTTGATTAAAGCCGGAATTGAAGGGGCTGCCGCATGACGCGCAAATCAATTTCAGAATCTAATTGAAAAAACAATTACTAATTAATTAATCCAGTAGTTATCCTCTTTAATAAGAAACAATAGTACTATAATATTTAATGCCATGTGAGGATAATAATAAAATAAAAAATGATGAGGTTATAGTAGAAACCATTTATTACATAATTAAAGCATACAGAAGCACAAATGAGATCTTATGGTGCAAATATATATATCCACACAAATTTCATAAAGATAAGATACATATAGTATCAATTATATCTGCAGACATATATACCACCCAAAATATACAACACAACACCATAAATTAATAATTAGAACAAGCAGAAGACCCATATATATGTTATACAGAGGCACTGCGTATATATATAAATTAATCAAATTAATTAACAGCTTGAAGAGGAGTCATATTGATAGATCTTCATGTGGAGATGCTGGTTAGCGTACGAGATCAGCCTGTTCATCTCCTCGTCGTCGTCGTCGCCATTGCTATTGCTTCTCTTCATCATATCGATGAGTCCGTTTCTGTTGACGTCGGCCTGCTTCATGGCTCGCCGTGCCTTCCACCATGCAAACCATGCATGCAGACTACGTAGCGCCCGGTGCAAGTCGTCGAGCGTGAGCCGGCCGTCGTGGTCGGAGTCGAACTGCCTCAGCCACGCCCTGAACTCGCCGGCGCTCATCTCCTTCTGCGGCAGCACATACCCATGCGCAAACGCCATACACTGCTACTACTACGACGACGATGATCCCTGATGAAGGAATAAGTTACTGGTATATATATATATATATATATATTTTGATGGATGGATGGATGGATGGATGGGAAGAGATGGAGGTGTAGTGGAGGACAAGTTAGGGTAGGGAATCGATGCTCACTTTGTTCGCCATTATTTGTCAATTTATTGAAAGTGATAGATAGCTAGCAGGGGAAAGTGTGATCGATCGAAGAAGCTAGCTATTTGGCTGTCCCTTTGTATTTAGATGTTTCTTTCTATCAAGTTAACTTCATTATTTCTTCTTTGACTTGCATGGTGTGGTGGTCAAGCTTCTCTGGCAAATGCATGTGAAATTAATGTAAAAAAAAAGTATATGTTATAATATTCGTTCGATTGGAACTTCCATGAAAAAGCTCAGTAAAGTATATGTAATCAAGAGGTGCACTCTAGCTAATAATTGTTGTAAAATAGGGTATCATGTAAAATAATCCAAAACATTTATTTTTTCCCCAAAAAATCTTCCCTTTCTCCCACATTTTTTTATTGTTTCTTTTCTCTTTCCATTGTTTGCCTAGTTATATACTCTAAGAAAAATGATATGCTCAAGAAAAAAAGTTCAAGGAAAATCTCAAGGATAGACATATAAAGTGATGGGACCCACAAAAAGTGAAATGGTGGGCCATAACTTTATGTGTCTATCCTTGAGCTTTTCCTTGAGTTTTTTTCCTTGAGCATATCATTGCTCATCCTCTAATTTATCTATTCGGCGTGCCAACTTAACAAAAAACAAAAAAAATGACAACTCCATCTCTTATTTTTTATAGGTTTGCAGAGAGAAAATGTCTTAACACTACTTTTCTTCCGTAATAAACAAGGCATAAGAGAACCACACATGTTAATTACCCTATGATTCTATCCAAAAGGGAAGAAGATGGTTAATTAAAAATGTGGCTCCATAGTTAACTGGATGAAGACTTTATGTGGTTCTATAAGACAAAGAGCGTTAGTGTCGGGTTGGAAAAAAGTTCCCAGTGTTGGCCATCTGATGTTTAAGTCAGTACTCGGTACAGTGGAGAATAGTAGAAAAGTTGTAGCAATGGGCGTGTTGAATAGTAAAGTAACTAATACCTCCGCTTGAGAAATGAAACCCCCTTTTATAGTGTCCCTGTAATATTTGTGCATGCATCTCAAAGTGTATACATGTTTTCCAAAGTATCCTAAGAAAAGACAAGTCAAAAAGTGTCCCTGACAACTTTACTTAAGCAGACATAAATCTTTGATGTGACAAGCTAAAAACTTCTAAAATATGATTTGCTTGTTAGACATGCTCTACTGTCGATAACACAAACTTCCAAAAAAATACGATGAGATATGCAGGTGGCCCTCCTAAGCCGACTCAATGCCGCTCAATGGGGAGTCCCCAGATTGGTCGTACTACACAGAGCTATTTTCCTTACTCGATTTTTTTTATTATCGGAGGGTTGTCTTTTGTCCGACTGGATATACTGTCCGCTCGGTTTCTTGAGGATGGCTGTTTAGATGGTCACGTCTGACTGACATTGAAGGTGCGTTTGGCCAACTTCACCTAATTTGTGGACTTAGACTTTTGACTTTGACTTCCATATTAATCATTTCTCCTTATCTTGACCCATCTTTGATAAACTCTTTTTATCATCTTGAAATATTGACCAATTAGTAATGAATTAATTAACTCAATAAGAATTAATTTTAATTCCAACTCCAGCTAAAAGTAGTTTTTGTTTATCTGTTGGTTTTCGTAAAATATGATACGGATCATAATTCATAACATTTTCCAAAGCACATACAAGTTAAATTAATAGCACTTGGTCTAGTTCTTTTGCTTCGTCGTTAAGGTCGACGCCTTCGTCAATTGACTAGTCCAATATTCGATTCGAGGCCACCTAAACTATAACAAGATTGAGCAAATCAATTAAGCAAGCCCTATAATTAACGTTACGTTAATCAATCAAGCCAGTCAAAGATTCTTCCTTCAAGTTTCACGGAGTTCAATGAGAAACTTATAGTTAATTATTTACCTTTGATGAAGAGAATCGATATAATTGCTGCACTTCTCCATCTGCTAGCTGGTGGATGCTATGCTGCATTTGTATAATGTATCCTTCGCACCCCTACAACAAGCATGGAATCACCGCCGGCATTCCAGCCCCGGTACCGCCGCCGCAGCACGCCGCCCTCCCTTCTCGCGGCAGCAATACTGTCCCCTGGTCGACCGGTCTTTGCCACTGCATGGATGACCCTGGGAACTGTAAGTCTTAAAGACACAGAAGGCAGATAATTTGCTGAACACATCCATTTAATCATAACTTTAATGCTCCCTGAATAATCAGGTTTGATGACATGCTTTTGCCCGTGCATCACATTCGGAGAGATAGCGGACATAGTGGACGAAGGCGGCTGCAGTAATTAAGATTTTTTTTTTCTTTTTGTTTGTTTGTTTTAATTTCACTTTTGTTTCAGACTTATTTTATCAAGAAAAACAGAGAAAATGCTGAAAATTTGATTAATTGAATAGCTTGTGTGGCGAGCGGCGCGGCCTACGCCGCCCTCTGTTTCACCGGGCTGGCTTGCTTCTACTCCTACTGCTACCGCTCGAAGCTCCGCGGGCGGTACGACATCTCGGAGGGGCCGGCGCCGGACTTCCTCGTCCACTGCTGCTGCGAGGCCTGCGCTCTGTGCCAGGAGCACCGCGAGCTCAGGAGGAAGGGCTTCGACATGGGAATCGGTGAGCCTGCTGCCGGATAGACTGGTCTTGGTTAATTTTTCTTCCAATAGTACTGTAATTTGACCATCTGCGAGTTTGAATTCGGCTTCAATATTTGATCTTGCGAAGGGTGGAAGGCGAACGCGGAGAGGCAGCGGCGAGGGATGATGATGGAACCTGTGATGGGGGCTCCGGCGATGCGTGGCGGGATGACGAGATAACCATGGGATTGTGCACGTGTTCTGCACGGAGTTGATGTATTTGAATAAGTTTTTTTTTTTTTTTTTTCAGTCGCATCTTTCTTTCCAGCTTAATTACTATCTTTGGGAGGCAGTTGCATTTGTAATGAATGATTACTTTTTTTAAAAAAATGTTAAACAATGTTATTTAATCTCATTGATATATTGAAAATGTCCTAAGGCTCAATTAGAATTGTAAAAGAAATCGGCAAATTATCAAAGGTGCATTTAAAGTTCCCAGTGCTTAAAAGACGCACCTAGATTTTATATTTCCCAAAAGAGACCCATCATTCTCATTTTGGCCCCTCCTGTTAACCGTTAATTTCATTTGTGTTTTTTAAGGCATTCGAGATACATTTTACATTTTAAAAAAACGGCAACATTTAAATGGTATCTCTTTCTACGCAAGGAAAGTAAATATCTTCTTAAAATTGTAAATAAGTCAAGCCAAGTTAAATTCTAGAGTGTTCAAGTTTATTTGATAAGATAACCAAGTCAAGTCAAGTCTAAAATAAACCAAACCTTTGAAATGATTGTTTAAACTTAGTTTGATTTATTTTTGATGAATTTAAACTTGACTTGAGTTTGGTTCGTTTAGATATCATTGAGTTTTCAATTTAAGCTTATGTGCTTGGTTCATTTAGATGTTATTAAACTCACAATTTAAATTTATTTGATTAGTTATTGAACTTGATAATTTAAAGTTGTTTATTTATTTTAAATTTTTTTTTATTTAACATGATAAAAGTTTTATTAATGAACATTGTTCATGAACATTGTTCACGAACTTTGTTCATGAACATTAACGAGTTGAACACATATGTGTTCAAACATATTTATTTAGTTTAACGAATTATTCAAACTTGTTTATTTAATCAATCTTGTGTGTATTGAATGAACATAAACAAACTCTTACCAAGTTTATTCACGAACGTTCAGTTTATTTACAGTCCTAGCTATATCTTTTCTCTCTCCTCGAGGAAAGAAAATATCTTCTTTCTCAGCCCACCGAAAGCAATATCTCTCTCGTCACTGAAAACCTCAAAAGCTAAAACCCTACATATAGGTTTGTTCCCCTCTCAGTTCACTGCAAGTGAGTTAGAGTTTTCGTCAAAACTCACCTCTTAACAAGATTTCCATCTCCCAGTCAAGTTTAGGGTTTAGTTTGCCTTATCATACTATGTACCAACATCGATGATGGTCATTTCCCTCTTCTCCTATTGTAAATTATAATTCTGTTTCATAATACTGCTAGAACGTGTTTCAACCTCTCCATCCTGACCATCTCCAAAAGTATGTATTCAGTTTCTAATATAGTCCTTATCTCTTGCACATGTTTACAATTTGTCTTTCACACATTAACTCGTATTCTTTGATTTTGTATTGGGTTTTCTAACAACCACTCTGTTTAGGGTTAACATCTATAAATCCATCGATTAATTTTGATAAAAATTCATTGGATTTCAAAATTCAATACTAAAGTGGTGTTGGATTTCAAACAACATCGCCACCCTAAATTTCAAGAACCAACACCACTATGAGACTAAATTTCATAAACCAACACCACTGTGGTGGTGCTGTTCAAAAACTAGCACCAGCCTGGTGCTCGATTTCAAAGAACAATATCACCTCGAAGAGCAATTATGATTCTCTGGTATTCTAAACAAGGTGGTTCTGAATTTTAAGAATCAACACCACTGTAGTGCTGAATTTCCTAAACCAGCACAACTATAGTGCTAGATTTTCAAAAACCAACACCACTATGGTATTGCTGTTTAAAAACTAAGCCCAATTTTTTAAAAAATAGATAAGTCAAACCAAGCAACGTGATTCAATTTATGAAAAATCAGCATCACTATGGTACTGTACTATGAAAACTAGCACCAATATATTTCTAAAGAAGAAGAAGTCAAAGGATATAGTGTTATATCAATGTCATAATCTTATAACCATCCATTGTTTGTACATCTAGACATTTGTTTTTTTCATGTTAATAATTTAAATTTTTAAAAATTATAAGCATTAGTTGATGTTGGTTAGAAACTCCACTAGATCAGTGTTTTAGGTCCCTCTAATAATGAAAGGAAAGCATCGTAGGTATACTCGTTTACATGCTCGACACAAAGTGATCATTAAACAGTCTTCTTTTGCTATTTTTTTACTGACAAGATATTCGTCAAATTCATGATCTATTGGTATATATTTTAAAGTTGAGATTCAACATTTCAAACCTTTAGATTTTCAAGTACATTTTCAAGTTTGAAAGTTAGAGAAATCGTATGTTTTTTTAGTTTGGTCAACACATAATAGCAAACTAATCATTTAAAATTTTTAGGTGTCTAGTTACTTTCACTAGAAGAGATGTGTCTTTGTTGCTTGATATTACAGACAGATGATTTCATTCCTATGAACTCAACTAATGCATAGGGTGACCCCATTCTTACTCACTTCTCTAATAAAAAAAGAACCTGCTAGATTAAAAATTGAGTTGCCTAAAATGTATTCTCAAAGAGTTAAAGTAATGATAATATTTTAGTATTTTGTAAATTATAAATTATGTATATATTTATTTGTATGTTATTTTCTTCTAATACATATAAGATTCCATTAGGTTTTGTAGATATTGTAGATAATTTTAAAAATCTAGGTAAATTCAATTGGGCTGAAGTCATTCATCAATTTATTGCTTCTCAATTATCTACCATCGAGGATCTTTTTTCATCAAATAAAATATATCAAATGATCACCTTAGTTCCCTACTCAAAGGGATTTGCTGATCTTTTAACTGTAAGTTTATGTTTTAATAGTAAATTTGATTTTTTTTTATATGGCCATTAATATGTATGTTGTTGGTGCCGGGAGCACAACTTTTAATCCAATTTTTTTATATATGACTAAAGTTAAAGTTAAATTTGTTAGGATATAACAAACTGATGCTAAGTATGCAAGTGCAGGTTACTCGAAAGTGAGAAAGTCTTAGTGAATAAAGTTAATTAGTTAAAAAGTCCTAATTGTTAAGTTTGGTAGTTGAAAAGTTCTAGTGAAGCTAGGAAGTGACAAAATCATAATGAGTAAAGCTAGGTATCTAAGGTCTTGATTGGGAATCATGCATGCATTAAGTCTTGGTTGTGAACCAAGCAAGAAAGTCCTAGCTGGGAGTTAGGTGAATGAAGACTAGGCGAAGCAAGATGGGAGTTGAAACTTGGCAGACGAAGTTCAGGTGAAGTAAGCTAGGAGTTGAAGCTTGGCAAACAAGTCCAAGTAGAATCAGCTGAGAGATATAGCTTGGAAACTCAATCTAGATGAGTCAGCTAGAGTTTGAACATCTAGATCCAACGTAAGTGTAAGTAACTTTAATGTTGGATCGAGACGCGCTAGAGGGGGGAGGGGTATGTGAGTAACAATACATACACTAAGATATACGTAGATAGTTTTATAAATATAGTTCTAATCCTCATACAAGAAGTTATGGAGTTCAAGATGCATTTTTAAAAACATATTGTGCCCAGCTATGAAGGACTTGAATCTAAGACTTTAGGGCACGGTAAAAGTGAAAAGTATTGAAGAACCTTGTAGGACTTGGAATATGTTCAATCAGAGCTTTCTAGGTTTAGCAATGAATTTTAATTGAAACACATTGATGGACCTACGAGATTTGAATTTTTAAAATTTTATCATGTGATGAAAGAGATGAGGATACATTTGGACTGAAAAATAATGAGAAAATCTACCGAACTTGAAATGAATTTGACTAGAGCTTGCAAAATCCATTAATAAGTTTTGATCAAAACTCAATAGAAAAATCCTATGAAATCTTTTATATTATAATTGGTAAAATAAACAAATAAACAAAAATTATATCTAGTATCAAACAAACATAAGAAAATCTTAGCAAGATTTGATGAGAAAATATGGAATGAGTCGCCTGAAACCTTAATCTATCTTCTTTGGAGACAACTAGTCTTCAAAGTTTTAGCAGCCTGGAAATTTTTGATAACCTTTTAAGGTTTAGTCTTCTCGAGGTATTTTTACTCCTTTGAAATCCCATCGGGGAACGGTAAATCTGGCTGGGCAGATTCTGGCTAGCCAGAAAATGAATTTATTAATTAAAATTTTAATTAAGTATTATTATTAAAAATTGATTAAGATTTATATTTGAAATTAAATATGGAAATAGATGAAAAATAATATAATGGACTTATAAAATATGAGATTATTTAGACATTTCTAAGAATAATTTTAAAAATTAAAAAAAAATTCTAGATGAGACTCAATGTTACTTTTAGTATTTTCCCAATAAGAAAACGTAAGGTAAACATGAGACTCAATGTTACTTTTTTTCATCCGAACTAAAAAATTATTTTATTAAAACTTGTGCCTCGAATTCTTAAAAATAAGGGCCGCTGTTAGTGGGAGGGATAAATTGAAAATTTAGGCGTGCCTTTTGGGCATTGAGAAATTTTAGATGCACCCTTAGAAAATTATCGAAAAGAAATCAATGAAATGAAAAGAAAATTTTATTCTGAAAAAATAAAATTTAATAAATATGTTTCGGATTTCACCTTAATTGAGTCCTGGTTCCAAACCCGATAAGGCTCGCCTCTCAAGGACTTTGAACTTCCGGACGAATCCTTGGCGAAATCGATTGCTGCCTGAATCGAAGCCAAGCGAGAGCAGCGACAACGAGGAGCGTCTGGAAGAATGGCTCCTCTTGCCCCCAAGACTGGAGACGCAGTTTTCGCCAGCATCGATCATGTGGTAAGGCCGATCGAGACGCCAGCGACCTCGGCGAGACAAAAAAAAAACCCTAGTCACCAGATCTCCTCCTAATTTTGCTTCTTCCTCTTCTTTTTTCCCTGATCTGGGTGGGTTGATCTCTCCATCCTTCATGGCAGAATGCGGAACTGTTCACGCTCACATACGGGGCGATGGTACGGCAGCTCCTTACGGATCTTGAAGAGGTGGACGAGGTCAACAAGAAGCTCGATCAGATGTGCGTGTTCTTTCTATCTCGTCTCCTTCGATACTTTTTTTTGTTTATTTTTATTATGGTTTGCTTAAATAACCACCTTTGTTAGTAAATCTTCTTATAAACATGGTGATCTAAAGAAATTTACTGTTTGATCGTCAGGTCGACATTGTTTGTTCCCAAGATTACGAGTAGGAAAATGGTTTTAGTATTTTTTTGACACAAATTGAGACATTGTAATAGTGTACAAGTAACATGCCGTTTTTTACACAAATTGAGACATTGCAATGGTGATCTAATGATGATGTCCAGACATAAAAATCGACACTTTAAAGTTTGAAGATCAATGCTTAATTTGTCATTTTTTTCATTGCTCTCCCTTGGAAAATTTAAAAAAAATATACTATTTTATTGAGCTGGGAATACTATGCCAATCAGTGCATATTCTGACTAATTTAGAAAATTCAAAGATACAATTTGTAGCTGGTTGGCGGCAGTGCAAATTAATGTTTCACATTTTCATACGAAATTACATGTAGTTCCACTTCTAATCTGAATCATTATTTCCTATCAGACTCTCTGGTCTTGATATTGTAATGTTTGTTGTTTAGTCTAGTCTCCCCCTGCTACTCAGCTATGTTACCGCTGTTTTAGTTTTCATTCTTACATTTTAGTCACCAGTTATTTAATGTTGTGCAGGGGATACAACATTGGAGTCCGATTGATAGATGAGTTCCTGGCCAAATCCAATGTCTCTAGATGTGTTGACTTCAAGGAGACAGCTGATGTAATTGCAAAGGTGCTTTATTCAATCTTATTTTATTTTGAAAGAATTGATTTTGTATTAGATTATCTGTAGAAATGGACTGCAGACTATGCAACTGAACCTTTATGGTTTTTAATTACAAATCTTTATGACATTTGCATCATTTTTGCAGTACCTGAACCACAATGTGGTGCAGATGTTTTTAATTACTTAAGCAATTGTAATTGTGCTAGTCCGCAATCCACATTGATTGCATACCCACAATTAGTATTATAGCCATTCCTTTCTATTATATGATAATTATTGCATGAATTGAATCTGTAAGTTGATGGCTCCAGTGACTTAGGTTTGTATGGCTACTGAAAAAGCAGTCTGCAAATAGTCTTAATGCTGAAATTACACATGCTCATCGTATTCCTATGTCCTTGACTGTTCCTTTTTTTTTAATAGCTTTTTATAGCTTAAATCCTTTTTAACTGCACACTATCAGAAGAACAGAACCATCTGCCTGTCCAAGATAAATTTTCATCAACTATTATGTGATTGTTACACATAAACCACATTGCCAATTTCACAGAGTTTTTGCAATTTTTATTCATGCAGATGTTGAATGTTAAGTTACTTAGTCCTTCAGATTCAGAGATGAGTAACTTGAATGCAGCCTTAAGTGCACTAGCTTTTGTGTAAAAAGTATTACCTTATTAAAATAAATAACAGCAAAACTATTTTTTCACAATTTTTTGGGATTTGCTATGCAACACTCTGATTAGTCTCTAGATCTCTGTCAAGGGCAGCGTGGTTGTGTAATATGAGTTGTCAAATTTCATTTATAGCCTTGTCAAGAATAGTCCTCCTAGGTTAATATATGTGTTTGTATTAAGAATCACATTACTTCACAATTAATTCTAAGTTTGAACTCAATTGCAAGCTATATTGTGTTAATTTCTATTACAACTGCTTCGCTGTTATATAACCTCTTTTAGTGTTGCTTCACTTAATTTTTTTCGTACTGATTCTGATTATTAATGTTTGCCTAAGCCAGGTAGGTTTTAAAATGTTCCTAGGGGTGACTGCATCTGTGACCAACTGGGATGCTGAGGGAACAAGTTTCAGTCTTGTGCTGGAGGATAATCCCTTGGTAGACTTTGTTGAGCTTCCTGATACTTTCCAAGGTCTTCACTACTGCAACATCTTAAGTGGAGTTATTCGAGGAGCACTGGAGATGGTTTGTTAACTTCTATTATATTTTATTGATTGCCACATGGTTTTCGCATCATATTACATACTTTACTTTTATCTTGGGAAAATTATATTAGTCCAGCTACCCGAAGTTGCATACCCTGAAAAATCTTCCAGGTTCCTTTTTTTCCCCTTCTGAAAACACTTCGCTATTGCATCCAATCTCACACGTATGGCAATCAAGTTTTGTTCTATGAATTAAATTATCACAGTTTCAATGATATGCAATTGGTGATAGATGTTTGTAAGGGAGATTATATCTTTTCTCTTTTTCTTATTCCTGTTGATGAAGTATTAGATCCTAATAATGCATGATAGTTTTACATGCGATCATGATGCTAAAAATTCTTGAAAGATTGTCACATGCATGTATAAATTTAAATTTATAATTGGTCCTAGCTCTTTAAAGTCAACATTTGTCCAGTCCTATCAGCTAGCTTAAAACTATGTCAACAAATTTTTTGATGTAGATCTTAGTTATATCTGTTGGTTCAGGATCTTTGCTCACTGATTTATTTATCATATAGCTTTGCATACAATGTATTGATTGGATAAAATTTATGTACTCAAACCAACTAGTTGAGATTTATTGTTATTGGTCATATATGATCTAACTACTTGATCCACCGATCTGGCTTGCAATCAAATGACTTGCAATTTGGCTTGTTGGTTAATCTATTTGTGGCTAGGCTGAAGTGGTCATTTTTCTGGACACGTACTAGACTGCTAGTCTTTCTCTAGGTCTTAGAACTGACAATAGAGTTTTATCTACAAATTTTGAGTCATGCACTGGCAAGATAGATAATTACAAGACATCAGGTTTCTTCTTCAGTAGCAGATGTTGAACTCCTTGAAATAGGTTGGTAAAAAACATTACACATGAAAGAGCTTCAGACAAACAATGACTACCTCAACGAGAAACATGTAGGCCTGGTGGCATACCTATTCTAGCATTTTAGCAGAGGTTCTAGATCGGTTAGTGAGTTGATTAATTTGGTGAGCCTTGATGCACTTTTTAAAGTTGTCATAAATGCGAAACATCAGCTTGCCTGTCCTCCACCACAAACCTCTTAAACAACTTGAAATGGCTCAGCCACGCTGATATCAACTTCTTTGCATTTTGGCGAATTTCTTACCGCCTAGATAATGTCTCATATTACTGAATTGATTCTTGATAGCTATCAATTTTCCCAATTGGAAGTTCTGTGCATCAATGGCGGACACCCACTGTTACAGTTGCAGTGAAAATCTTACACTGTTGAATATGTAGTTTGATGTGAAAGTTGTAGCAGCTATTTAACATGGGTCAAATTTTGAGTTGTTACATGAGAATATAACTTTTTGTTGATCGCAGGTGTCAATGAAGACCGAAGTCACTTGGGTCCGAGATATGCTTCATGGAGATGATGCATACGAACTCCGAGTGAAGCTTCTGAAACAGATCCCAGAGGAGTACCCATACAAGGATGATGAGTAAACTAGATGTTTAGCTAATGATCTGGTTTGTGAACATCTGTGATCCTTCTTATCGCCCTCTTAACATTCTCATCCTTGTCTTGCCCTGCACACCATACGCTATGTATATCGTCTAACAACTATTGAATTTTCTGAAACTTTAGGAAAACAAACATGAATTGTAAACTATTGTTGCTGGTGCAATAGTGTGCTATTCGATGGGAATTGATTCATTGCTATCCAAGCATAAAATTTTTACATTAATACAAAGTCTTTGTGACGCTTAATCACAATGGTGAATAGTATTCGTGTTAAAACATAGAAAGTAACAAAATCATCATTTTCTCAGAATTGTAAAAAGCTTGTAACTTCAAGTTTGTGTTTTTAAGGCAAAATCGAATGGACGTTCTTTTAATCATCAAAATGATATTTTCTTTATTAAAACAAAGCCTAGGTACAGTTACCGAATTATTTCTATTTTCATCATTATCTCTCAATTTATATATATATATATATTTTCATAGCTATTATAATTAAGTTGTCACATAATAATAGTAGTCCCATTATTGTAGTAGTTACGGCTCGTAACTAAGTGCATAACATGGAAAAAAAATTGAAGACATTGTCTGGAACCTTTGAAAAAGATTTAAACTATATTTTTTTAATCTGAAATTGGATCATTACTCATTTCATCCCGTGATTAGTTATAGATTTCTAAACAAATTTTGATTTGATATATTAAATATTTCATAATTTAATCTGAGTTAAAAATTATAATCTTTCAATGTTTAGGATGTAGCATTCATATTGTAACAGTTATAAAATTATAACTATTACAATTGAGTTGTCACGCATTCTGGTAGCTACGATTTTACAACTACATATTCGTAGCTGCTACAAGGTAACTAACTAATGAAGTTTTTAAATGAAAAATATTGGTAGGATAATAATAAGAATATTACTAGAATATAATTACGTTAGTTTACCGGAGATAGTTATCTTTTATTTGATAAAAAAAAATATCTAAATATGACTCTTTCACAATTTAGTAAAAACCAAAATAGCCCTTTTAATTTTTGCAATTTTTTTTATTAGAATGGATCTTCATCCTCATCCTTTCTTAGAAATTCATGTAAATTAATCACTTTGCACTTAGTTTGGGCCAAGAGGGGGAGAATATTGATAAGAAATAATATTAGAGCACCTCTTCTCATTTAAAACAAATTTGCCAAAATGCCAAATATCAGACAATGAAGACTGAGAATCACATTTCTTCTCATTTTTATTGGCATAATCTGTGCAAAACACTATCTAACTTGAGCTTTGATTATTTGCATAAAGTTTACACATTTCACCAAACTGGGAAAATTTTCCTGCTTTATCTCTCAACCAAGGAAAAAAAAATAAAACAAAATTAGTTCAAAGCTCTCCCAACAAATGCGGCAGTAGCTCTTCTCGAGAGCTCCTTCCTATATGAAAACAAAAAAAACAAAAAATTACAAAACAATTCAATACCAAATACTTAAACCGTGAAAGGAGTTGAGTCGCAAAGATTCAAATACTAAAACCTCAGAAGTTGTCTATCGTTTGAGGAGGTCGAAAGGACTCCTTTGTTCTCCTCAGCTCTCCGAAGGAGGTAGGGAATAACCTGCTCAACCGGGCCGAAAGGCCGGTATTTACTCACTCTAAAACCGGCATTCTTGAGCCCCAGCGATAGCCCATCTGCCATTCCCATCAGTTGTGCAAATTGCAGCTTTTCATCATCCTTTCCGATTCCTAGCTCCTCAGCTTTCCTCGCAGCTTCTTGTCCTACAGCCATCCATCCACACAATTTATTTAGGATAAAACCAAGATTTCTTACAGAGCAAGGATTTCAGAGCACCTTAACCACTGAATCTGTAAGAATTACCAGAGTGCACATTGTGGGTGGCAAGAACAAGTGCACCCGATCCTTTGCTGACCTTTTCCATCATGAAGGAAGCACACGTATCGAAACACACGTGTGTTTCATGGAGACTCCCATGGATTGGAGATGGAGCAGCCATGGATGCTGCCAATCTAGTCTCTCTCGTCAAGTACGCACCTCTCACTAATTTAACCCCCAGAGAAACTCCCTGTTCTTCCGCAGCTTCCACCGCGTTCATCATCCTCTCTTTCGCGTCTCTCAGGTAAGTCTGGATCGTCCCGAACACTATCGGCTGCTCGCGCTGCTTGTTAGACTCTAACGTCGCCCAATAAGTGAAGTAATCGATTGCAGGCTGCACCGACGAGTACTCTGCGTCGATCAGTAGAGGGATGTTGGCTTTCACACATCTGTCGCAGACCATCGACAATCTCCGGAGAGCTGATTGGAGCTCCTGCTCTTCGTCCTCTGAAAGAGGCTCCGGCTCGCGAGGAGTGAGAAACAGGGGACTCGAATGGCAGAGAATGGGGAACGAATGCGTCCTCCATGGAAGTGAGAACGATGGGTCCTTCTGCTCCCACCTCAGTAGATCGCTAACTCTTTCTAGCAATGAGATGGGGGCGAGAGCTGTGATCTTTACGCAAACGCTCGCCTGAAGATGAGGGAGAGAAAAAAAAAACAATACTTTTCGTTAGATTCGGTACGAGATTGTCTTATGATTTGATTACTCACGGAGGTCGGCAGAAGCGTCGCCGCTAAATCTACAGCTCGCAGGAAGCCAGCGAGGTTGCGTTGGCACGAGGCGCTGTCCTCGGCGTCCTCGATCCCGTAGTCGAGGATCGAGCGCAGTCCCACCTCGCTCCACATTCTCTGCACCGTGCGGGAGGCCTCCTCGGCGCCCTCGCCGGCGCAGAACTGGCGGTGCACCGTCGCGCGCGCGGCCGCCAATGCAGTAGGCCGGAGGAGACGGCACCCGCTTGACATGGACGCCCGCAGCGCCGCCGTCCCCA
>JBBMJZ010000074.1:2478062-2489208 GCA_037833815.1 Zingiber zerumbet | reverse complement strand
CGATCCAACAGCTCAATCGATCCGTGGATCGATTGAGATGCCTGATTTCAGCTAGAAAGGCACAATGTTAGCTTCATGACCATCCGAGAGGTACAGTTTACCCTCTCTGGCATGTGTATAGCTTCCAGTATATGTAGTAAATTCAGTTTCAGTTCCAGCAAGTAGACTAGATTAGAAAAATTTTAAATTACCCAGCATTCCGCACAGTTTAGCATAGCATAATGTAACGATCGGCCTTACAGCCTAGTATCAGGAGGCGGGTCGTTACATGTTCATATTCCGTCCAAGATGAATGTATGGGTTTAGTTCAGAGGTAAGACACACTTGGTGTTTGGATGTAGGGGGTTTAATTTCATTTTCGATTTTAGGGATATTGTGATTAGCTACTAATTTAATTCTTGTAGTTTCGATCACAATTTCTGACAATGGTTTTCTCTGGCTGTGGATCATCAACTGAGGCTTCATATTTGGGTGAGTTTTTAAAGTTGATTACATTTCTACATTGGTTTGGATTAGTGGAGATGGATTGTAGAAATTGATCTAAGGTGTATTAGATTAATTAAGGTAGATGAATTATGTAAGGTTGATTTGCGATGTTTAGTAGAGATAATACAATGGATTGATTAATAGATTGTGGGTTATGTTTGGTTTTAAAAGGAGTTGGATTAAGGATGGATTTATCATCTTATTGGATTGTGGATTGATTAGGGTTAAAGCTGGATTAACTCGAGTTTTAGTGGTGAATTATTTTATCGAGACCTAGACATATATTGGGGGCTAAGCAATGATCATGTTTTGATTGGAGTTACCCTAAACGTATTGAGGATTTTATTTAGCTATTACTTCATATGAAATTAGTTAAATACATTATGTGATCTGCAGGATGTTGGGTTCGGGACGAGAGTCTCAATGTGGGATTACTTGACATGATCTACATTTTAAGGCAGATATTTCTTTCTTAGCTTCTATTAGTTCTTTCGAACTTATAGCATGGTTATTTCTCGATGATTAGGCTGCTTTACCTTAGGTTGTTTACGATTGTTGCTTTCCTGCTTGATACTTATGCTTGATCTTTGAGGTAATCTAGTTATATTCTATATAGTCTCATTTTTTGATACCTGAACTCTGTTGTATATACACATGTAGAGTATGTATCATAGGAATGTTTGGTTGATTTGGGTTAACATACTGAGTATGCATATCTTCGTTGATTGTACACATGATTGATATGTGTTGTAGGAGTCACATGATTGACTGTCCATTTGCATATAACATGTGTATACCTGTCTGATGTGGTTATGGTGGATTTCTTGTGGATTATACCTTCGTGGTTATGGGCATATGTGTTTTGTATGGCTATCGGAGGATTCTGGTTGATTATGTCTATGTGGTTATGTGTATGTATCTGACTGTGATATTGGAGGTATCATGTTGCTTATACCTACGTTGTAGAGTGCATACGTGTATGGTTGGTATGAGCCTGGTGTGCTACTTGATGTACTTTGTTGTTTAGTAGACACCAGTTGGATTTACCTATATCTATAGGTGTTAGATGGATTTTTTTATATTGGAGGTGTTTATGTGGATTGGTGTGCTACATCGATGATGATCATGTTGGTATTATGATTATTTATTATGTTCATCATTCATTGCATACTGACAACCATTGTCTCCCTTGTTGTGTGAGATAGTCGTCAGTTATTTATAGCTGCCCATTCGACCACTATGGGAGAGTGGTAGCTAGGAGTGGAGCTAGTCCTGTTCTGCTCACTAGGCCGCTCAGTGTTCTGTCTGCCTAGACCACCTTGGAGTAGTGGATCTGGATGGTTCAGTAGTCAGGGGCTAGTTATGTGAGTAGTTAGGGACCCTGATGCTATGTAGTTAGATAACTACTTAGCAAACAGTCCGCCTCGGCCGCTCTATAGCGGTGCATGTACTAGAGGCTAGTATGGTAGTCACGGACCCAAGCCACTCGGCCATACAGGGGTCGTGGTGTCTGGAGAGGTGGAGGGGGTGACCATGTGGCATGTATGCGCATTTACATATGATGCGCAGTGCATCTGTGGAGTTATATCTGCATACATGTCTAGTATATATTAGTTGCATGTGATTATAATATGTTGCACTTGTTTGAGATATGATTGTTGCATATGGTTGTCATGCTTCATACATGTCATTTATTATACATGTATATGTTGTCGTATATATTGCACAAGTGTTACAAGGAGATCTGTTACTGAACCTGTGAGTTTACTGATCATTGAACCATGTGTCAATTCCAGATTGAGTATGTATCATATCATTATGTCAGTTGTGGTTTGTGTAGTTTGTATGTCAGTTATGATTATGTATGGTTATTATGTCAAATATATTTAGGTGCATTGATTATGATAGTATGATCATGTTCTTTATTCCCTACTGAGATTGTATACTTTGATCTTCATGTTTGTTTTATATAGATCATGCACTATCTTGTCTATTACCCGCTGAGTGACCCGCACTCATCACCCCATTTATATCTTTATGTGTTGTTTAGATAGCAGATAGATGATTGTGGAGTCGCTTTGAGTATCCTGTATGCCGATCCTACGTCATATCAGAAGACGGTTTCACCTCGCTCTTGTTTCCTTATATATTCTTTATTATTTTGGCATTGTATTGGTGTTTAGCCATGGGGCTATCTTATTATTTTTGGTGTTGTATTTATGTTTAAGTCATGCCAACATGCATTGTATCTATTTGGTTTGTGTGGACTTTTCTTTCATTTTTCCGTTGTATTTTTAGTACAGTCGTGTGGGCTATTTAATATATATAACTGTGTGGTTGTGATTGTTTTGTTCCAGCCGAGTGGACTGTGTATATAACTGTGTGGTTATATATGTTCCAGTCGTGTGGGCGGATGTTATAGCTTATGAGTATGCTTGTGGATGTATGTGTATGCTTCATATTGTCATAGTTACAGGGGAGATGTTGTCCGCTTACCGAGCAGGGACTCCTCTGGAGCGTGACACTTATCCTTTACTGTTCAAATCTTGCTGATCTGAGGCACCTCCATCAAGCTGGTTCAACACAATAATCTTTCGGAGGTCATATCTTTTGACTCTAAACTTAGAATCAAGCTCTGTCAGTTGTCATGCGTGCAGAATTCAAAGATCTTTGTTTATCTCTATAACATAGAGTTAGAATATATGCACAAATAGTTTATATATATTTATGAGTTAGATCATGTCTTACCAAGATCAGGATCTAATCAGAGTATTAATTTAGGTTTCTGAAATGGACATAAATTGGACTGATGCCTATCGTCCCTTCTAATGGGAGTGCGTCCTCATTTAGTTCCTCTCCTCTAGTGACTTACCTCTACTTACTGGGTGTAGAGTTATCTTCCAAAATCGCACATTCGGACTTTGGGAATCAAACATCCCAAACTATCAAAATCATACATCCAGTCTTCTCCAATCGGGAATCACACATCCCAACCTGTTGGAATCGCACATCCGAACTTCGTCCATCAGGAATCAGACAACCCGACTGCCAATCGAGAATCAAACATCCTGACTAGACTTTCTTCCAATCGGTAATCAAACATCTCGGCTGCCAATCGAGAATCGGACATTCCGAAATATGCACACTTAGTAAATGTATTAGATCATGACAACACCTAACATAACTCATTTGTCATTCATCAAAACCTGAGTTAGACCGTTAGTATAAATTGCACCAATAATCTCCCCCTTTCGATGCAATGACAACTTGGGTTAGAGTTAGGAAAAATAATCCAGAAGGAAATAGCAATAAAAACTAGCAAGTTTTATTTTATTTCCTTAAGCATATTCGGTTTAGTGTTTTTAAGTTTTCACTTGTGTTTTAGTTTTTCTTACTTAACCCTTACTCTCCCCCTTTGGCATTCATCAAAACAATATGTATGTTAGTACACATGGGAGTATAATTTCTTCAAAAATAGGCATAAAAACATTTTTCAAACTTTTTTCAAAGGACTTAAACAAACACTTTTCAAAGCATTTTTCAAAATGAATATTTGAGAAGTATATGTGTGTGTTTTTATGCCAAGTTTTGAGAGTGAAATTTTTAAACAAGATTTTTAAAATAGGTTAAGAAAAAATACCCTGAACCTGATATATAGTTAGAAAAATATTCATCTTAAATATCTAACCATTAGTTACTAATTAACTACCAGAGGGTAGTAGTGCTCACTTGGTTAGTTAAGTTAAGTAAGTGGATCCAGGTAGTGTTTGACTAAAATGGATTGCTTAACTTGATCACTATAATTTTGATATTTTTCACCTAGACTTGTGTTGATGCACTGATATAAGTATATGAAGTCCATGCAATCTGCCTATACATCTCACACCATTCTAAGTTTATGAATCACAACCAAGGTATACCTATTGTGTTTGTGAGATGCTCAAGTCCTAAAACTATGGGAACATGCTTTCTATAGATTTGATCTAGACTAAGGCTAAAATTAATTTTGAAATACTAAGAAAATGGAATTTTTTTAGAAAAAAAATATAAGTAAAGATTTTTCTTAGAATTTATAAATCATTTTAACAAAATATTTTAAAAATAACAGTCCTAGTCTATTGTGCACATTCCCAGTTTTTCTTCGTAGATTACTGAAGTCAGATTCTGGTAGTGGTTTAGTGAAGATGTCAGCCAGATTTGACTTAGACTCAACATAGTTGAGTTCAATGTCTCCTTTGGTGACGTGATCTCTAATAAAATGATGTTTAATTTCAATGTGTTTGGTTCTTGAATGATGCACTGGATTTTAGTTAAGTTAATTGAGCTAATGTTATCAATATGAATTTTTACATTTTTATATTCTAGGTTAAAGTCTTTTAATGTGTGCATCATCCATAATAGTTGTGCGACACACTCACCTATTACTATGTACTCGGGTTTAGTAGTAGATAAAGTAATACAGTGTTATTTTCTACTAAACCAGTTGACAAGTGATTATCCTAGTAATTGACATCCATCACTTGTACTTTTATTATCTAGTTTACAGCCAGCATAATCTGAGTTAGAGTAACCTATTAGTTCAAAATTAGACGTCCTAGGGCACCAAATTCCTACATTTGGTGTGCCTTTCAAATATCTAAAAATTCTTTTTACATTAGTTAAGTGGAATTCCTTATCACACGTTTGGTATCTAGCATATATACTAACTATAAATAAAATATCAGGTCGACTTGTAATTAAGTATAAAAGGTTGTTTATAGCACTTCAATAATATTTTAGATCTACTAGTTTTCCATTTGGATCATTATCTAAGTTTATGTTAGTTGCCATTAGAGTTTTTATTTCTTTGGTATTTTCCATTCTAATTTTTTTAAGTAATTCTTTGATATATTTTTGTTGGTAAATATAATTTCCTTCATTAGTCTGTTTAATTTGTAATCCTAAGAAATAGTACCAATATAATTTCCTTCATTAGTCTGTTTAATTTGTAATCCTAAGAAATATGTTAGTTTACCTACTAGGCTCATTTCAAATTCTTGTTCCATTAAAGTTATGAATTCTTGCAAAAATTCTGAGTTGGTTGAACTAAAATTATGTTATCTACATATACTTGTGTTATGAAGATGTCTTGTTTGAGTGATTTTATAAATAGAGTTGGATCAATTTGACCTTGGGTGAACCCTTTGAAAATTAGATAGGAGGTCAACCTTTTATACCAGGCCTTAGGTGCTTGTTTAGACCATACAAGGCTTTCTTTAGTTTAAAGACATGGTCATGATGATCTAGGCTTTTAAACCCAGGTGGTTGATCTACATAGACCTCTTCTTTTATTAGCCCATTTAAAAGGCAGATTTAACATCCATTTGATAAAGTTTAAATCTTTTATGGGCTGCATAGCTCAATAGCATTCTAATAGACTCAAGTCTAGCTACTGGAGCATATGTTTCATCCAAATCAAGTTTCTCTACTTGACTAAACCCTTTAGCTTCTAGTCTGACCTCGTTTATAATAATTTCCTGATTTTCACTTAATTTGTTTCTGAATGCCCATTTTATTTTTATTATCAGGTAGTGATACTAAATCCCAAAATTCACTTCTTTTAAACTGTGATAGTTCTTCCTGCATGACTATGATCCAGTCTGAGTCAAGTAGGGATTCTTCTCCTATTTTGGGTTCAATTTTAAAAATTAGAGATATTTGACTTAGGTTTTTAAATGAGGATCTAGTTTGAACATTTAGTGCAGGATTACCTATTATTTGGTCAATTGGGTGAACTAAGCTTACTCTTATTATTCTAGACTCTGTTTGTGTTTATTCATTTTCTTGTAGTTGATTTTGTTTATCTTCATATTTATTTATTAGATTTTCATTTGCTCCCCCTAAATTAGTGTTAGCTCTAGTGAAATCAATTGGTTGATATTGAGTTGAGTCAGATTCTTTGGTAGTTTCATTGAATTTAACATTGGTTGTTTCCTCAATTCTTAGAGTTATTTTATTATAAACTCTATATTCTCTACTGTTTAGGGAATAACCAATAAAGATTTCATTTTCTATTTTTAGGCAAATTTTTCTAAATATTCTCTTGTGTTTAATATGTAAATAGGATATCCAAACACCTTAAAGTATTTTATGCTAGGTAATTTATCATAATAAATTTCAAATAGAGTTTTATTTTATTTTTTTATTAATTATTGTTCTATTTTGTACATAGCAAGCTGTACTAATAGCTTCTGCCCAAAAATATTTTGGTTGTTGATATTTATTAAGCATTGTCCTAGTGGCTTCTTAGAGAGTTCTATTTTTCCTTTTGACTACTTCATTTTATTGAGGTGTGTTAGGACAAGAGAACTCTTGATGATATCCATTTTTTAAGCAAAATTTAGTAAACCTATGGTTTTTAAATTCTTCAACGTTATCAATTCTAACTCTTTTGATTTTTAAGTCTTTTTTATTTTTAATTTGTTTACTCAAATTACTAAATATTTTTTAAGTTTCATCCTTATTTTTTTAAGAATTTTACCCAAGTAAATCTTGAGTAATCATCAATTATTACTAGAAAATATAAATTTTATTTCATGTGAGTCAAATAAATATAAGTGTAATAATTTAAACGTTGAATTGGTTTGGATTTGATTAGTTGATTTGTGGGTTGATTTGATTTGTTTCCCTTGTTGACATGCATTGCAAATTATTGAGTCTAAGTTAGGTAGTTTTGGTAGTCCTCTAACTAAGTCATTTAGTTTAGCGAGATTTCTAAAGTTGGTGTGGGACAATCTTTTATATCATAGTCAGGTTTCCTCCTTTTGTGTCAAGTGACACTTAAGTGAGGAGCATGCTAAGTTAATTGTGTAAATATTTTGATCCCTAAATCCTTTTAATTTTATTGTGGGGTCTTTCATATGTTTAAGTAAGCATTCAGTGGATGTAAATCTAACCTTATACTCTGAATCACACAATTGACTGACACTAAGTAAATTGAATTTGAAGTTTTCAATCAATAGTATTTTATGAATAATAAAATTAAATTCTAGTTCAATATTACTTATTTCAATTACCTTTAGCTTGTCATTGTTTCCAAAGGCAACTGTTCCTAGTCTTTTGAATGTCAATTTTATGAACATAGTTTAATCCCCGGTCATGTGTCGAGAGCAACCACTGTCCATTATCCATTTAGATTTCTACAAAGTGTAGGAGAAAAGATTTTGTACTTGGTTGATCTATTTTACTTTTAAATTTAAGTTTAGTTTAAAGAAAAAAACTTAAGTTTAATTAAAGTTTGATTTTTAAGTTAAGTTTAACTAAATTTTTAATTTGAGTTTTAATTTTTTAGTTAAGTTTATTTAAGATCTTAAGTTTTTTTTTAAATTTGAGTTTTAAATTAATTTAGTTTAGTTTAGTTTAATTTAGTTTAGTTTAATTTAATTTTATATTTATTTTATTTTATTTGAATTTAATTTAATTTAGTTTAATTTAACTTTAATTTAAGTAATTTTACGGTAATTTAATTATTTGAATTTAATTTAATTTATTTGAATTTAATTTAATTTAATTTAATTTATTTAAATTTAATTTATTTTAATTTTAATTTTAATTTTAATTTTAATTTAAGTAATTTTACATTAATTTAATTTATTTGAAGTTAATTTAATTTAGTTTAGTTTAATTTAATTTATTTTAGTTTAATTTAATTTTAATTTAAGTAATTTTACATTAATTTAATTTTAATTTATTGAAGTTAATTTAATTGAGTTTAATTTAACTTAATTTTAATTTTAAGTTAATTTGAATTTGAATCCTTACTCATCTCACCTGATCTATATTTTTAATTAGGGAATCATATAATTTTATGAGATGTGTTAAGTTGAATTTTAGGATTTGGTTTAATGTTGCATTAGATTCAAGTTTAGCTTTGGGTTTAATAAATACACATTCTTTAAATAAACTTTTAAGCTATTGTAACTCACCTGGACACCATGACTTCGAAATTTTTCAAATAGTCCTATCCACTAAACTAGTATAAAACTTTGGTCTAACTAGTTAGAATTAGTAAGGGGTAGCTTTAGTTAATTTCACTCAGCCAAATACACCAGGTCGAAGCCATCTTCCTAGACATGTATAGACAAAGCTTCCTTAACCTACTATTATCCAAAACTTCTCCAGTACCGTTTATCAAGTTAAACTCTTGTTCATTTTTAACTTAGTCCTAACTACCCAGCCAGGTAAATTATTATTTTTAGAGGTGTCAATTAGTTTGGAGTCTTCCCCTTAATTATTAGATTTTGGGGTTTAGGTTTTAGGTTTGTGTCGATTTATTTTATATTTATAATAGACTTGGTTATAGTTTGAGTTTCGATTAATTTTGTATTTATTTAGTTTAGGTTTATTTGATTTGATTTTGTTATTTTGGTTTGAATTTATTTTAAGAGGTTTAAGTTTAGAATCTAGAGTTGAGTTATTTGAATTTAGTTTAGATGGTTTAAGGCAGTGTATTTTATCTTTCGGCACATAATATTGACCGAGACCTACTTGCGTTGTTAGATAGGCTTTTGGAACCCAAGCCTTGATCATTTTCTTAGTTTGAGTCAGGGTTAGAAATTATTTGTATTTTATGTTAGATTGATATCCGAGTCCAGATTTGTTGTATACCGCTCATTAGGATCCAAGCATCATATTTAGGTACTTAGTTCCCAATGTAAACTTTTCCAACTGTTCTTTAAGCTTGTTGACTTGACTTTTCAGGATAGAGTTTTCTTCCTCAAGTTTGCAACTTGAGTTGAATCTTTGTCTTGAACTTGACTAGTCACCAATTTCATGTTCAGTTGTTCCTTAAGGATGTTATTTTCCTTTAGAAGTAGTTTAGTGTGTTCCTCAATTTTAATTAATCTTTTATTTAGGTAGACTATTATTTTAAAAGAATTTATATTAAAGAAGGAGTTTACTTCGGGTCGGTCTGACCCAGATGACGATTCGTGGCTCAACTCATTTTCAAACTCAGCGTCTTGATCTGTTTCACCTTCGATTGCCATCAGTGTAAGGTAGCTTGTTTGCTTCGATCATCTACTCCTGATCTGTCAGAGGAAGACTCATCCCAAGTTGCCTTTAGTGCTTTCTTCTGCTACTTCTTAATTTGGTCTTCATTCGGACATTCATGTTTGAAGTGCCCCTTTTTGTTGCAGCTATAACATGTGATGTTTGCCTTTGGGTTGTTGGATGCCGACTTGAATATGTTCTTCCTATCATGTTTGGTGAAGCCTTTTTTGCATCTGGTAAGCATCTTCCTTACCATATTCACCAGTTGCTCTTCTTCGTTTGATTCTGATTCTGATTCAGTTTTTGCTTCGGGTCTAGTTCCCTTCGAAGTACTTGTAAGAAAAGAAATTTCTTTCTCGACCTTTGGACCTTTAGTTTGTTTGTGAAATTCAAGCTTGCAAAATAATTCATTTAATTTTAACTTAGGGAGGTTCCTTGAAACTTTATAGGCATCTACGACCGATGCCCATAAGGAGTTTTGTGGGAATGAGTTTAGAGCATATCTGATAACATTGTGTCCGATCATGTGCAGGTAGTTGAGGATATCCTTGATCCTTGCGTGTAGTTAGCTCACAATTTCTATGTCCTTCATTTTTATATTAAATAAAGAATTAAGGAGTAGGTCGCATTTTGTTACCTTTGAATTAGGATTTCCTTCGTGTAGTTCGATGAGCTTGTCTCATAACTCCTTTGTATTCTCATACAGGCTGACTTAGTTGAGTTCTTCTTTTATGAGTTCACACTGGATCGTATTTAAGGCTTTTGAGTCGATCTGGGCTTTCTTCTTGTCTTATGGACTCCATCTTTCTGGATCGAGTGGTACTTTTGTTGCTTCGTCTACAAGTGCTCGGTACCCTTGTCAGATAGAGAACCATTGCTCGATGTTCGTCTTTAAGTAAACCTCCATTTTCTTCTTCCAGTACGGAAAGTCGTTTCCGTTGAAAAGAGGGGGGCGAGCGATGCTATATCCCTTAAGTTGGGCCATTGAGTGCTGAGAATATAAAACTAAAAAGGAGACATCAACACTTGGTCTTGGATTAGCAGAGTTTGAGAAGAGAGAAAAAAATATCGAAGAACTTGAGTGGTGTTGCACCAACTTCAAGTTAAAATTAAACAAAAAAGTAATTATCTGAAGAGGTAAAGCTTTACCAATTCAAATAAAATACAATAAATCGAAATCCAAAAATAATATTGGTTCCCCTAGCTTGATTGATGGTTGTACCAGTTTAGAGTAGAACTTGACTCTAATATCACTTGTTGGATCGAGTCACACGCGTGGCGGGGAGGATGAATCACGTGGTTTTGAAAAATTATTCTTTTTAATTTTGAAGTCAAAGTGCGCTGCGAAAAACTAAGTTAGAAAGCAAAGTAGAAAAACGAGCAAAAGAACATGAATACAAGTGGTTTTACTTGGTTCGGAGCATTCGATGACTCCTACTTCAAGACTCAGGTCCCACGAACCTATCGATGGGTAATCCACTAAAATACCGCTTCCGAAATAGCCAGAAGAGGGGATCAAGTACAAAGAACAAAGAAAGTTAGAAAAGTGTAACTGTAACGCCCGAAAATTCCCAAATTATTTTTAGAAATATCCTATTAATTTTCTGGAATTTTTGGATATTTTTACGGA
>JBBMJZ010000074.1:2394745-2405161 GCA_037833815.1 Zingiber zerumbet | reverse complement strand
TTCTTCTTCCCCTGATCCAGTTAATATTATATATAATGTTAGAATTTATTTATATGATATTTATAATCAATATTATGTAAAATATGGAATACAAATTAATATTTTTGAAATACAAAAACTACTATAGTAATTTAAAACTTATAAAAGCACAATTTCTATTAAAAGAATGGACAAAACATCCACAAGGATTATCATTTTCTACATAAGAATTTGAGAATTATTTTACAATTTCTTTTGATTTTAATGAACCAGATAGTGAAAATTTCGATATCTTAAAGTGGTGGTTATAGAAGACTCAAAGCTTTCTTGTTCTTTCCGTGATCATTAAAGACATTTTAGCTTATCCAGTGTCAACTATTGTTGTGGAGCAGACGTTTAGTGCCGGTGACAACATATTAGATGAACGACGATCAATTTTGTCTCCTGACTCATTAGAAGCCTTCATTTCTAGGTGATTGGACCAACGAATGCAACTTTCAGATGATGAAGTTGAAGATTTTGATACTAAAGGAACGAATACAACAGGAACGGGAAATGAAAATGAGTGATAATTTAAAAGGGTAAAAATATAAATGCAGTACGTGGACTTAGATTCCTTTATGTTCAAAGGGGATACATAGGCAACTTAAATAAGCTCAAGCTATTTTTTTTTAAAAATAATTTTAATTTTATAATTTTTTTAACATAATAATCTTGAATCATGGCGAACTGTGAATCAAACCGTGTATCGGCGGTTTCGAACCGTGAACCATAACTGTCTTAGATGATTCAGATTAAGGGGCAATCTGTCAGGAATCGGTTCTAAACCGTTGATTTTAAACTGTGGTCAGGCCTAATAAGGGAATAAAGGGGAAAGTGTCAGATTTAAAGTGCGAGATAAAGTCTTCTCCCATTCTCCTTTTGGATATAAGATCCCTTGCGAGTTTGGTATGCTATTTTCTATTGTCTAGACGATTCTAATGTCTTTTTCATCCTTTTTTCTTCTCTGAGTTTAACTTGAATGTCGGAGGAATTTTGTTGAGGCCCTCCTCAATCCCTTTCTAACCTCACTCTCATGAGTATAGTACTCTCGTCTGCCCCGTTGGTTGTGAAGAAGTCCTAATCAGATGTATCGATAAGGCCTAAAGACATGTGAGTTGTGAAATATTGATTATAAGGGAATGTAATCTTTGATTGTATGTTTAGATAAGAGCTGCTTGGGCTTGGTCATACGATTCTTTAGGATATATGCTTGGGCTTGGGCTTGATTACAACATATTAGCTGCTTGGGCTTGATTACTAAAACAAAGTTATACATTTGTAGTTAAATTATAAATTTTAAAATTTTAACCCCACGGACTGACACAAATGATTCATACAAGAGTGCCCCGTACAAATCTGATTTATCTCCTTATAGAAAGTATGTGATTCACTTTTACTACAGATAAATATTAAAATTTGAAATTCAAATAATATTATATTAAAATATTATATCAAAATTATTTAAATTATTTTATATTAGATGTTATTTAGCAGCTAATAGCTTCTGATCCGATAATAAGAGTGGGGCACCCGCACAGATAGCGATCAAGGACACGTAGAGGTCAGAGTCAAGATGGTCAACCTAAAGGTCTGGCCGAGTGGAAGGCCACTCGGGCGATCGGGATCGGCCGCGATATCGCCCGGATCGGCACGGAGACAACTTGACCGCAGGTCGAGTTTCCGATGCTCATGAGTTTGCATACGATAGTTGATACACCGAGCGGCTGGTCGGCTCGGCCGAGCTACGGATCAACGAAGGCCACATACTCGTCCGAGTATATGACCGAGCGGCCTACTCGCTCGGTACAGTATGCGTCAGCATTGGCCGAACGCCAGTGTGGCCGAGCGGCTCTCCCGCTCGGCCTGTTAACGGACAAAAGATGCAAAAGAGGACAAAGGGGACAACTAGGGATATCATTCTCGAGACATGTGTCGCCGACGGATAGCATGGTCGGCGGCCAGACCGGACAAGAAATCGTACGGTGAAAGTTTTCACTGTCACATCAGAGATATACTCGGACGGTTGCGGTATGACGTCAGACACGCTTTTCTGACACATCCATTTTGAGGTATGCTTTGGGAAGCGTTCATACCTCGAGAAGCATGCACGCACCTCTCAGGGGACATATATAAGGACCCCCAGACTTCGATGGAGGTATGCATTCATCTTTACTGTAGCTACAGTTCTCGTTGCTCTGCTTCTACTTCATCTCACCGTTGCCTGACTTGAGCATCGGAGGATCGTCGCCGGGAACCCCTTCCCAGCTCGCCTTCATTGCAGGTTCGCCGGAGGTCCACGTCGTCAGCCGAAGACAGCAGAGAGCGCCACATCCCCAGCATCCGTTGACTCAACTCTCGGACATAATAATACCTATTTCACATAGGAAAATTTCAAAATAATTAAATGGATTTGGTTCTGTATCAAAACATCGAATTTTTAATCAAATAGTTTTGGAATGAGAACTATATTTTTTTATTTTTTAAAATTAAAATTGGTTTTAGATTAAATTAAAAATTGGTTGACGGACCAAATGACCTCGGATTGACATGAAACACGTTCTTATATGTTCGTTTACCTCTCTTGATTATATCTATGCCCTCAAACTTCAATTTGATCTAATATATTAAGAGCAATGATTTTTTGAACACGAATTAAATTTTTTAAATATATTTTCTCAATATATTAGGTCAAATGAAATTTGAGGGCATGGATATAATCAGGAGGACTAGCCAAATATATAGAATCTAGATTCATATCAATCCGAGGTCTTTTGATTCATCAGCCGATTTTGAACACGAATTAAATTTTTTAAATTTTTTTTATTTCAAAAATTTATTGCTCTAAATATATTGGATTAAATTGATATTTGAGGACATGAATATAATCAGGAGAACTAGTCGAACACATAAAATCTAATTTTATGTAGAAATTAATAGAACTAGCAGCTAGCTTGTATAATATATTATTTAATCATTCGATCATGTAAAAGCTAGTTTGTTAGCTTCTACAACGTATAGAAACCAATTGCTAGTTTTTACCACGTGTAAAAACTAGCATCTATCTTCTCTGGCTTCTACAATTTTAGAAGCTAATTGTTATCTTCTACCACGGTGATTTTATATCATGTTGATTTGATTTTTGAGTAATAATATAATTAAAACAATATTTCAACGAGCATATCAAACAACAAGACTATATATACTCATTACATTTCAAATGAATATAATATAATCATGATCAAGCGGATAGAAACTAACATATAACTTTTACAATGTGTAGTAGCTACTGACTAGCTTCTACACATTGTAAAAGCTATCTTGTTACGACTTCACTCCAGTCACTAGCCCCGCCTTCGGCATCCCCTCCTTGCGGTTAAGGTAACGACTTCGGGCATGGCCAGCTCCCATAGTGTGACGGGCGATGTGTACAAGGCCCGGGAACAAATTCTAGTCAGTATTTTATAGAAGCTATAATAACATTAAATCTAGTGGTATTTTTAGTATCCGGGATGCTCATTTTTTTAAGAAGAGGCCATTTGACATAAACAAATAAAAAACGTCAATATCATATTTCTTAAATTTTGGGGGCGTCGTTTTAACTCCCCCAACCCAAAAAAAAAACTTACTGTGTTTCTAACTTCTTACGGAAACTCTAGTTTTCACATCATAAATTTAAATCTATGATGTTCAGAAAGATGGAGCGATCAAAGTTAAGTAAGCAACAAAATAAACAGCTATATAAATCAAACTCTAGTTTTCACATCATAAACCAAAATGCTTATTACATTGTATGTACATCTGACATTTCCTGAGGAGGCATAGAGCAGTTCCTCTACTAAGTTTAACTTTATCCTTCTTAAAAAAGGGGGAAGGAAAAACTTCACGGGTCTAGAAGAAACTTTGTTCTGTGATGTGGAGAACTTGCACCAAAAGCAAGCTTCTTAAAAGAAAAGCAGATCCTATATCTTCACAAAAGCTCGGTGATTAAGGTCTAGTGAATGCCAATGAGCCTCAACTGATCAAAATAAAGGAACAGAGAACAATTCAACATCCAATCTTTAGTCAGCAATCACAAAAAGAAACCAAAAAAACTCATTGAAATCCGACTTTGCTCACCAGATTGTTCCGAGGCTCCTCCCAGTAGAATCCCTGAACAAGAACAGGCAAAATGTTGCAGCCTATGAGAATATACACCATGAGTGCATGCTTCCCCAGCCATTCCATAGCGAGGGTTGGCCTCCTGTAGCCAAACACATCAACCTGTAGGCATCAAGAACAGTGGAGTCTCAGAATTTGATCTCTTTTTTGATTAAGATAGAAATGTTGGGATGTGGAAGAAAGGGAGTTTCTTTCTAACCAGCACATATGTCGCAGTAAATAGCATGCCTGCAGCCCCAGCAGTGATGCAAGTGTAACTTACTGTGTATAGAGACTTGTTGATTTGCATTCCTATGAGAATAAAAGGTTGGATTACAAAGTTGGAAGTTTAAGTCTCAACCCAATCAAAATGACTTCAAAAACAGAAAGATGAATATCAGTCTATACCAGTGGCTTCCATGATACAGGCCAATGTTATCAGAAACAATGAAGGAATAACCCAATGGATGATTCTATCATAGTGATGCTGCAACAATAGTCAGGGTGTCACACTGTGAACTCACATGTGTTCTTGATATGATCAGATTTAACAAGTAGTACCTTCATTTGTATAATTACGTGCCCAAATTGCAACCCAATCAAGCAAGTAACAATTGCCATGACAGAGCTGTATCATTGAATTAGTACCATTATAAGTTCCCCAAAAATGAGTGTGGAAAGTGGGCACTAATGACAATTAGGGAAGTGCATGCAATTGCTGACCTGAGTAGTCCTTCAGGATCAAAAGGAGCTTGGCACCATGAAGGAGCATCAAAAGGAAGGGGGCCACTTGCTGGTGAATCAATGCTGCATTGCTGAAGAAAGATCATGGAATTAGATGTGATCAAATAAAAGGGAAGAAAAAAGGATTACTTCATGACACATGAGTGATGTAGGTGAATAAAACCTTGGTTCTTTCGTAAACAGGGCGACGATGCAGATGTTGGATGCCGAGGATTTTGCGATCAATCATTCCCACAGCATTGCATGCAGGCCCTATGTCACCCCTCACCCCACACTTCACCTGGGTTTGAGGAAAGTGGATACTAGAATGTGAAAAACAGATCTTGGAAACTTTTATACAAGAAATAGAACAAAGTGATTCTTACTACGAAGGATTTGGTTGTGGAACCTTCAGAAGGTATCTCATATTGCCAATCAGGAACATGTAAACCATATAATAGAACCGTGTAAATGGAAGCAAGAATCAAGCACAGCAACCTATGCCAAAAGAAGTTGGATGTAAATGAAAATTGCCCAAAAAAATCTCTTCTAGTTTTATTTTAATAATTAAGCACATCTGTAATCACTAAAGCATCTCAAGTTTATGAAAAAAAACTGCTTATTTATTGATTTGTGATAGGATCATGCATAAAATTGTTGTTCGAAAATGTTGCAGTTTTTAGCATACACTTACAATTGAAGTTTGCCAGGCCTAGATACTGAACTTTCAGAATTGATATTATCATCACTTTTGAGCCAGATTTCACACACAGCAGCAAACAAATAGGCCACTGCAATTCTCTGCAATAAGATCACTCTAATTGATCAAATCAACTTATACATTCACATAATGCTTTTTTCGCAAAAAAAAAAGGTACAACATTTACATATTATATATGACCTTTTGAACATAGCTTTTAAAAGCCCCAAACCATTAGCTCATATCACATTTTGCATGTTAATTTAGTTCATAATGTGGGCTTTTCTAAGGAAAAAAGATAGCACATGTCTATTGGGTATGGACAATGAAATTATAATATAGAAGCATTAGAAAAAATACATATTTTGTACGAAGCATTATAAAGCTTAATGAGTTCATAGCTGAAAAGGAATTAAATTTAGCAATGGTGGATATCCTACCTGTAGTACTCCCATCCATCTAATTTTTGATATGTCCACTCCATAAGTTAAATTGTGAAGACCATGAAAATATCCACCTATACTCAATGCAATAACATCATATGAACAATCCACATATATGAATAATGTATTTAGGCATGCAAAAAGAAAGAGTTGTATACCTTGGACAAAAAGACCTACAAAAAACAACTTTGAGGCTCTGAGTATCGCCTTCTTGGTTGCGACAACTTTGTTTGGGACTCTCTGAACAAAAATTTGAAAGTAGATAGCATGTTTTTGTTTAAAAAAAAAACTGAATTTGATTCTTTAACACACAGTAATTACTAAGCAAACTTATTTTTCAGTTTACAGAAATTGAAGCTTCAAACCAAAGTAAGGATTAGGAATTTTGTGAAACTGCATGGCTTACCTTATACGCGAGGGAAAGTGCAACTCCCACTATAAACAAGAAAAATGGCATGACAAAATCAGCAAGTGCAATGCCATTCCAAGGAGAATGATCGATGGCAGGAAGAAATCCTCCAGAATAATCTACAAATATCATGAGCTGCATAAAAGAGATTTGTTGGTCAGTACTGTTATTAAACAAGTTTATGCATATGGTATGACAGAACAGAGAAGAATGATTTAGTCAAAATTAGAGAAAATTTATATAATACTGATGAGAACACTGACTTTATGTATGTTTTTTGATAATTTGGTAAGAAATGTTTATAGTGAGCGAAGGGAAGATGATCTGAGTGCAAGTGTGTGCAGTATTTCAGAAAATTCAGAACTGGCTTAAAAATCCCCCTAATTGAGATTAAAAAAACTAAATTATTTGTTAAAACGCAAAGCTTCCTTCTTTTGATGGAAAAATAGGCCATGTTTGGGGTAGTTTAGTAGCAGTCTTCTTTTAACAAGTCTGCCAATGAAGAAGGAACACTTGACCCTGTGGCAATGGAGCAGAGACAGTAAACCTACACTACTGAAATTACTCAAAGGGTTTATAAAATAGATAGAAAAAAAAAGATTTTCAACAAATAAATGGCACAAAAATGTGAAGGGCATCCTAAGCATCATTATCAATCGACACTGCAAGTCCTCAAGAAATAAAATCAGAAGGTTATACAAGACAAACTGTTAGGACTGTCAGATTATGTGTTTCTTACTGGAGGTGAGTGTGCCATGAAGCAAGGGACAGCCACAGCTGATACTTTTGGTAAAATGTGACATCATACTGAAGATGAAGATTCCTCATTTAATATTTTATCTTTAGTGACATAAGTATGATTCAGAATAATAATAGTTGATGAATTAAAGTACATTTATGGCTATTCAAATTAAAATATTTATCTGCTCTGATTCTGTGCTCTCTCTAAACTGCAATTTCCCTTTGTCTCCCCATCGTACTCTGTCTTTTTACTCCGTTTTTATTTGGAGGAAAGAAAATAAATGCGTTATGTTCTTCCAAATTCAACTCATTTTATTTCTATCCGAATAACCAAAACTGCAATTCTAGTACTCTAAACAGTGTAATATCACAATAAATCCGTGAATCAGTCGGCAATTTTAATTTATTTTTCTTCAAAACATTTTAAAAAACACTTTTTGTTCAGTATTCTGACTAAAATGAAAAAAAAATAGCAGATCAAGGAACAAAGAAAAAAAAGGCGAGGCAATAAAAAGAGAATATAATTTTATCGATAAAATCAAATCCATAGGATTCGATTGAATGACAAACTCATTAAATTTATTAAAAATGAATATCAAAAATAGTAAATCTCAGAAAATTTTCTTCCCCTACAAATCTACAATTCCCAAAATGTAGGCACAGCTGTGATAACTCCAAAAAAGATCATTAAGTTTTAAGTATCTTACTTAATAAATCAGCAATGGAAGGAACAAAAAGAAACAGGGGAGCCCGAAAAGGAAACAATGTGGATCTGGAGGTGTGCTTACCGCGACGGTGAGTCCCCGGAATACGTCGAGCGAGACGAGGCGGTTCCTCGTGGCGAAGGCGGATGCGGATGGTTTATCCTTCTTCTGCGAGGCGTCGCGACCGGCCTCTAGGTCCTCCAGCGCCTGACAAGCGGCGGCGGCGGCGGCGGCCGCGGCGGCGGCGTTTTCTTCTCCCTTAATGAGTTCATAGGCCTCCATCTCGCTCGATTGATGTCTTTCTTCCCACTGTAAACGTAAGAAGAGGAGAAGAGGAAGAAGCGAGGGACAAATCTCTCTCTCTTTCTCTCTCTTCTACTTGCGTTACAGATGGAACGGTGTGTTTGAAGCGCCGTGTCTTCTGCTATTTATAAGGAAAGGAAGAAGAAGCTATCCACGAGGAAAATAAATTATATAAATATTTATTAGTTATAATCAAATTACTAAACGCTTTACCAAATCAGCCGTAAAATTAGAAACTGATTTTTAAATAAAAATTTAAAATTAAAATCCCTTTTAAAAGAAAGATGGTTATTAATTAATCTCCGTTGGAATTATTTTTACAAAGTGCCTACATTTAAACATAAAGTTAAATTATGAGTGAGCATGTGAACAATACTACTAAAATGATAAAGGGCTGAAAATAATATTAATAAAATAAATAAACACACGCTAAAAATATGATATAGTATGCAATAGGAGATCCAACTTGCATCCGATTCATCTCCCTCAATTTTACTATTTAGAGTAAATATTATAATAAAGTGTCAAAGTTTTTAATGATGCATATTCTTAAATCGGCATCATCTAATTAAGGAAATTTTTAATATAAATTGAACTCTTAAAGATTCTATTAGTTAAAGATAAAATAGGTTTTGATTCTATTTTCATTTTAATAAATGGTTGTTAATGAATAAATTTTGCATATATACTTAAATCAAATGTTTACATCTATTAAAATATTTTATACATAGGGTGTATTTTTTACTTATTTTTTTACAATTTATGTAAAAGTAAATTTATTATTTTCTAATACATTTATTATACTTAAATAAAATATAAATTGTGTTTGTAATGACAGTTGATCAAGTCTACCTTTCTCAGCATAAAGAGAAGGGATCTTTGGTCTAAGATTTTAAACCCTTATTTATTAGTGGGATCGACTATACCCTACCTATCAAATAGATGAGATCTAGTTCATCCCACCAATAAATTTACAAGGCCTCTGGTCCAGCAAATCCTAGCCGAAGCTTAATAGAGGTGATTATTTTTATTTATTTATTTATTTATTTTAGTTGTCATTGTATATTTAATATGTCAATTAATTATGGGACGACACTTTTACGAAAATTTCTACTTATAATCATAGTTAATTAGAAAGTATTGATGGCGGGTCCATCAATTTAATATTTTTAAATTAATCATCCATTAAAAATAATTATCTATTTATTTAATTAGACTCCATCCTCAAATACCTAAAATTAAAAAAAAAACATTATATAGTAAAAGATGATTTGTTTGCTCCTAAAGTCCCCAATTCATCAACCTATCCCTAAGTCAATGTAAAGAAAGTAAATTACGGATGACTACCCGTCATTATATATATATTTAGGGATTAAAATTTTAAAATTTAGAAGTTGAGTTATAATGAGTTTGAACAAATAAGATTTTTCGTCTGAGGTTCAAATTTCCTTCTTAGGTTATAGTGTTCTAAAATAAAAATTTTAGATATTGATGGGTATATTATATATATTTAGCATTTATCACATATAATAGTTTACCAAAGTAGTTGGTTTAAAATATTACAATACAAAAAAACTATGGTGAATACAATTCAAGGCAATATTATTACAATTATTTAATACGTACTTTTAATTAGATGTCACCTCATCAGAATCATCAACATCACCAGCAGCTAGAAATATTTAGATTATCGTTAACTACACATTTAAGTTATAATATATGATTCTTTAGAATTATGACATTTTTTATTTAATCAATACCTGATATTAATGCCGACACATAACGAATCACTCTCTTATTTTTTTTGTTCCGTTTCTACTTTTTTTTTCCCCCTTGCGAATAGTCACAAATTAATGCTAAATTAATGTTGACCTAAAACAATTAAAGTTGAGCTAATAATAAATATTATTTCTTTATGTTAATTAAACTAACGTTGGCCTAAAAAAGTTTAAAGTTGATCAAATAATATTGTTATGCCTTGTATTTTTGACATCTTCTGAGTAAACTTATTCATACACTTGCTCTCTCAATCTTGTATTAGATTATTAATTAGATAGAATTACAAAGAAGAGCCAACTAAACATGAGGACCCTTATTGGGCCACACGAACTAATTGGAAATTTTGCAACAAAGTAATTGTCCTTAACATAATTATCTATAAACAAGCTAGAAATTAGGTATGTCTTTGGCTATATATATATATATATATATATGGTTTTATGAATTCGAAAGTAT
>JBBMJZ010000074.1:2349044-2360853 GCA_037833815.1 Zingiber zerumbet | reverse complement strand
CTACGAAGAACCCTCCGCTACATCAAATCAAGAAGAAACCAAAGAGGGCAACTCATTAGATTAAACCAAGAAGAAGAGGACTCCAAGGTTGAGAAGTGCTCAACATTGAAAGAGGAGGAAATTGAAGAAGGACCATCCTCAAGAGAGCACAAAGACAGGCAAAGAAAGAGCATACTCTTTGTTTTATATACCTAAAGATTCGGAGGTTGAGAGATGCTCAATATCCGAGGGTGAAGGGGAAGAAGCATTCATCTCAAAGATTGAGGGGGAGCATGAATCATGAATGTCAGATCAAGAGGAACCCTCTACATTTGAATCAATAAAAGAAAATGTCATCCCTATAAATGAAGATATAAAAATTTCAATTGTCAATAATAAAAAACATATTATTTGTTTTCAGTATAGGGAGAATAGACATTACAAGAGTAAGTGCCCCAAGTTGACCAAGAAGAAGGGTCAAGTGGCACCAAAGGCTAAGGAGAAGCCAAAGAAGGTCTATCCTATGGTACCCAAAGGCAAGGAGCACATTGTGTGCTTCTCTTGCAAACAAAATAAACATTATTAGAGCCAATATCCTAAAGGGAAGAAATCAACCAAAAACAAAGGAGGAAGCTCAACTCAAGAAAGAGCTCTCAAGAGCAAACCTAAGGTATCATTTATTAACAAATTCTTTTGAGTCAAAGTGACAAAAAGCGAATACGCTCGCCCCAGCGCCCCCACCAACCCGTCCCAGGGCCAATATGGAGGAGGTAAATCATGGGCAGATACTAGCCGGACTACTAGCCTTTGGAATAGTGACTAGCACATAAGGAAGACATTTTATCTCGGCTTTGCCGAGATTTTAACCCCAGATCTCAAGGTGGCAAAACCTCATGCGCTAGCCACTACATCGTCCCGAGGGGACTATTACTAATAAAAAAAGGTGAATACGCTCGTCCCTAGGCCTCATGGTGGCAACACCTCATGCGCTAGCCACTAGACCGTCAAACCTAAGGTATCATTTATTAACAAATTCTTTTGAGTCATGATAATATGCATGCTAGTTTAAATATTTATCATTTTAATGTAATTTATCATAAAAATAGGAGGCATGATAGGGTTAAAGAAAAATATGTGGCATATCATGATAATACTATCTCACTTAAGATTATGAAGGTAGATAATAATTTAGACAATAAGTCTAAGGATCTTAGATATAAGCTTAGAAATAGAAATGCCAAAGAAAATCTAGAAAAATCCACATTTAAGGATTTAAGAATGGAAAACCAAGCATTGAGATCAAGACTTGATAAATTAGAAAATACCCTAAAAATATTGGAGAATATCTTTCAAGGGCAAAATAGATAAAACTTAGGAATAGGTAAGAAAGAATCATTCAATGGTCATAGAGGTTTATAATACAAACCTAAAGTAAAAAAAATGAGACTTCATACCATAGAGTTTCATATAGTTACGGAACTAACTTAGGTCTAGGGGTTCAGTCAAAATTTCAAGGGAGTTCATCTTTAGAAGCAACTTTGAAAAGACCAACGTGACTAAAACCTCTAAGAAGTCTAAGAAAGTTATTAAGAAGATCACAAGGGAAGTTATCTCTAGAGTTGACATAGAGGAGTCTAGCATGCCCAAGGCTTCTAAGAAGCCTAGAAAGGTCATTAGGAAGGTAACTAGGAAAATTATCCCTAGTGAGTACTTAGAACACTCAAGGAGCACCAATTGATTTGGGTTTTTAGGTTTCTTTACACTCTAAATGGGTTTAGAGAATGTCAATTCCAATTGGAAGGGTAATTAACCTAACCTTGAAGAATTTGACACTTGGAGGACAATTTCAAAGTAGTTGTACTCCTTGAAAATGAGAAAGTTAAAAATGTTACTCTTGTTGTAAGAGTAAAATATGTTAAAATTTGAAGATTTGGACCTAATCAACCTAATTAAATTGGCACAATTCAGTTAAAAGTAAAAGAAATGCCAAGTTAGTGTTTTTGACATTTTCTTGGGAAGAAAGGGGCAACTTAGGACTACTCTTTAAGTTTAGCATTTGGTTTAAGAATAGGGATACTTAGATAATCTAGTTATATATTATTTATACTAAATTGTCATGATTGTTTGCCCACCATATGCCATGACATTATAAATTAACCTTCATAATTTTTATGAAAAATAAAAATATTATATCATGTCATACATACATCATGTAGCTATAGTATATTTTCTTTTAAAACTTATTCATTTTAATATATGTCATAAATCATCATACATTATTTTAATTCCTTGTAATTAAGGACAATAACATTAATCAACAAGTGACATCCTAGGTGGATGATCAAATTTTAAAATATCTAGATAGAAATGCATGATTCCTTAATTTAGGGCAAAATCAAAATTTACATCTTACAAAAATCATAAGTTTACTTGTATGTGCTTTAGTGCACATTAGGTACAAGTGAGATGCTAGGAGGATAAACAAAACTTAAGATATTGATTGAGTACATGTTTTTGAATTTTAAATTCATCAAAACACATAGTTTATGTGTTATCCGATCATTAGGAAAGCTAATGTATAAGTCATGTACATTTGGCCTAAGGAACATGGTTGGAAATTGGTTTTGAAAATAACTTTAGATATACGTTGGAAAACCTTGGTGAAGGCTATCTTTTGATATGAATCACCATTATATAGTTAGACATAAACTTAGAAGAAGCATTGAAGTTTTTAAGAGTTTCCAACTTTGTATTATTCTTTGAAAATAAATGTATTTTCATATAAAACTAGTTTTCCTTAATAGTATATGACATAATTAATGTCTACACAAAATTTAGTGATTTTTTGGTAAATGTAGAATTAGTTAGAAATTTCTAAAATTTAGTTTAATTTTGAAATCAGAAATTTCATAAACCCAATCAGTCAGCTGATTGATTGGGCATGTTCGATCGATCAACTGATCAATTGAACTGGGGTTTCCACAAGCAGTAGCTTGCAGAATCGATCAATCGATCAATTCAACCTTGCTTTGATCGATCAGTTGTTCGATTCAAGGGCATTTCTCGCGAACAGAAGCTCGCTGAATCGATCAGTTGATCAATTGAATCTCAACTTTAATTGATTGGAAAAGTTCATTTTAGCTGTGTTAGTGTGATTTTAGTCCATTAATCAACCTTGAGTCACATTAAGCATCCTTAACCCTATGAAACTCATTTATAAACATTTAAAGGTAGTTTTCTTGTTGAAACAAGAAACGATTGGTTAAGAAAGACTAAGTTAGAGTTTATGATAACATGTGCATTCAATATTGATTCTTGAATCTCAAAACTTTAAAGTTTAGATTTCCTAAAGTTTTAGGAACTCCAAATCATTGTTGGTGCAATGACAAAAGGTTAGAGTATATTTTGAGGAGAGCTACTCCTTAAACACATGAATTATTTTTAACAAAACATTAAAAGGTTGTAAACCTTCATGATTGTGAATGCTCTAGGATGAGCATTGTATGATGTAAGTATGCTCTAGGATGAGCATTGTGCATAATAAAAGGTATGAGACTTTCATTATGATGTTGTGAACAACAAATGAGGTTATGAACAACATGAGATAATTCTTGAGAAGAGTTTTTGATGTATGCCAAAGGGGGAGAATGTAGGATTTAAGTTGGGAAATTCTCCATATTCACAGGGGGAGATTGTGAAACCCTTATGTCAAGGGGGAGAATAAAGGAAACTCTCATTCATGCTTTAGCATAAAGAAGAAGTTGAGACCATGAGATTAGTCTAACTTAAACGTATTGTCAAATATCAAAAAAAGGGGATTGTTAGTGCAATTTCCCCTGGTCAAGGTTGACTAAGCTTGAGTTGGCTTAAACTTGAGTCTTGATGTTTGAGTTTTGATATTTGACAATGTATGCAGATTGCATATGCCATTGTCCGTTTGGGAAGATTATTGGTATAATTTCCCTCTGGCCAAGGTTTGACCAATTTAATGTGAAGAAGAGTCAAATGTCATGGTTGACTAGATATTTGACTGAGAAGTCCTAATTGGAGGTTAGGCAAGGGCAAGTCCGACGGGAAGGTTGACAGAAGATGAAAATCCAAGTGGGTGAGTGCTGACCAGACCCGGTGAGTGAAGTTAGCAGTGGGAAAATCCTAATAAGAGAAACTAGGTGATGAAAAACCCTGGTGAGTGAAGCCAGGTGAAAAAACCCTAGTGAGTGAATTTAGGTACATGAAAGTCCTAGTGAATAAAACCAGACAATTGAGAAGTCTTAGTGAGTGAAGTCAGACAGTTGGAAAATCCTGATGAGTGAAGTCAGGTGAAAAGTCTCAATAAGTGAAGTTAAGCAGAAGGAAAGTTCTGGTGAGTGAAGTTAGGCAGTGGAAATCCAGATGGTCAAGACTCACTCGACACCTGGTGTTTTGAAGTCCAAGTGGATCATGGAGGACCGGACACTTGGCACGAGATGGTGACTCCAAATGGGTCAAGGTTAACTTAATACTTGACATAAGGAGAGAAGTCCAAGTGGATAAAAAGATTGACTGAACACTTAGTCATGAAGTCTTAGCAGGTCAAGATTGACCAAACGCTAGGCAATGAGGAGTTCCAACAGGTCTTAGTTAGCCGGATGTTGGAAGTAGAACCCTAGACTTGTGTTTGACGAAATAAGGCCAGACAACCTATCAGTTGATCAATTGACTCAAGCTCAATCAATCGGTCGATCGATTAAAAGGCTATCGCAAAAACACATAAAAGGTTTTCCAATCGATCAACCGATCAATTGGGACACTCTAATCGATCAGCCAATCAATTGGGGAAGATTTTCTCGTAAAGGTACGAGACAACCAGAATCGATTGGTCAATCGATTCCGTAGAAATCTGCAAGAGCACAAAGACACTTTGAATCGATTGATCGATCAATCAAAACCTCCCCAATGATTGGTCAATCATTTAAGATATGACCGTTAAGCAGGTTGCAAAGTTTAGACGATGAGGATCAACTGGATCTGATGTGACAATCGATTAGGAGCAGTCCCAATCGATTGGAAGCTCTAAAAGTGAAGATATAAAGACGAGAATAAGTTCAAACAAAACTAACTTTTCACTCCATCTTCTCCGTCAATTCTTGAAAGATTTGAAAGACAAAGTGCTATTGCATTTCCCATATTCAAAAGGCACTGAGCAAGAAAAGCTCATGGGATTCAATGTTAAAAGTATTAGTCATGTTTCAATTTATATTTACATTTGATTCCTTATGAGTTTATTTTCTTATTCTTAAATTATACAAAGTTTTTCACCTCTGGATTGTTCTGAGAAAAATTATTTTAATAGTGGAGAGTGCGCTTAATGTGAATTCTTAGATTAGTCATGTTTTTTTTAAAGTAAATATCAAGTAAATCCTAATATTAGTACTAGAGAGTTTGTCGCTTCAAATTTATCCACTGTAATAATATTTACGAAGCGAGCGAACAAAAACTATTCATCACCCTCCTCTAGCTCCAGAGTATCTCAAGAGTACATTCTCTTGTTCTTTGATGGTGTGCTTGTGGACTGAATAAAGTGTGTAGAAAATTTTTTAAGGCAAAAATTACCCCTTGACAATACGCGAGACCATCAACAGACTGATCCTGATGGTGTGCTTGTGGACTGAATAAAGTGAATAAAGTGTGCAGAAAATTTTTTAAGGCAAAAATTACCGCTTGACAATACGCGAGATCATCAATAGACTGATCCGGACTCTATTACAACCTTTAAACATTGAAACAGGAAATGATCTGCAATCCATCTTACATCATCACTATAAATTACAACAACAGTGCAGAGAAAGACAAACAAAAACAAACACGCTTGCTATTGAATACCTTTCTTTTAAAATAAAATAGTTTAATTACTAACAAAATCGCTTCGCACAGAAAAAAACTAGAAGAATGAAGTATATATCATATAAAAACTATAAACACATTTGAATTTACAAAGAAATGAACAAAAAGATAATGAAAGAAAATGACAATTACTCCAGATAAAATTGGTTTTTGGCACAAAAAAAATCAGTACAGTATGCTCGGATTCTCCCCTTTCTGAAGTGTTCAGATTTTAAAATACCTTCGATTTGACAAACTTTAAGATATCAATATATACGTCCTTGAGAAGGATTGGTAAGCGTAGATTGACTAGATCGCCAGCCCGGATTAACCCACCGGTCTGCTGGCCGGGTAAAGCTATCGGCGTGGATCGGCAAGCACATTTGACTGTGCAACCCGGCGTAGATCGCATGGCACATTGGACCATACAATCCGTTGTAACAGCCAGTTCGCATAGCACATTGAAAAAGAAATGTTGCCGGAGCGAAACCATACATCAGGAAAAAAAAAGTTCAGGCAATGCTTTCTAGGCAAGTGCACATCCGTCAAGCCAATGCAGCAGAACTGCTCCGAGCCCAGTGCATTTCATCATCCAAAGCAAAACAAGTTTTGCGAAACAAGAAAAGCAGGAGATCAAATTAAGAGCAATGGAAGAAAAAGAAAAAGGTTGTCCTCAGAATCATGCTATAGTTTCATCAGGAGAAAAGTTATCAGGTCTCAAAGATTTCATGCCATCATAGGACCGTAAAAACCTAAAACCATCACCCAGATCAACAGCAAATCATTAGAAACAAAACACGTAAAGATGTGCGGTGGTTTCGGAGAAAACATTCGCTGCGGCTCATAAAAAACGAGGTGAAGCGACTCAACATCTCCTGGAAAACCAATTTCGCCCATCTGAAAAACCAATACCCCATTTGTGTTCTAGGAAACAGAGATTAGCTCATCAGACGGGCTCTTCTATACATAAAGAAAAACAAGATAGAAAAAACTTTAAATCAAACGAGAAAATTGGATAGACTTAACTAGATCAGAGAGGAAAACTGCTGCCAACATCGCCGCTGCGTCGCTTCTTCGCCGTGGAAGCTTCGTCCTCTCACTGCCTTTATTTATACTAGTTCAAAGTAGGGTTCTTTTTATGGCCGTTGACAGAAAACAACCTGGCCGTCCATTTATTTACCACTTTGACACGATGATTACAGAAATTAACGGTTCGATTGCAGGCCCCAAACCGGATCAAATTATCAAAATAATCTTAGTTTTATTTTTTAAAAAAATATTTTATTACGTCTTAAAATATTTGTTTTACTACAAAAATAAAACTTACCTATTTTACAAAATAAAAACTCTAATTAATCAATTCACATATCTATACAAATTAGTAAGCTAATAATTAATTCTGCTAAAAAAATATTATTTTTAAAAAATTTTAATTAATTTTACAATTTCAAATGGCTCAGCTGCGACGGAATCATTATCGATAGCGTCATCGATAACGTCACCTTCCGTCGATAAATAGCCTTCAACCTCGACCTCAAATAACACGCACCTCCAAAGAATCTCAAACTGTTTCTCTCTCCTCCTCCGCCCTTTGCGGTTGCCAACGATGTGCACCTCCGGCCGCCCCCACCGCAGCGACCCCTCGCCCTCCGCCTCCCGCAGCGGCGCCCCGCGAGGCCTCCGCCCGGCGTTCGACGTCCTCGACGCCGACCATGACGGCAAGATCGGCCGCGACGACCTCAAGTTCTTCTTCTCCTCCTCCTCCTCCTTCTCTGGGCTCGGCGCCGCGTCGCTCTCCGAGAACGACATCGCCTCCATGATCTCCGCGGCCGACGCCGACCGCGACGGCCTCGTCGAGTTCGAGGAGTTCGAACGAGTCCTCTGCCGCGGCGATGCCGGCGCCGGCGGCGTGCTGGAGGAGGCGTTCGCCGTGATGGACAGGGACGGCGACGGGAAGGTAGGGTTCGGGGATCTGAAGTCCTACCTGGTGATGGCGGGGCTGCCGGCCGACGACGAGGACGTGTGGGGAATGATCCGGTCGACCGGCGGAGGCGACGCGGCCGACGGTGTGAGCTTCGACGCCCTCCTCAGGATCCTCGCCGTTGATCTCTCCGACGCCTCTTGAAATTCTGTGGATCCCTTCGGTTGCTACTGCGAAAGAGATTGCCTAACCATTTTATTATGCTTAATACATATGCAACAAATCTATAGATTTCAAATACGGTTGTATCGTTCCCAAATAATTAATGGTTCTGTAAAGTCGTTGTCAAAGTCAACTCCATTCAACTTGATGACACGCGTAGTTTTCATTCTTCAAATAATGGTGGACTTGGAATATGTAAAACGTGTCCATAATGGTGGACTTGAAATACTTAAAGCGTGTCCAGTTGATGGATTTGTCTGATAGTGTCTTGATCGGTGGTTCAGGATGACCTGCTCTCGATGTTATCGTTAAAATTTTGCCTTATGTTATCAGAGCGCAGTATTTTCTTCAGAAGTGTTTTGTGTGGCTGATGGAAGTGGTTGATACTGTCTGAAAAGGATGAACATAATTAATTAAGAATATAATTTTTTGGTTCCTCGTGTTAAGATTTTGCTCTATTTTATAATATAAAGAATATAAGTGACGGACCAAAGAAAAGGTTATTGGTGTTGATCCTTTAACATTCAGGTTAGTCATCGGAATAGTAGAAAAACTGCGGGAAAATGTAACAACAATGAGAGCTCAAACATAAATAATGTATACATCGGGTGATGTATGAACCCCTCCTTTATATAGTGCTACAGTAGTAGACGTGCACGCTTCTCATGGCGCATGCACGTTTCCTAGCTATCCTATGAAAAGACATGTCAGAAAAGTGTTTATGACAAAGGATATAACGAGATTTGGAAGGGATCCCATTGTTTGGCCGAGTAGGGATTCGCTCGGTCGAAATTCCCTGTTCGGTCGCTCAAGGCTGTTCTTCTTTATAGTCCCTTTGCTTGCTCGGTAGGTTGTCTTTTGCTCGATCGAACAGACGGTCTAGTCGGACTAACATTCACTTGGTCATAGTTGTGAGCATCTGATGTCCTCTATATAGTCGTCTTGGCGGGATAAGCGATCTGCTCAGATGAGCCTTCGGGCCCATCAGATCCTTCATGCTCGCTCAGCACGTTGTCACCCGTTTGGCTGACTTTGGTCAGCTGGCAGTTTCCTTCCTTTGACCGCCTTGACATTGACCTTCACGTCAGCTGCTATTCCTGCCTTTGACTCATACACTTGGTGGACTCCATTTATCGCCGCATCACAAGTCTTCCCCTCGAGTCTAGTCAAAGGAGGCTGTAAGTTTGAGTGACAGAACAAGTAGTGTCTTCACTAACCTTCACTGCCGATCGGACATTCTAGGTTTTAGAGCCATCGCTCGACTATCACTTGCTGATATGGACTTAGAACCGCCACTCAGCTATCACTTGCTGACATGGGTTTAGAGCCGCCACTCGGCTATCACTTGCTGATATGGACTTAATTAGAATTGCCACTCAGCTATCACTTGTTGACATGGACTCAGAGTCGTCGCTTGGCTATGGTGAATGTTGAAGTTGCTTTCTATCGTGGTTTAAAGTCGCTGCTCGGCTATGAGATGGAATGATTATTCTATGATAATGTCTCCGTTCGACTGCTTCTTAGTCGGAGATTTTTGCCGATCAGGATGCTTAGCGATGACACTTAGCAATTTTTTAACTTCCCGCCGCTTCCTCAGGCGAGGGCCTTTTAATGGTTGCTGAAGTTCGCTTAATTTCTTGAAGATTGTGCAAATCTTTGGTCATTATTACCGAGCACGTCGCCCATGCCCTTTAATTAAACCTCATTAATGTCTCCCTATTGCTAGACGTCACGTGTCCTACTTTCTACTGTTGTATGTATGATGTGACAAATGCCGCTTTAAATTCAACGGCCAGATCTTGGCCTTGTTTTGCGTAGCCCTCTATCGAGCGACACCGAACAATCGTTCCCAGGGTTTATAAATCCTTACTCACCGTCGTTTACCTTCCTCACCGTATCTCATCTTCCTCGCGCATGCTCTCTGCTGCTTTTCTTCTCCGTCATTCCTTGCAGGCGATATTCCACAGTAAGCTTTTTCTCCCCTTGTTCGTCCGCTCCTTGATTTTTGTCGACATTCCCGTTTCTGTTTCTCATTATTTTTCTATGGTCGCCTCTTCTCCTCCTCCTCCACCTATCCCTGGATTGTCGTATACATCCACCAAGTCTGACTTTAACGACGACGAGATCTGCAAATGCAAATGTCCTACAATATTCCAGATGACTACCAAATAATTATTCCCATTGCCTATGCGCGATCACATACACCACCGGATGACTGCTTTACTTTTTCCAAAGACTAATTTTTGGTCAGTCTACGCGTTCTGATCTACCCTTTCTTCTCTACTATCTATAGATACTTTTATACTCCTTTACCCCAATTAGTGTCAAACTCCTTTAGGCTTTTGTGTGGGATGGAAATCTTATTCCGCCTATGCAGCATCCTGCTCGTCCCTCGTATCTTCTATTATTTTTATTATTCTAAGCTATCTGAAGCGGGAACTTTTCTACTACAGGCCCAAATGGGCTCTGTATTCTTTGATAAAATGTCTTCTTCCAACAAACACTGGAAGGAGCATTGCTCTTTTGTTCGCCTTCCAGAACGGTCATCATTCCTGACTGGCTGGCAGATGGAGTTGATGAAGCCTCCCGCTCTATGCAAGTATTGATGGGAGCTAACCTATCTCGAGGCGATCGCTCATCTCGCTGGTCAAAAATATCATATACATAAGTTGCTGCATGAAGATGTTCTATACGTTTTTGGCTTGAGTCCCCTCTGCTTAAGGCTGTTCGGCTCATCTCGCTCTATGCATGAAGATGTTCTATACGTTTATTTTTACAGTTGAAGTCATGTTGAAGTCCCTATTGAGCGGCAAGAGCAAGCTCTCTACTGTTGAGATCAACGCTCGTGAAGCTGCCAAGTTGGATAACCGCTGGCTTGCTTCAGTCGGCAACTCAGCTGATCAAACTAGTGAGGTGAGCCGAGCAGCTGGGAGTAGTGCAACCGCTACCACTAACGAGCTTCCATCTGAGTAGCCCACCATGGTCCCGGTTGTCGTACCCTCTGAGTCGCAGCCGACCGACTTGACGGGTTCTAGCGAGCCACTGATTCAGCTACAGCGGAGGAAGATGCTCCGCTCGGAGGGGACCTCCCGCTCGGGAACCTTGACTCCTGCACCCATGTAAGTGCCTACTTTTCGGTCTCCGTCCAAGGGGGGTGATAGCTCATCTTCCGCCGTCACCGAGAGAATAGCCATTTTACCAATGCCCCCGTCTTTTGATCGGACTTTATCAGTGCTGGAACTACCGACCGACACACTTTGGTACAACCAATTTCCTTCTTTCCACCGTCGACTAGTCTAGAGACCCCAGTCTCCACCATCCATTCCTCGAAGTCTAAGTCCAAGGGACAGTCGACTTCAGAGCCCTTCTATCCGATCGGCCACCGACACATCTCTAGTCTGATTCGCCTACCCACTGATACCTGGCGCTCCTCTGATGATGACACTCCCCAGTCGCTAGAGCATACGATCTGTATTCAGAGTCCTCTGACTTAGACCTAGGCGAACGCCTAGTGCAGGGCGATGACCCTTTCGCCTAGGGAGTTGTCTAACGGGTTCACTCAGAAATCCACCATGGTATGTTTCCCAAGAGTTGTTATTCACCTTTGTCGTGCCGCTCTGACTCATACTTTTTACAGTACTGGGTGAAGAGTCTAACGATGTATTATAAGTCAACCTTCCTTGAGCATGACAATAAGTTTTTGGTCCCCTAGCTGCTGGGGGGGGGGGGAGTGAACAACCCTGAAAAGACACGAATACCCTTTCTCGATTTTTAGACTAAGTTAGGCAAATACTTGTATAATAACAAAAGTAAATGCATAAATTA
>JBBMJZ010000074.1:2299089-2312813 GCA_037833815.1 Zingiber zerumbet | reverse complement strand
TCTTTGTCTTTCCTTTAGTGTTTAGCTTGTTTGTGTTTGTATTATTCCGCTGCGCAAGCTAACAATAGTGTAGGAAGTGAGAATTTGGGTGAGACGCTATTCACCCCCCCCCCCCCTCTAGCGGACATCAAGGTCCCAACAAAAATAACTCTGTCTGACTCAAAAATAATGCAGAAGTCATGCTTGCTTAATAGTATCCGGACACTAGATTATTCCAAATCTTCAGAACATATAATACATTATTGAGAGTCAATTCCTTATCCAAGAGCAACTTCAGCACCACTTTTTCTTAACCCATGGTGTTTGAGTTTACTGAGTTCCCCATGAATAGTTTCTTCCTATCGTTGACTTCTTCAAAGTTGTGAAGTATCTCCTTGTTATAGCACATATGTCTGGTGACACTGGTATCAATCCACCATTTCTATGGATTTGAACCCATCAAATTCAGTTTAGAGACTATGACGTAGAGGTTGTCCATTTCTGGCCCCTTGTTCAGGTTGACCTCTTGCTTCTTCTTTGACTTTTTGCACTCCTAAGATTTGAGGCCGACCTGATCATAGTTGAAACACTTCCCAGAGAATTTCTTCTTGCTTATACCTCCTTTGGGTCCCATCTTGTTCATTTTAAGATTTGACCGTACTCGATCATGTTGGCTTTCACAATAGTTTGAGAAAACAACTTTCTCTCAAAACTCTTGTTGTCTTCCTCAATTCAAAGTCTAACAATGAGTTCTTCCACTTTCATCTCCTTTCTCTTGTACTTTAGGTAGTTCTTGAAGTCCTCCTAGCCGGGAGGCAACTTCTCAATGATATCAGTCACCTATAAGGTTTCACTTGGAATTATACCTTTTGATTGAATCTCATGTAAGATTACCTGAAGCTCTTGAACTTGGCTGATCACAGGAATCTACCATCTTTTAGTCTAGGAATCGGTCCAGATGAATTTCTTGGCTCCTACATCCTCCATCTTGTACTTCTTGTCTAGGAACTCCTGCAGTTTCTTGGTTGTTCTCTTTGTGCTATACCCAGCGTACAATGAGTGACCAAGACAGTTAAGGATGTAGTTTCGGCATACAAACTCAAAATGAGTTCATACCTCCACTGCACTAATGATCTGAATATCAACATCCTCAGCATGCTTAGGAGGGTCCTCGATCAAGTACCGAGCTAGAGTGAGTAGTAAAAGAGCATCTTCTGATGCCACCTCTTGAAGTTCAACCTAGTGAACTTCTCTAGCATTTCCCCATGATTGATTGGAACATTTCCAATCGGGGTCGAGGGACCTTCACGCGTTGAACCTATTGCATCTCAACCATTTTCATGGTCATCTCAACAAAACAAAGTATGTTTCAAGATTGTTTGACAATTTATTGGAGATATTGGAGAATTTTTTAGCTAAATTAAAATTATACAAAGTTAATTTTAATTTATCGAGATGACCTGAGCAGATAATCTCAGGTTGTTGACCTTGAAAGTTAGATCGAGCTGCTAGGTTTTCTAGAAGTTAGATGCTTCATATCGCCGAGTCCAAGTCTCAACTAAGTCTGAGTGACAAGTCGAGTCAGAAATCAGAGTCGCCGAGTCGAGAGTTGTGAAGCAAAGTTGGGATTAGAGTCTCCAAGTCGAGTGTCGGGAGGTAGAGGGAGATGCCAAGGCATGCCCTCAACGTAGTTTCCATGAAATAGATTTGCCCCACCTTCTAACTGTGCTTTGAGGTTCTCTCATCTGGAGTCGTCTGTTTCCCAGGATACAATGGCAAATTGTGATCTCTACCAAGCACTGATAGATCGGCGAACTAAATACGTATCAGAATACTCTCACAAAGACTGCCAAGTGGAATTGCACAGCAGAGAAGAAAACTTGGGGGACAAAAGGTGGGGGAATTTCTATTGCTCTATATTCTTTCACTCTGCTCATGGTCGCCTCCTTATAAAGGAGTTCAACCATATGCGATAGTAAATGGACGAATAAAGATCTTTCAATAGCCATTACTCACCAGCCTTGAAACGCTAGCCACTCGTCGGTTGATTCATTCGGCGAGTAAAATGTTAGTTGATCCACTTGGCAAATTCGGTCTCGATCAATCTGACATTCGATGTGCACAGGTCGTGCTCGCACACGAGTCAACTTGGTTTAGTATAATTCAGGCCTTGAATTTGTACCCCCCCCAGCCCACGTGTGAGAAAAAGTTTCTCCCTATATATTTGTTCAACATCTTGGAGAGCAGCATTGGCGCTAGGGATCGAGGAAGGCTGAGGCTGACTTAGCATCCTTGGTTGGAGAGAAAAGCTTTGGCTACAGCAGGGAAGGGTTTGCGTAGGGTTTAATAGGCTGATTTGACAATCGTGATACAAGATTGAACCATTGCGATCGAGTCGACCAAGATTGATGTTTACGCCTGATCCGCCAATGATTCAGGTACATTTACAACAAAATGTGTTCCAATCCATGAAACCTGCTATGCTTCTCCGCCAAATCTGATGGAATTTACAACAAAATGTGTTCCAATCCATGAAACCTGCTATGCTTCTCCGCCAAATCTGATGGAATTGAACGGGCTCGATTGAAAGATCCAATGAAGCCATAATCCAATGTCTTAATCAATTTTTATTAAATATTTATATATCTAAATCAAAATTCCTTCTCAGAGTCATTGTAATAGGATAAATATTCCCCATAATTTATGTTTTTTTCGCAATTCATCTTTTGCGATAACTAAATCAGAATGTCTAAAAGTTCATAATCATCAAAATGAATGATGATTCAATTTTCTGAGGAAGCTTTCAGTACATTCTCTAATGTTAGATTAGCTTAGCTAATCAAGCATAGTGCCCCATATCAAGGGTCGTGTCCCACACAATTCATTTGTAATCATAACCTGTGTGGACCACTTGGAATGCTTTTCGACATAACCCATCACCCACTTCATCTCAATATAAATTATAATGTTGATAAGACAGCGAGAACTATATATCTTTATGCTCTACCTATTTTCCACACCCAATCAATTAAAGCAATTAAATACGATCTATTGCATTAAAGATGAAACAGTCACCCTTAAACTTAGTGGTTTTTCCAGAACAATCCCAATGAGTAAATTCTAGGAAATATTTGCCCTGGAGACCTAGACAAGATAAAGCCAGGTCCAAAAGAAACACTTACTGATAGGTATATATAAAGTCCATGATTAATTTTAAAAAATCTTTATATTTCTTCCAATTTAATTTATTTTGTTATTTAATATATGATTAATACATATATATCCACTATACGTTGAATTTTCCACACCGGTCCACTTTCCCTCCAATTTTTGAACAAACACGTGAAACCATAGTCGCAAATAATGAAGATCGAGTTGGAAGACAAAGACAACTGGTTAGATAAGTTTGTTGAATAATCTTAATCGACCACGTGCCATTTTCCCTCCTATTAGAATTTCAGTTAATTTTATTAATTATTTTTAGGATGGTTGATCTAATTCTATGAAAATTTTTCATCAACTACTAAGGTAAATTAGGAAATGCACGAAGCAACCAGTTCAGAAGTCCAACATCTTTTGATTACGTCATCCATTTAGAGGAAAAATTCCTGTAATACGTAGCTAGTGATTAAATCATAAATACCTAAATGACAATCTAAATATCTTACCGTGACATCATAGCCTGGGGGACCACCGCGTGTCATTTTGACACAATGGATAGTTATCAAATACATTAACTCATATACGAATATGAAAAAAACAATATTCTAATTAAAAAAGCTCGATATTTTAAAAGATAATGGCAGGTTAAAAATAGTATTAATTAAAAATGTCTTAAAATAACAAATAGGATGGTTATATAAATTAAAAATCCTAATTACAATAAACAGATATCAAAATCATCTTAAATATAATAAAAATAAAAATTACTAAAAAATAATAATGATGAATATATATTTTGGACATCCTAAACGATCCTAAATGATATTTTTTTAATTCAAATTTGACACTTATTCCCCCTTTTACAAATCTAAATCCCAAGATGAGTTTCGATTTAAATATGAGAGAACGGCTCGTTATTATATAGTCGAATTAAAAATTATAACCACCGAAACATTAATTTAAATCTGCATCATATTTCGTTATAAAAAAAATATTATCAAAAAACAGTCCACTATGCGTATGGCCCATAAAATAAGAAACTTGCAAGCCAAACTCTACTGGGTGAAGATAACGTTCATGACACGCTTTTATTATTATTATTATTATTATTATTATTATTATTATTATTATTAATAAGCCTGCCTTCTTTGACTAGTTGGCCAAGGACGAATGTCGTAGTCGAAGCCATGCACACCGACAGTACGCACCAAGCTCGGCCGGAGGCTTCCACGAGCCCTGCACAGCTCAGCCTACGAGTGAACTCGGCGTGGCTGGCGGTTGTCTATCACACATCACCACCTTAATCATGCTCCCTCGGTTATCCCTATAAGTAGGGACCCTCAGTTGTTTTAATTTGATGTATTCGATCGAACGAGCTAGCGAATCTAAGCGATCGATAAAAATGGCGGCGGTGAAAATTTACTGCTTGGCTCTCTGCCTGATGACTACTGCAGTGGCGGCCGATCAGCTCCGTGTCGGCTTCTACGACCGGACCTGCCCGAGGGCCGAGACGCTCGTCCGGCAAGCCCTGAACGATGGCCTCCGCGGCGACGCCGGCATCGGCGCTGACCTTCTTCGGATGCACTTCCACGATTGTTTCGTCAGAGTCAGTACTGCTGCTCGCTAGATTTCAGCACAATTCTATTTATAATTATATTTAGTAGATCACGGAACACACAGACATTCACATATATTTATATGTATATATATATGCAGGGCTGCGATGGGTCGATTCTGTTGGATTCGGTCAACGGGAACGCGGTGGAGAAGAACGCGAGTATCAACCAATCGATCGAGGATGAAGCATTCGACGTCGTAGACCAGGCCAAAGTCAACGTGGAAGCGGTCTGCCCCGGCGTCGTCTCCTGCGCTGACATTCTCGCTTTCCTTGCCCGAGACAGCGTTGTCCATGTAAGAACAAATATTAATTAATTAATTACGTTCGCATAGAAGATTTACAGAAAGAAATATTATTGTAGTACGGAGGATGGTTCTATGCGGTTCCTGCGGGAAGAAGAGACGGCCGGATATCGATATCGGGCGAGAGCACGGCCAACCTCCCGACAGAGAATTTCCGACTCGGTCAGCTCGTTCAGAACTTCAAGAACAAAGGGTTGAGCCCGTCGGAGATGGTCACGCTCTCAGGAGCCCACACGATTGGGGTGGCGCACTGCGTTGCCTTCACCGGCAGGCTCTACAACTCCAGCTCGAGCACGGGCGTCGACCCGACGCTGGACCCGACGTACGCGGCGCAGCTGCGGCGGAGCTGCCCGACGTTGACGACCGACGCGGAGGTGCCGATGGACCCGCCGAGCCAGTTCGGGTTCGACAACAGCTACTACCAGGGAATCCTGAGGAACAGGGGGCTGTTCACGTCGGACCAGTCGCTGCTGACGGCCCCGTTTTCGGCGGCGCAGGTGAATCTGTTCGCGAGAAACTCGGCCGCCTTCCAGAGCAGCTTCGCGGCGGCGATGGTGAAGATGGGCAACATCGGCGTCCTGACGGGGTTCAACGGAGAGATACGTAAAAATTGCAGAGCGGTCAACTGAATCCGACAAATCCCAAAGTAATTAAGAAACGAAAAACGAGACCGAAGTGTTTGTAACTCTCTTAATTTGTATGAATAAAAACGTTGAAGACGTGTGTCTTTCAGGAGCTTGTTGAGATTTTTTTTTTTTTCCTTCCATAAACTCAATTTTCACGTTAAAATCAATCACCATTGATAATGTATATTAATTTTAACAAATGGTAATAAGTAATATTAATCCTAGGCCCGGGACAATAATAATAGTACAACGGTAGGATTTAGTATCAGTTTCAATAAATTAATTAACGGATGAATTTTTTTTTTATATAGACGGTTGACTCAAAATGTTAGATTATTGTTGATTATCTATTGTGAAAACTTCCTAATTTATTATAGTGATAGATAGGAGATTTTTGTGGAGCCAAACTGACCATCCTAAAATTAATCGATCTAAATTGATTATCTTATATCAAATAAAAAAATATTAATCATAGAAAATAATGATGCAATTAATTTTGAAACATACCTTCCATCAACTTAATTCCACCGACTTATATATGTTCATAATTTGATATTTGGTGGCCCAAGAGCTGACACAATTGGTACATACATATGATGTTACATGTATAATAAGTTATGAGATTTTTTTTTATTCATATACAAAATACATGACGGACCTTGAGGCTTAGATGGAGTGGTTAGTACGTAGAAGCTTACCATTTGAGAGCATGGGTTCGAACCTCAGGGTAGTCAAGGCGTAATTACTTGATTCCTGTGTACCTCTTCCCACTACACACTAACTTCTCCAGTTACTATGCTAGGACGAGCGAATCATTTTTTGCCACTATGTTAGAAGAAATTCTCATCTTTTTACCACTACGTTGGAGGAAGTTCTCCGTTAGTTACAATCCTTTCAGATATCATGGAACAATCTCAAAGGGTCCCGAGATGAGGATCATCACTTTTGCGGTAATAATTTAATATTTCAGACCATTTTTTTCTTCATTATTTTCATTTTCTAAGTCATCATCTGAATCATGTATATGCTATCGCCAATAATTAATGCGACAGAAATTATATCAAAATCAAATATTAAATTCAACTTAAATTCGAATGGACCTTTCAACCGTATGGATTTTGCTCCTTGTTATCATTTTTGCAAATTTGTTGTTAAAGATTATAGAAGTCACATGGAGGAGGTCTTCATATGAAGGAGCCCTCTAGTAGATCTAATCTTGGTTTGAATCAAATCGATCGTAACCATGAATGTCAAGATAGTAGTAGATCATAACTAGGGAAATTTTGCCATGGTAGGGATGAGCTTGTCGACTACTACAAAGTAATACAAGTCTCTTATGTAAGATTATTCATGTGACGAAGATTTTTCGTATCACATTCCCATGAGGGGAAGCATCAAATAATATAATAAATGAAGATTGATTAATAACTGAAAAACAAAAGAACATTGTAGTTTTCTTGCAATAATAAGAAACAAATTATTGGCATTGCTCTAATTTGCTCCTTACAAACTATGAAAGGAGTGCCTTTACATGTCCCTCCACAATCTACCTTTTCTGAGGCTTTTAGCAAATCCCTTACAAATATGAAAAAAGTGACTAATATGGAACATGAAGTAGCATAGCTTGACGTGCTAGTTTCATCTACACTCGTAACCACCAGATGGAATTCACAAGGATCGCTGATGCCTATAAACTCGATTTCTACAGTGAAATACCGAGAATAATTTACCTTTTTTTTCTGCAAACCGAGCTTCCAGCACTGAGGAGTGCATCCACTAATGTTCTTCTGGTTACTATTCGTCATCTGAAGAACTATCAGATAAAACTCTCTCCCCACTGATCGCTGCTGCAGGTTCCTGTGTGCAGAAGAAAGATGTCCAATAAGCATTTGGTGAGATGCCAGAGCAAAACTTTGAAAGCCCATCAAACAAATAAATGAAAAATCCTATAAGCAAGCAAGCTATTCATTCTTTTTCCACTCACTGCCATTTTATCCCAGTCCTTCAACTTTGAATGTGTAAGCATGTAACTGTCACGTAGGGGAGCCCATCCAGGCTCGTTGTTGTTTCCTTTATTAGAAACAGAGATCTACACAGAGCATGAATTTTATATTAGCCTAGTTCATGGTAAAACAAGTCATTGAGGGAACACATTGATAAAAACCTCAACCGTTTATCCATGAAACTCCCAATATAATTAAAGAGAATCTCAATGTCAATTTAGAGCCATCATACTAGAGCCTTGCAAGAGAAGGCAAGAGATTTAAAAGTCTTGTGAAAATAATTACACTGAAATCATTTGTCAGTAATATGAGAAACATTAGGCATCAAACTAGGGTTGCATGATGGTAATAAGAAACTAGGAAAGTGAACTATAATGACTAGATTGTAAACAGAAGAATAAATCATACTACAAAGCTAAAAAACATTAAAATATCAAAGTAAAAGGCAAATGAAGAGTAGCAGCATGCGCATTGCATTTATAAGGTGACTACAACAAAACGAGTCGTGTGATGAAGAGTAATAGCATACTTGTGGTGTTGGCTTCTGTAGCTCTGAAAAAAAAGCTTGTTTTCTTCTTTTTGCCAGCACTGTTGAAATCACAAGAAACAGAAGTCACTAAAGAATACTGTGAAAAATGAATTTACATTTTTAGTTAGTAATATGAGTGAACATTTTTAGGCTATGTTTAGCTAAGGACACAAATGATTGTACATGAAATATCATAACAGAAATAATGTTTTATAAATTCAAGCAACGTGACTAAAAGAAAACATGGGATTTAGTTTAAAATATGTCAGTTGTCAAACACAAAGGTCAAGCAACCAAAATGAGTATTATACGTGGTCTTCTACTCTGCATCCAAAACTATGGAGAATTTAATTGCTCTTACCTGTGGCAAGATCTAGAACCCAAAAGGTATTGAGTGCCACAATAAAATAAAATAAAATAAATCGCCTAAATAACTAATTTCATAAGTTACATGATATGATAGAGAACAAAAACATCTCCCCAAAATCTAAATGGCAAAAACACATACAAGTTCTCTGAGCACATACTAGTTTAATTTCTCAAATCTCACTTACCATAGGGCATATCATTAGCATCAAGTGCTACATGCTCACAACAAACACTAACATACAGGCTATTGTTCATATCATTTCAAAAGGACAAAAAATATAACAATTGCCCTGGGCATGTTTTCATAGATAGAAATTGTTGAATGAACATCTTGTTTTCATACATAGTATTAAATGCATCTTTTTTATATTAGTAACTAAATAATCATTCATACCATGATTTCTCATTCAGTTTCATGATCGATTTTTACAATCCTCATTGCACAAAAAAAAACTCTCCATGTATAAGCATTAGCAGTAGACAAAGTGACTGACACCTTCACAAGCAAATATATTAATGGATAAATTTCATTTCTTTACGTCTCAATAAACTTTTGCAATAGTATCAATCTCTTTCCACATAAAGAAATGGATCATTTGTTTGCATATCAGTTATGTCTCGAGTTGATTATCAAAGGCTAATAATCTATAAGAGAAGGAATATGGATAAAACTGAGAAAAATGAATCAAAGTAAAGCATGAAAAGGCATAAGCTGTATTAAGACATACTACACAAAACACAGTTGCTACTTCGTGAAGTTGCCTATCTAGAACAACATAAAACAATCCCACGAGGTACTTTACTAGATTTAAAAGCTAAGTTTCATGTCATCATTGTAGTCACTCTTTGCCTACAAATATTTCATCTGGGCTTACAATCCTCCATTATCTCTCAACACTTCATGTGAGATAAACTAGGTGTTAGTCTCCACTTGCTAATATCAAAAAAGATTTACTAGTACAACACCAGCCTAATTATTTTGACCTCTAGTTGAACACATATAGGATCAAAGAAAACAAATGGTGCAAGGATAGTTTCCATTGCACAGTTCAATTTGTGAACTGTATCATAAAATTACTAAGACACTAATGTTCTTAGAAATAGAGAGATGATTTTCATAAGTGGATGCAGTATCAAAGCATCTCAAAGTATGGATTCACCACCTCATTACCTTTTGCATCTTTGGAACTTGAAGGATTCGAGCCACTTTGTGAACTCTGTGCCTTACTTACCTGGGAAGAGAGTTAGATGTTACTGCCAAAAATAGCAAAACCACCATATGCATGATAATTTACAACTCAAAAGTGGCATGTGTGTTTTCTTACTGCATTGAATAGCTTCACAACTGAGAATCCAAGACATCAACACACATGCAAGAAGAATACTATTTAGTTAGATGTAAAAGAAAGAAAAACACTTTGTAACTACCATTTGAAATAGCACAACTTGTGCAAGTTTTAAGTGCTGTCCTTTGAAGCACTTAGATTACCTCCTTAAATTGCAACACTGATAAAAAACTACAAAACAGTGTATAACTACAATTTGGAATAATAAAAATTGTGAAGATTTTAATTGCCATCCATTAGAAGCACGATGATTACCTCCTTTAGTTGCAACACTGATAAGAAACTTCTCCTTTGCATCTAAGAAATTGTCAGGCTTGGTGTGGCCCTTCTCGTCTGCCTAAATTATATATTAGAAATGAAAATGAAAACAAATACACACTATATTTATACGCCCCCTAGTGAAGCCAACATAAAGGATAGAAACAAAAAGAAAGGTAATAATTATACTGACTGAATGTCTTTGCTTTTTCGACTCCCCCTTCATCTTCTGTTCAGAATCCTCTTCTGCGAGCTTCTCCGCGACAAGCTTTTTGTGCGCTGACAATATTGGGCCCTAAGATGACCAAAGACAAAAGATTTAACCAAAAAACAATCTTTTTTCCATTAATCTCGTTAAGAATCAAACACCTCTAATTATAACGCTTACAAGGGGATCGTCTGGGAGGTTCCTCTTCATAATCTTTGCAAAAGAAACCTTAAAAGCCCTGCAACCCTCGAGGAGCCTGGTAATCCCATGCTTCACTCCCTCCTCATCCTCCTCATCGCCTTCAGAGCCGCCGCTTCCGTAATCTCCCACACCCAAGTCCTCGTCTTTTTCCTCGTCGCTAGAAGGATCCTCTGGGAATTCTTTGTCTGCGTCATCCTCCTCCTCGTCTGAGTGATACTCCCTGGCTCTCTTCTGGAACAGCTTCTTCATCTTCTCGGTAGGTTTATGATGCTTGGTGGTTCCCATGGGTGTCGTCCTCTGCCTTAACCTCTTCCTTGAGCTCTTTGCCTTACTGTGATTCGACCTCCTCTTTCTAGCAACAACCGGATTGGCGGCGACGGCACCTGCGTCGAGGGTTTGGAGCGCGGCCGTCATGTCGACGACGGCGAGGTTCTGACCGATCAGCGGAGATCGATTTAGTTACGAAGACGAAACCTGAACCCTCGTCCCTCGCAATGCAAAAACTACGAAAGTTGACCTGGCCCGGGCCCGGCCAACAGGCCCAATTAAATAAAAATATCAAATTAAAAAACTTCTAATAAATTTATTATTATTAAGGATCAATAAAAATGTATGTAATATTCTATGATCATTTCCTACCGTTATTTGAGAGTTATCCTAGATAATTTTAATTATCTATTTAATATTATTAATAAAAAAGACCTATAATCTGGAATCAAAAAATTAAAAAAAATTAAGATTTTTCTTGAATAATGATTCATGTTTAATAAATCAGTAAAAGGGACATGTAATCCAGAATCAAAAAATCTCAAAAAATTAAGATTTTTTTTATTCCGAAGTTAATAAAATTTTTTAGTTAAAAATATTCACAAATATTTAAACTTGACATAAAAATATCTCTAAAATTTTTATAATGAAAATTTTATTTTAAATTATAAAAACTAAATAAAAATATGTGTTTTTTTATTTAAAAATAAATTTGTATTTTTAAAAATATAGTAAAGTTAAAATAAGGTAAAGTTAAAAAAACGTAAACTAAAAAAATGTAAACTAAAAAAAAGGTAAATTTAAAATAAAAAAAAACATAAAATTAAAAAAAATGTAAATTTTAAAAATAAATAATAATAATAATAATATATTATTAGTTTCTATAGCCAAGGGCAATCCAATAAAATATTAAATTAGATTATACATTAAAATTTTCAAATAAATAAATTTAGTTGCATTATCTAATTAAGTTGAATTAAACAATATTAGATTATATTTTATTCCCCATAACCTTGATTATGTGATTACCTAGTAATCGCATAACTAAGGTCATACATGATAACTTGAACCAAACGCATCTTAAAAGTTGATCAAAATTAAAAATACAATTATTGTGTAAATTGATTTTCAATCATTATCGTCTACGGTCTTTAATAACAATGATAGCGAAGGAGATGATAATTGATGCAGTGGAGCTCTGTAGTCCTTATACGTGTCTCATAAGATAGAAAGTTATGTTGAGTTGTCAGTTAAAATCAAGAGCTATAGATGCCACCAACGGAGGGTCAAACTCGTTATAGAAGGAACTCAAGTTGAGTCCAACAAGTCCAATACATCATTCTAGAGATGCAAAGCTAAACAAGGGCAATTCAATTACCATTGCCCTGTCTCAGCTCCCTATTTCGACACCTTATTTGGTTCAGCCCCAAATCCTAACACCATTCTAGCTCAATCTCAAGTCTTTGCATCAGCTCTCAGCCTCAACTCCTGATCTCGACACTTTCTTTGGCTCAGATCCAAGTCCTTAGCTTAGATCTAAGTCCCGACATAATCTCTTAGTCTCGGTTTCAACTACCAACTCCACCTCAGTCTTGATAATAGACTTCATCTTAGTCTCGCCAATAAGCTTCCTCTCAGTCTTGGCGACAAACTCTCTCTTAGTCTCGATGACACTCTCTTTGTATTGAATCCCGACATCATCTTAGTCTCGATCTCAAATTCTAACTTTGTCTATTCTCAAGGTCACTTCATATCGACCTCACCTTTTTTGTCCTTAAGACAGACCTATGCCCTATACGAGCTCACTAACATTAACTGTAAATATTCTAGGACACATGATATCCTGAGCATGGGGAGAGCGGTTACGAGATTATCATATTAGATTTCATAGATGCTCTCCTACGAACACGTGGTGCTAGATGAACGGAGCGGTAACTAACGATTGTCGGATCTGGTCCCCTCAACAGCTCCCACAATGATGATATTTTGGCTAATGTGAAGATACTCTCCGATAAACCATATAAACACTCATGAAAGTAATGACAAGGGATCCCTAATTTCTTGAAACCCTAGACTAGGTTCTACTCTCTCTCTCTCTCCATTCTCTTCTTCTTCTCACATATTTATTGGATCGAGACGCACGTGAGAGAAAGAGGGTGAATCACGTGATTTTCAAAAAACTTTTCCTTTTTTAAGTTGAAAACAAAGTGAAGGGGGTGGGGGGTGAGAGTGGCTAGGAGGGTTTCCTCATTTACCTCGATGTCCTCTTCATCTTCGTCAACGTGTTTGACTCCTAGTAGCAATATGTTTCGATACAAGGTTGATGTGCCCTGATGATCGCTTGCAGCGCAATTTGAGGATGGGTTTCCAGGGTTCTCGTATTTCCACCCTAGGGCACCGAGGAAGGTGCCAAGATCACCTTACAAGGTGAGTACTTTTGCTTAGATTTATCTTTGCATTTAATTTTACAGGTTTTACGGGAGAAACATTGGACTTTGATAAATTTGATAGGCGAGAAAATTGGAATCTTTTCTCATTATGGTTCTCATAATAGGATGCATTGGCGTTGCAAGATGATTTATACTTAAACCTTGTTGATTGGTCTTCAAAAAAAAAATCCGGGGAAAGAAGGTATTTATATGTTTGTTATGTCTATTTTTAGAAGGTTTGCTACTTTATCATCGCAAATCAGGTTGTTTAAAATGATAGTTTGTCCTTCAAGTGGATGATAATTATCTCGATATTCTTACATTCCATTAGAATTCTTAGTTCACCACTTGTGCATAAGATCTTAATTCCATATCTATGTATCTATCTATTTATCAAAACAGTTTTTTTATTTCCATTAAAAATTGG